>JASEVX010000005.1:58208095-58269702 GCA_031761405.1 Serripes groenlandicus | reverse complement strand
ACCTTTCAATACAATATCGGAAAATGTATTATAATGCATACATTCTGCCTGTCATTGATTATTGTTTAACTATTTGGGGTAATGCACCAAAAGTACAACTTAATAGAATCCTCAAACTTCAAAAGTCTGCTGCACGAATAATTCTAGATAAACCCTATGACTCGCCATCCAAACCATTATTTGAGGAATTGGAATGGTTGGATGTTTATGAAAGACTAGAATACAACAAATCAATATTGATATACAAAGCTATGAATGGACAAACACCTGGATATATAACCGATATGTTTTCTTCACAGTCAACCAATACTTACCATTTACGCTCGGTTTCAAATAATAACCTTTCTTGTCCGAAACCATCTACAGAACTATTAAAAAAAAGCCTACACTTTTCTGGTGTACATATATGGAATGCCATACCTTCAAACATTAGGTTCCTTTCAAATCTTACAAAATTTAAGTGTGCAATTTTAAAGCACATTGTTTCAAAACGTCATCTTCTGTAAATCACGAGTCTTTCTTTCTTTATTATAGTACTCATAAGTTAAAAAAAAAAAGCAATTCAACATCATTTTGTTTTATCAAATGCATTAAGATAGATCCTTTGTAATATGCATTACTTCTAAAACGTTAGTCACAGTACATGTGGGTAACTTGTTTTTCAGCAAACACTTTAATTTCATGTATCACATACAAGGTTGATACATTATTTACTCTTGTTTACTTGTGACGCTTCTGTATCACAATTGACGTTTTAATTTTTGATGTTATTGGAGGGGGGGGGGGGGGGGGGGGGGGGGCGGGGGGAATTAATTGTTTCATCATTGTATGTTTCTTTATGATAGCTATTAAGATGGCCTCATTGTAAAATAGCCAATGGCTAAATGTGTCACCATCTATAAATAAAGTATTATTATTATTATTATTATTATAGTGACTTAGTTCTTGATTAGGTTTTGTTTGTGGTTTTACACCAATTTCAACATTATTTCAGTTACATCATGCATCCTGGGTAAACACTCTCGATTTTGGAATGTAAATCCAAATAAATGAAATAAACAAATAAATACTGTCACACTGTAAGCCATGCCATCTTTATTTTATTATACAGAACAAAATCGCAAATAGTCATTTCATCACTACCCAACTTTGTTCAATTTATTCTGTAACTATTTCAGTAACTATTGATAAAAGTCTAAAAATGTAACAACGACGATATTGATACACAACAAATCAGCAAATTCACTGACATAAATGTTGTAACAATATATCCATTTATGGAATACAGAATTGATAAATCTATTTCCGAAATCGGAAAAAAAAAACACCTACATAAGAATTCGTTTTGTTGCAAATGTCGATTGGAACGGTTGCAAACACCGGAATTTACAGATTTACAACACATTTTACTAAGCGCTTTCCAGCTCAGACTTGAGAAACGAAAATTGTCAATTTTTGACGCGCATGCTATGTAACAGTATCATGTCAACTGGTCAACAATGAACTGTCAGCATGAGACAGGAAGAAATTGCCCATGATGAATATATGAGAAGTTAACACGACAAAGTCACGTGAGGTATGATAAAATATATTACGTAATCGTTATGACAGTGTGATAGACATATTTACTTTTCACCAAATGTAACGTCAGTTATGATAAATGAAATAAATGTCCATCTATCGTATACGTTATATCGAGGGCTTGGCGTGAAACGGTTGTAACTAAAAACCTATTTTGAAAACCCTGGTTTAGGGGCCATTTTGACCCCTTTGTAAACAATGCAAATTTAGGTGCCATTGCTCAGAACGAGCAATGGCACCTAAATTTCCATTGTTTACCAAGAAAAATGATTTAATGCTTTTAAAGATGTTATGGCGTGGTGATTAACCTTGGAAAAAAAATACCAAATTTAGTTACAACCGTTTTAAGCCAAGCCCTCGATATATAATTTAAGAATTATTGAACGTTTTGAAATGGTTAATAAGCTCTACTTCGCACCACAAACATCTGCAGTAGGCAATTTAGAAAATATCGAGGTTCGGCCGTTCATTTTACGGATGATTGACACAAGACGTTTTGAAATACGTCATGCTTTACGGGGTCTTTCAGTTTATGACGATTACGATAGCATGCGCGTACTGTACTGTATTGTATATGTTTCGTCATTATCAATTACCAGAAGCCTCGGCAGCTCAGTCGGTAACGACGCGAACTGTCAATCCATGGGTTGTGGGTTCGAACCCTAGTTCGTTCAACATTCTTTCCGACGCTTGACAAAAGCTACTGTGACAAACGTCATTCGTCTTTCACCAATGGGCTAACAGTATACATGGAAAAGCAGCCATGCAGTTGCTTGAAAAGAATGTTGTGTGGAGAGCTGACGTAAGAAAGTCAGGAAACATATGAGTAGGAGAACTGGCCGCCGTGATATGATTGGAAATGTGTTTAAAACCAGCATCAAACCCAAATCAATCAACCTTTAGTAGGCTGGTTCGACGAAATAGCGCACATCGAAGTGTAGTCGCAATGTCCCTTAATTCGGTTTTTGCCTGACGTAGCTCATTTGGTATAGAGATAAGGATATTAGATAATCCCGTGGGTTCAAAATGCATTGAAATTAAATTCCTATCCCAGATATGCACTCTTTCAATGAATTATAAGATATATTTGCTTTACGATAGTTTTATGTTCGCAATAATTTCTGCGATGTTATCTATGAAAATAAACCTTCTGGGAATGTGTTGCTAGGCAATGCCCAGAAAAGCCTCGAATTTACATCAGTCTGATCAGAGAGGTCGATTCGTGGTAGCTCAATCAATAACGACGATGCCATTGGTCCCGGGGTCGCGGGTCAATATTTCTGTCCGGTGATTGAATAAAGTTCGTGTTGACTAGAGTTATTCGTCTTCCACCATTGGGCTAAATAGTCTAAGTGGGATCCTGAGTAGCGATACAGCCGGTAAGAATGTTGTGTGGATTGCTGGTGCCAGAAAGCCAGGAAAAATACACGTTTTGTGAACTGGCCCTCGTGATATAACCGAATTACGCCGAGCCTCGTCGTTAGTGACACAGGCTCTCAATCTATGGTTTGTGAGTTTGAACCCCAACTCGGCTAACATTTGTTCCAACGTTTGAAAAAAGTCATTGTGACAAGCGTCCTTCGTTTTCCACTAATTGGGTAACAGTCTTTCTGGGGAAAAAAGCCAGTTGCTTTGAAACTTATGTTGTGTGGAGTATTGGTGAGGGAAGAACATGAAAGACTCGCCGTGATATGAGTAACAAGTTGTTGAGAACGGCGTTAAACCCAATTCAATCAATAACTGAAATACCGTTCAAATAGACGTTAAACTCCAACCAACCAATCAATCAACTGATCAGAGAGGGTGATTGCCTTCTTCGTCGTCAACAATACGTGTAGGCACATCTGTATCTTCTCTAGATCCATATAAATGAGCGATGCTTCAAGAACAGTAACCTTAACGTTAGTATTCCGTATTACACACGAGGGAAAACACACATGACAAACATCTAAATAGATACTGCTTTAAAAAAAAAAATGAAATATTATTTGAAGTTAAGCGACATTGCATAATCATATCAGACTTTACGGTTGCGCGGATTTATCTGAAATTACACTTTTTGCAAATTCCGTATGGTTGGCTATCGTAAGACGCCGCTCAAATAGAATAAACATATGTGAATTTTGATTCTATTAATTTGTCTTTAAAATAACACTGTCTCAAATAGAATAAACATATGTGCATTTTGATTCTATTAATTTGTCTTTAAAATAACACTGTCTCAAATAGAATAAACATATGTGCGTTCTGGTTCTATTAATTTGTCTTTAAAATAACACTGTCTCAAATAGAATAAACATATGTGCATTCTGATTCTATTAATTTGTCTTTAAAATAACACTGTCTCAAATAGAATAAATATATGTGCATTCTGGTTCTGTTAATTTGTCTTTAATTTAATACTGTCTCACATAGAATAAACATATGTGCATTCTGGTTATGTTAATTTGTCTTTAAGTTAATACTGTCTCACATAGAATAAACATATGTGCATTCTGGTTCTATTAATTTGTCTTTAAGTTGACACTGTCTCACATAGACGCTTTCTAACGCGTCTTCAGTAAACGACATTTGAAAACATTGATGAGCAGTTTCTCCTTTTGCAACAATTTTTTCAATTTTGTTTTGAGGATCTATACCTCCATTCAAAGAGATATTCCATATGTGTGTATAAATGGTTTTAAAGTCATCTGCTATAGATGTGTTTTATGCGGGAAAGGGTTAAGAACTTCCGAACGTTGGTGTTTAGTATGGCTAGACTCATTCCGTGGGTTGATAAATAACGGAAATTGACATATATATGCGTAAGTCAATGGGTAGACATAATTAATGGGACGCATACGTAATTGGATTTTAAAAGAGGTAGAGTTTACATTTCTCTGATCATTTTAAATATTGAATACGTTATAGGGAAATGGATCCTTATATAGGGCATAAGTTCCAGAGCAGTCTGATCTCTGCCATCTTTGTTTTAAATCCAGTCATGCACACTTTCTGAAAGAGCCTTACTAGGCCTCCCACAATAGTAGCACTCAAGCGTACTCTTTCACGTACAAACGACGTTATATGGGCTGGGTACTTTCAGGTAAAATCGTCGTTAAAGGGACTATGTACTTTCAGGTAAAATTGTCGTTAAAGGGACTCTATGTACGTACTTTCAGGTAAATTCTGTTTTTAAGAGTTTTGGTTGGAGAAACAAACATGCTAAATACGTGGAATAGTTATAAAAGGAATTACAATTGAAAACTCGGATGCCTACGTTATTGGGACAACAGAAATACGCCTGAGTTGTTATTTCTATATTGCGACATTATTACTGTTTTGGAAACGCAAGAGAAAAAAAGACATTTATGAAGATACAGGCCAGTTTTGTACTGATATAATTCTCAATATAGTTTCATAAAACGACACAATTTCCGATTGGCTAATCCATATGGTCTGGTCAATCAGAACTGACGCTAATTTGCAATTTAGAAGAATCATCAAATTAAGGTACTGGGTTGTTTGAGAATAATTAAATATTGCATCGTCTGGTACCAAGCGTATTTAATCTTTGTACGCGTAATTGTAAATGATAAGTAAAAAGACATCGAGTAATTCAGAGTATTTGCCCGAACCTATATTTCGGTCGAGTCTTTCCAATCCTTGTTATTGGTCATCAGCATAACTTGGTGAGCATTTCCAAGACATTATTTATGTTTTTGCTGGGAGAATGTGAGCGATATTTGCCTATTTATGAAATGTTCAGGTAAGTTACAGCTCAGACAAGCAACTTCTTCGCATTTACATGCAATAATGGACGAACACAATTCGTTTCCGCCAGGAATGTCAGTTTACGTTAACAATCATCTGCAGCAGTCGACTTTGAAATCTCATTGAAAATTAACCATGGCTTCTGAAGGAATCTCGTCTAGTGTCGACCAAGGAATATTTCTGCAAAATTATTTGAAAATCGGCCAAATAGTTTTGGAGGAGAAGATTTTTAAAGAGTTTTCACTAAAGCCAATATACGGCTAATAGCACGAAGCACACCGCACGACGCACACCGAACGACGCACACCGAACGGCGCACGACGCACGACGGACGCCGGACAAAAGGCGATCACAATAATTCACCTTGAGCACTTTGTGCTCAGGTGAACTAAGAAAAATGAATTGAGAATTATTGAGTAGAATTCAAAACATTGCGACAGACTGTGAAATGTGTCATGCTGAGTAATTTCCCCTTCCCATACAATGGTTTTAAACGTCTTCTGCTGCAAATGCGCCACACAATTTCTGTTGTTAAGGGGGGTTAACCCTTTCCTTCATATAGACGCTTTCTGACGCCTCTGTAGCAGACGGCTTTTTAAAAACATAGTGACAAAAGAAGAAATTGCTCAAAACGAGCAATTTCTCCTTTTGCCACAATGTTTTCCCTTTTTAGTCATAGGTTATCCATTCATTTAAAGAGATTTTATATTTTTTGACAAAATATGTTCAAAGTCGTCTGCTGCAGAATTGTCGTATGAGGGAAAGGGTTAAAAGTCATTTGAATCTAGAATCAAATGACAGAAAACGCCGTTGGAAGTAATGAAATAAAACAATAAGTAGTCCCATTAAACTTTTACTACTTCAAAATATAATTTTGATATAATATTGTTTTTTAACGCTAGAGAGTTTATTTATTCTTGCTTTTGATTAATTAATTACTAGGTACATAATATAGCTACCAAAGGAATATTATTTTTAAATTTTGTTTCAGAAAGATTAGCGTCAATAAATCGAAATAATATACGAGAATTGTATCCAGGAAATAGCCGAAAATCCTCAGATTACGTTTGATTCCCGCGATATTACTGGTTCAGACTGTAAAACAGTTATAACAAAGTTAATTTTAAGATTATTTTTAAACCATAATTGTGTTTTTGTTTTAAAACTTTTTTTTTCATTTTTGAAAATGAAGTCTTTGCTAAAGACGAATTTGAGAAAAGTATATGTTCTGAAAAAACAGAGGATGATATTATAGTTTTCCTATGATGAAAACGAGGCTTTAATCCTCTCCGATCACTGGCGAGTTTATCCGAGCTTGGACCGGCATTTGCAGTGGGTTTTCCAAAGATTGCAGACGCAGTTAAGTCCATGACAGCATTTGGTGAATTTAAAGCTGGATTCTGGAACGCATACCATTCCCCATTGCATACAATAGCGGCCCCTGAAAAAGATAAAAGAACAAGTTCATGTGAATTTCACGTTACAGTAAAGATTCATATTTTTTATAAAAAAAATCCATACAGTAAGGACCTTCTAGTTGCATCTCCGTTTTAACGCTTCTCCCAATACAGTCCTGAAACTTGTATCGCCATCGCTAATGTGTCACATGTCCCTGCACATCTTATCGAACAACTTATTCTAAAATTTGACTGGATGAATATGCAGGCTTATAATGGTCTTCATTGCTCGCTATTGTACTTGAAAGTCGTGTATATATAGGATCTTACATGAGTTGTGATTTCATATAAAGTTTTATTAAACGAGTTCAAGACATGTGTTAATAACAAATTTCTTCGAAGAATTTAATACACGTTTATAAAATGACAACGAATGTCAGATTCTTTTTATCGCATGACGAAAGATAAAAAAGAAAACTTTCGGATTTTCGCGGTCAGAAAATAGTCTTACATGTACTACTTCTTAATAAACTGTTAACTTATCACAAACAACATATGTGTATGACCGACACTGGTCCCTTTACCTCGTCCATCTATCGCGACGTTTGTGTTTATCGGATACACGTTCTCAGCCATTTTTTAAACATTCGCGGATGAATACAAAAATAGTGATTCGGTCATGTTATATTACACATGTTACGTATAAAGAAATACGTACAGGTTTTATTAGATCGGAGACGACAATTTTCATGTGATAAAACACGATACGTAAAAGCTGTATAACTATCTATCACATATATCAAATCTGCCGCAGACGACTTTGAAAACATATTGGCGAATATATGGAAAATCTTTATAAAGAAAAGTGCGTGTAGAGTTATTGTGAATTTCTCTTTCGCTACCAAAGACAATTAAATAATTGTATTATGAATGAAGATTCAGGTGAGATAGCTCGTAACGAGATGTATCTCATGATATCTGCATTGTTTGCCACTTAGACATATATTTTACAAAAGGTTTCCTGTTTTACGAAGCATAGAGTGGTCCAATTTTCAACATGGAAGATTCGCCTTTGTGAAATTTGGCAAATGACAGAGGGATATACATTATTGGAGAGAGCTGAATCAGTTTTCCATATTTGTTTATCAATTCAAAATTCGTCTGCTGTAGATTTGTAGACACACAAATATGTCTTTCACATCTACATAAAGTGGGGATTGTTTGTAAAATGCAATTTCAAAGTCCTCTTTCTCAGGATCGATTTAAATGATTTAAAATCAGTGTTCATGACGACATATCGAGGGCATGGCGTGAAACGGTTGTAACTAAAATTTGTATTTTTTTTACCAAGGTTAAAATCATTTTTTCTTGGTAAACAATGGAAATTTAGGTGCCATTGCTCGTTCTGAGCAATGATACCTAAATTTGCCTTGTTTACAAAGGGGTCAAAATTGCTCCTAAACCAGCGTTTTCAAAATAGGTTTCACGCCAATGAGGAAGTGGTTTGCTGCCAAAGTAAATAGCACAGACACAAGCAATAACGAACCATATAGCCGCTATCCAGATAACAAGCCCTAAAGACATCTCGCACAAGGGTCAGTCAACTCGCCTAGTACGCATCTCGCCCCAATGACAACTCGCCCAAAACTAACTCGCCCCTAATATAAAGACAACTCACCCTAAAATAATTGTACTATACATTGATGTAATGTTTTAATGAAATATGATTCTAATCAATATTTACAAAATATAAAGTTTTTTTACGGTGTTCCGTTAGGGCCATCGTGCTATCGCGCACACGCGATGCCACGATAGCACGATGACACGATGGTGATGGAACGATGACACGATGGTGATGGCACGATGGCACGATGACGATGACACGATGTAATATCGCGTCATCGTCATCGTGCCATCGTAGCATCGCTCCATCACCATCGTGTCATCGTGTCATCGTGTCATCGCGTCGTCGTCGTCGTGCTATCGTGTCATCACCATCGTGTCATCGTACCATCACCATCGTGTCATCACCATCGTGTCATCGTGATATCGTGGTATCGCGTGTGCTTGTTAGATAGCACGATGGCCCTAATGTAATTCAATTTGAATCCATTGAATTCAATTAAAATTTGTAACCATATAACCTTGACTCTTCTGACTTCAAAGAGGACTAGTTTTAAATCGACAGTTCCAAGACGGCCAGCAAGCACGAATTCGCTCTCTTAACCTTTTCAACATACAAATGTATTCTGCGCATCAATGTTTATTTATAATCGCTTTTATTAAACGAGTTCTTTAAGATAATATGCCGCGAGCCTTGACGAGCGTCATATTCAGCTTAGTTAACGAGTTTATTATAAGGGTTAATACATAAACACGAATGAGATATTCTATTTATCACATAAAGTGATTTATGAGGCGTATTTCGACAAAATGTACATATTTCTACTTGAAATTTACCGGTTTTGGCCACAAAGTGACGTCAAACCGCTGACGTGACGTAATTTCCATAGTTTGGTTTCTGCGTTGTAACAAAGACTTGAGCGTAAGACTGGAAACCAAACCAGTAGTGTCATATGCTATTTGTGTAGTGTCATATGATATTTATGTAATGGCATTTTGGCACACCCAGAGAGGGCTTTATGTGATAAATGATGATAAGTTTAAACGTTTGCATCATTGCATCAATGTTTTTAACTCGATTCAATAAATATACTACATGTTTTATATACTGAGGTTTACAAATTTCAATTAAATTCGACTGCTGCAGATCTCTTTCCCTCATGCGACAATTCTGTAGCAGACGAGTTTGAACATATTTTGTCAAAAAGTAGAAAATCTCTTTAATTGAATGCATAACCTATGACTAAAAGTGGAAAACAGTGTGGCAAAAGGAGAAATTGCTCGTTTTGAGCAATTTCTTCTTTTGTCACTATGTTTTCAAAAAGCCGTCTGCTGCAGAGGCTTCAGAAAGCGTCTATACGAGGGAAAGGGTTAAGAGTATGGTGACCATTCGCGAGAAGATATATGTAGACTATATACAAGGGTGCCTGAAGAACAAGAATTAATTCACAAAGACAGGGAAGGCGATATCATGTCAGATTCGAATATAAAACTCTAGTTTTCATCCACTTTATTGATGTGGTTGGAGATAGTTACCGCTTTATCATCAGATAAACACTGATACTGAGGAGCAGCAAAACGGGGGTAAATGGGAATTTAATAATTATAGAACACGAAATACGACCATTTACTAGACCTCTTTAACTCTTTCAGCGCCGAATTGTTTACAGTAGACTCTTCCATGTTCAAAATCGGGCGTTTCCATTCCATTCTCATGTAATAACAGTTTTGAAATATTCTGATAAGCTAAAGGCAAACAATGCTGATTTCATATGAGGCAGCTCGTTACGAGCTGACTTACCTGTATCTGTATTGTTTGCAAAAACCTCAATATTGCCATTGGCGCTGAAAGACTTAATACATGAAAAAAAGAACAGATCTGTAACTTCCACTGATTTTAAGAACATAAATGTATCATTACAGACAACAATATCCCATTTTCCGTCGAGTGCTATAGAACGCTTTGACTGTCTTATGTTGTGATATGTCATGTTATTGTGTGTAATTGTCATAGTATTATATGTCTAACAGATACGTCATTAGGTCTTAACGAAATGCCATTTTTCCTATCAAAACGAGAAAAACACATTTATATATGAGCCGTCCCGCGAGAAAACCAACATTGTGGATACTGCGTAAAGTATCGACCCGGATCAGCCTAAGCATGCCGCGCAGGCTTACCCGGATAGACACTTTGCGCCTCCTGTGGATTTTCTGTTTAATGAATCATTACTCTATATCTCTATCCCCCTGAGACGGAATGTGTCGGCTCGGATCTGTCTGCGTGGACTGCGCATGCTGATCTGAGTCGGTTCCTTTACGCAGAGGCCATACTGTTGGTTTTCTCGCAGGGCGGTTCATATATACTTTCTTACAACAAGTTAAGACCGCATCGGTGGTGTCGTTTTAGAGCGTCCGCATCGGGAAAACTTTAATAATCGTAGTAATGGCTTTCCTTCCTTATCGCTCAGGGTTGTGGGATTGTGGGATTAGCATTACGACTGACTTGCTGGTGTCAGGATAACTGGACCCGGTAGTACTGGTAAAACAACATACAAACAAACACACAACAAGTTAAGAGAACAGTTATTCAATTCTTTTAACTGTCTTTTCCTGTTGGTTTTCTCGCGGGACATATTTAGCTGCGGCGATAGACATCTGCGTAATGTATCGACCAGATCAGCCTGCGCTGCCCGCGCAGACTGATCCGGCCGAAACATTCCGTCTTAGCGGGATAGATGTATAGAGTAGTTATTCCTTAAACAGAAACTTTGTCTTTTCCTGTGTTCTATATATAACCGCTACACACACATATTCCTTCTGTCTTTAGAATTTTTGGAAAACAGCATCCCTTTTGTTTTAAATAATCGGTTATGACGAAATTTGATGCATGGTGTTCGATAGAATGACTTGTATTCCCGAGTTTACTTAGTCTACTTCTCATGGTATTAATCAATATGTTGCAATTCTGGGAAAGCGTGCATTGACGTATACCACGTGACGAAAAGATATACCACGTGACGACATTAATTACAGCTCGGTCACGAAGTGTAATCCGAATTAATTCCATGCTGTCATTTAAATGTCTGTCTGGAGACTACCTGTCACGATCTAGTCACGGAAGATACTCGTATGAATGTGTATCTGATCAGTGTTGAATAGACATTTAAACAGAAACATAATTAACTAAAATCGAATAAGTTTCGTTAATTTTAATCGAAAACTGATTCAGTTTCGACGAAATGAAATAAAAATTCACGTCAACCGGTAAAGCAATGACATTTCCAATCAATTATGCTCAAAGTGTGTACTTGTTGAGACTTCTTTAAATAAAGTACAATTACGCTCAGATTGAGTACTTGTTAAATCAACTTTAAATAAAGTACAATTACGCTCAAATTGTGTACTTGTTGAGACTACTTTAAATAAAGTACAATTATGCTCAAATTGTGTACTTGTTGAGACTTCTTTAAATAAAGTATAATTACGCTCAAATTGAGTACTCGTTGACTTCTTTAAATAAAGTACAATTACGCTCAAATTGAGTACTTGTTGAGACTTCTTTAAATAAAGTACAATTATGCTCAAATTGAGTACTTGTTGATACTTCTTTAAATAAAGTACAATTACGCCCAAATTGTGACTTGTTGAATCTGCTTTAAATAAAGTAAAATTACGCACAAATTGTGTACTTGTTAAGTCAGCTTTAAATAAGGTACAATTACGTTCAAGTTATATACTTGTTGAGACTACTTTAAATAAAGTACAATTACGCTCACATTGTTTACTTGCTGATACTTCTTTAAATAAAGTATAACTATGATCAAATGGCGTACTCCTTGAGACTACTTGAAATGAAATACAATAACGCCCAAAGTGTATAATTATTAAGACTACCTTAAATAAAGTACAATTACGTTCAAATTGTGTTCTCGTTCTTTAAATAAAGTACAATAACGCCCAAGTGTGTACTTGTTAAGTCTACTTTGTTAAGTCAACTTTGAATAAAGTACAATTACGTTCAAATTGTGTACTTGCTGATACTGCTTTAAATAAAGTACAATTATGTTCAAATGTTGTACTTGTTTAGACTGCTTTAAATAAAGTACAATTACGTTCAAGTTGCGTACTTGCTGAGAATACATTTGTTACGTCATCTTTAAATAAAGTACAATTACGTTCAAATTGTGAAATAAGTGCATATTAAAAAAAAAACATGGTTTCTGGATATTTACTTTCAAACGTCGGTTCTTGTGAGAGTAGGCCAAAGTATGTATGTTACTGTACCGTTGCCAATTTAGATGTACGTCTTTTGACCCCAGACAACTATTTTGGATGCTTTACCTCTTTTCAACATGGGGATGAATTTAACTCATTCTGAAGCGGAAGGCTATTGAACACTGTGTGGCGAATAGGAAATTGCCCAATCATGCTTTTATGTATTGAGATTTTCTATATTTAGCCTTAATGTGTTTCAAAGCCATTTAATTCACATAGGTTGTGTTTGGAAAAGGTATAAAGCCAACCCCCTTCCATATGCCTGCTCTGGCGTTTGTCATTATTTGTATTTATTATTATTCAAGTCCTATCGTTATTTTAACACTAACATCCGGTTAACTTCAAACTTTAAGGAATGCTTGGTTATTGAGTAGGTTGTGCTGGTGGGGTTTCGTGAAATGTCCAATGCGTGAAAGGTTTTAACCCTATACTTGCTGTGCCGATTTCAGAATCTTCCAATTGTCTAAAATCAGAATAAAATTACGGACAAATAAGATAATGATTCGGAAAAATGATGAACCATTCGAGAATGAGCACTCTTTATCCATTTATTCAATGTTTTCAAATGACATCTACTGCAGATTCGTTGATTTTATTCCATTTGGGGCAAAATACGAAGTTGAAATGCATCATTTACGTGTTGCTTAAATTGTCGTATGGGCCGGAACTGTGATTCTCTGATTTATGAATCTATTAATGCACGACTCTATTAGCGGCATGCCATGAGAATGTGGCTATTAAATAACGTTTAACATGACACAGGCGTCATTGACGTCTCTGTTGCAAACGACATATGAAAATATACCGAGAGGATATAATAATGTGACATACATGTTGTGATAACAAATTGGCAGTAATCCAGAAAAGGTCATTTAGACCAAGGATGGCAATGTGTTAATCTGTAAATAACCCTTTCCAGCTTACAAACACATTTTGGCGCCTCTGCAGCAGACGACATTTGAAAAATAGTGGCAAAAGCAGACATTATTCCTCAAGATCGGCAATATCTCCTTTTGTCAACGTTTTCAACATTTTTCAATAATGTTTTTTCCATTTTCGCCTCCTATAGATTTTCTGTTTCAGGAATCATTACTCTATACCTCTATACCCCGATACGGAATGTGTCGGCCCGGATCAGTCTGCGCGGACTGCGCAGCATTACGCAGAGGCCATAATGTTGGTTTTCTCGCGGGACGGCTCAAATGATTTTCAAAATCACGTGCTGCAGATGTGTTGTACATGTATGTGGGTGAGGGGGGTTAAACATGCTCCGAGTGACCATTGACATTTTAATTCCACGATGATCTGTCCCCTAGATGATGTTTTATTGGGGTTTAACGCCGCTCTCAATATTATTTCAGTTATATCACGACGACACTTCACTTATTCATGATCCCGGGGTAAACAAACCAGTACTAGGTTAGACACTGTGCCTTGCCCAAGGACACTCCACCATGACGGTCGTGCCGCGGCTGGGGATCGAACCCGGGACACCCGGTTCCAAAAACCCGTCGCTAACCACTCGACCACGTCGGATTCCTCCCCTAGATGATGATTTTAGTTTTAATATTTTTGATGATTTAGATCGAAATAATGAATTTGTTACTGAATTGAAAATATTTCAGGAAAAAATAAAGTTATTTGTTTCGAAATATTTTTCTTAGTCCCACATATATTAAATATTTTCTTTCTTTGTATAAAAAGCATCTGAAGACGTTCGTATCGGGTAAAAGCTTTATCTTTGTCCTTGGTAATCCAATATGTTAGTTTGAAGATTTCCCGTGAGAGTCGTAAGAGATAGAAAGTTTTAGAATTCATATTGCATTCGAGCTTGTAATAAACATTGTTATTTATTGTCTATATGGTGGGATTGTGGTTACTGCTTGCTAAATGTTTGTATAAGTGCGAGAATAAGTGATCTCGGGCCATTATTTGACTGAATTACTGTTGAATTAATGAACGAATGCATATTGTTTTATGGCGCATCGACAGCTAAAGTCATTTAGCGCGCAATTAAATTTAATTATTCATGATACCTGGGTAAACAAACCAGTACTAGGCTAGAAAATGTGCCTTGCCCAAGGGCACACCACCATGACCGTAGTGCCGCGACTGGTGATCGAACCCTGAATTACTGTAGAAAAGAACGTACAAAAGTATTGTATGTTCTGAAAGACGAGCGCAAATTAAATATTACTAGAAGTAATCGCTTAAATGTATCTATATATGAGCCGTTCCGCGAGAAAACCAACAGTGTTGGCTCTGCGTAAGATATCGATCCGGATCAGCCTAAGCATGCCGCGCAGATTAATCCGGGCAAACAATTTTCACCTCCAGCGAATTTTCTGTTTCAGTTATCATTAGGCTATATACCTATATCCCCCTGAGACGGAATGTGTCGGTCCGGATCGGCCTGCGCGGGCTGCGCAGGCTGATCCGGGTCGATACATTACGCAGATCTCACGATGTTGGTTTTCTCGTGGAACGGCTCCTATGAGCATGTCTATGTAAAGAGGTACACCATAGCCTTTGCGAACTATATGGATCAAGACGACTGTGCACAGTCTGATCTAGATCTAGATGTGTAGCAGCATACTTACAGATGCTTCTTTGAAGCTTCTGATCATGCAGTTGTGAGGATTTTTAAATAACTGATGAATGCATGGGCTAATCTGAAACTATACTATTCACAAATGAGAACTTGTAAGGTTTTGGCATTGACAGGATCGTATGAGCGTTTTCTTGAGCAAAGGAACTAGTTGTGGACGATGTAGATCAACAGCAGCCTGTACATCCGCACAGTCTGCTCAATATTTACAACGTTCACTTTTTACTTACATAAGATTGTTGAACACTTCTGTCAACTTGTGTAGATTCTGATGAGACGAACTACACGTACAGGCTGATCTGAACATTCTCTTTTCATAAATGTTATCTTTTCTTATGAGCAGATTCATATAGTGTCAATTGGTTAGCTTACATAAGGACACAACCTGGACACATAACATGCAAGCTAATGCCGTGCTGCTGACCTAGGGTCTAATGAATTACAATTTAATTGTGTGAACCCCAAACAAATTGCGGCGGCCGCAGGAATTCCACGGGCGCCCTAGCGCAGACTTATGACGGCCCTGGGGCAGACTTAAGACGGCCCTAGGACAGGTTTAATGCAGCCTTCCGGTGCCCGTTCGGTGGCATTGCGGTGTGTGGCACACTCTGCAGGCGACGCAATGCCCTCGCACGGCTCCCGTACGCTCACCGCACGCCATCCGCACGCTCGCCGCACGCCATACGTACGGCCCCTGTGTCAGTCTGCGCCGTGCGTGGAGCTGGAATATATGCCAGTTGTTTTTCATATGTTTATTATCATTCATATCTGTCATATAGATCGTCAAAAACTTACGGCCGCCGTAGGGACGCCCTAAGGCGCCCGTGCGTCATCACTTCAAAGGCCGTAAGACAGACGCATGTTTTCGCTCTCCACAAATTCAAAATACGCTGTGCGGCTACCCTAACATGTGACTGCTACAGTATGTGACCGTGGGAATGCTGCGGCGGCCCTATAATTGCTATTGGTAATTTCATAAGACCCTAGGGCAGCCGAACGGCAAACGCAAGACCGCCGTACGCCCGACGTATGGTCGCCATGGAACCGCTCTACGGCATGGCTACGGCGTGTCTAATTGCTAATTGTAACAAATAGGGATACGCTCTAGGGTGACCCTGAGGCCACCGCAGATCCTCTGCGGCCGCCGCAAGTATCTCTCAATTTCGAGACCTACGGCCGCCGTATCCTAGCCGTAGAGCAAATGTGACTTAGGTATTTATCAATTTACTCTGGAACCATTCAGACTAAGAGAGATTCAAACGAATATTTGGTAATTTATTGTAGGGTAATATCTAACATTACAGGCTAAATACTCGATTGAACGATATCCATGGATATACTGAAGTTCTAATAGTTGTTGTTAGGTTTAATACCATTAATCATTCCTGTTTTACTGTTCAAATTTAACAACAATTGGTATTGCGCCCTTAAATGAAAACACCGGCTTATTTGTTTACCGTTATGCCACAGGGGGTTCACTATGCTCGCTTGCGTTTGCACAGCCTTATGTTACAAAAACAATCTAACAAGAAATTAATGCCGAAGTATTGTCTTTTTCTAAATTGTAAAACTTCAATACGTTTTCCTAGATTCAGATCAGACTGCGTAGATGCAGATCTGGATGTACAGTGGTCGCCTCTGTCTGTTGTTTGTTTTTTTCTCTATCCCCGCTCGAATGTCATTGTATGTGAGTCAGATCAATTTTAAATAAAGTTTCAAAATTATTTTATTTGTTACATATTTTGAAAAACACAGTCTGTTTACAAATCGCTAAAATGCAAATCTTATTTCTAATCAGTGAAGGCTAGGACCAGACTGTGCGGATGCTAAGATTAATCCGGTCTTCTCTGATTTAGGTCAAATTACGCTAAATCCATCCGCTGACTTGCTGATCTACTATAGTCCCTAAACAAATATTTGTTTGCGTAGAAATGAGTGTATACCATCACCAGAATGTATTGAATACATGACATTGAGTTTAAAATGCATTGTAAATGTGTATAGGATGCACTAGAAATGATTGATTTTATCACTTTTAGTAGTTTGACCTTGTTTGAAAGTGAAAGTAGAGAATGCTAAACACCGGTTTTTTCCGGGCCCGATTTGGTCGAAAAAGACGGTTACCATTTTCGCCTGTTGCATTATGCTTTCTTGCATAATGCATGAACCCACATTTTCTTTGAATTGTTTTAAAGCTGGGAGGTAACTCTTTTCAATGATATGTGGTGTTCTACATGAGAAACGCTTAGAAAGTGTGACCTATGAGGACTGAAACTGATCGATTTACATGGAAACAACGAAGGATTGTTTTTGGTGTATTGTAACCTTTAACCGTTATTACGACTATCTTTTTGGGAGAATTTGCGTAAGTACATGTTATAACATATTGTTATCATAACGTGTTCTTCCTTGTTACTATTGGGATTCGCTTCGTTAGATATCCCTTATTGTCAGGCTTTTCCGGCTGTCTGTCAGTCTGTTTCTTTGTAAAGCGACGCTCCACAGCCCAGACCGACGGGCCGATTCCAATGAAACTTGGTGAACAGGTGCCATACGGGCTCAGGGTGTGCGCGTTTGAGTTCCGTTGCACAGGACCCACAACCAAGGCGAATCCCACGTCGCCTACCGGCTTGTCTTGTTAATTTGCATGCATTATTTCGTTTTTACTTGCGTTACTTTGCAAGCAGTTTAAGAGTTCTCTAGCCCTTTTTAGCTTTCGTAGTTTGTTACGGCATGACACGACAAAAGACATACCTTTTTACAGTATCCATGACTCCTAAAGCCTGTTCAACATCATTGTCTTGGTCTAAAGGGTAACCGTTTGAATCTGTAAGAATACAAATAAATATTCAAATACTGTGATATTAACCCTTTCCCTCATATAGACGCTTTCTGACGCCTCTGCAGCAGACGGATTTTTAAAAACATAGTGACATAAGAAGAAATTGCTCAAAACGAGCAATTTCTCCTTTTGCCACAATGTTTTCCACTTTTAGTTATAGGTTATCCATTCAATTTTAGAGATTTTCTATTTTTTGACAAAATATGTTTAAAGTCGTCTGCTGCAGAATTGTCGTATGAGGGAAAGGGTTAACGGTGTACGTTAATAAATACCGTACACTAAATCTTCTCGGCAAATCTTTATAAGTAGATGCACCCATCAAGGTGAATGATACGTATAAGCATATGTTGCCTGTTTTCTTATCCATTCAGTTTGTTCTGTATTTTTGAATACATTATAATTTGTAACTTACTTTAACCGAAATATATCAATATGCCTAAACCAATACAACAAATATATATATTTCCTTAAAAAGTGCATTTTTTTTCTAACTTGGAAACACAAAACAAAACAGAACAGAACGAAACAGAATTTTATTTACAACTTGTGCATTTACACCACGTAAACTTTCGTGTAGCGTGATCCCAATAATCTGTCGGACACCCAGGGTTGTTTATTGTGCTTTGCTCCATGCATAATGAATAGAGTGTAGCGCAATCAACTACTGTGCTGTCTTACGATGGATTATGATCTATATACATTCTGACCAACGAGTCCGACAGAAGTGGATAATCACAAATGAATACCTACCTACTAAAGAAATACCAAACTTCAGGTACTAGTATTTGTTTGAAGGAATTCCAATACCAAACTTTAGGTACTTGTTTGAAGGAATACCAAAACGTCAAGTACTAGTATTCGGTTGAAGGAATATCAATTTTCAGGTACTAGAAATTGTTTGAAGGAAACCCAAGCTTTAGGTTCTAGTATTTGTTTGAAGGAATACAAAACTTCAGGTACTAGTATTTATTTGAAGGAATATCGAACTTCAGGTACTAGTACTTATTTGAAGGAATACCAAGCTTCAGGTACTAGTATTTGTTTGAGGGAATTCCAATACCAAACTTTAGGTACTTGTTTTTGTTTGGAGGAATACCAAAACGTCAAGTACTAGTATTCGGTTGAAGGAATACCAATGTTCAGGTACTAGTATTTGTTTGAAGGAATACCAAACTTCCGGTACTAGAATCTGTTTAAAGGAATACCAAACTTCAGGTACTAAAATGTGTTTGAAGGAATACCAAAATTCAGGTACTAGTATTTGTTTGAAGGAATACCAAACTTCAGGTATATAATCTGTTTGAAGGAATACAAAACTTCAGGTACTAGAATCTGTTTGAAGGAATACCAAACTTCAGGTACTAACATTTGTTTGAAGGAAAACCAAACTTATGGTACTAGTATGTTTTCAAGGAATACTAAACTTCAGGAACTTGCATTTGTTTGAAGGAATATCAAACTATTTGTTTGAAAACTGTCGATTAAGTTCTTCCTGCGAACCTATACCATTTAGTGCAAAATGAGCAGCCAGTGTGTAACAGAGGTAATTTAAAACGCTTTCTGACGAACATAAAATCTAAATTGGTCGCAACAATCCCTTGGTTGGTTATCCGAGATCACGTCTCATGTTTATTTGCATTATCACCTTACTTGCTTGATTGCTTGTTTGTTGTTTTACGCCGTCTCAACACAATTGTTCAGTTATATCACAACGTTTCCGGGGAAAATTACCAGTACTACTGGTCCATTTCATCCTGACACCAGCCAGTCAGTCGTAATGTTAACCCCGCCACCCTAAGCGACACGGAGGTCAGCCATTACTACAATTCTAAAGTCTTTTGGTATGATTCGCCCAACCTACTTGAAGTAGCTTTATCTTCATTTATAAGTGTATGCATTCTCAAATCACAGTTCACATAAAGCTGAACACATCGGTGAGGAGGCGTTGCTTTTTAAGTGCAGGAACACTCCGCTTCTAGAAGGCATTCACATAATGCTGTCCGAGAGTTCACATCATTATATCATTAGATTTAGCTCGTATCACGTGGTCATCAACAACATTGAAGCCGTTCTGCGAGAAAACCAACAGTATGGTCTCTGCGTAATGTATCGACCCGGATCAGCCTGCGCATTCCGCGCAGACTGATCCGGGTCGACACATTCCGTCTCAGGGGGGATAAAGGTATAGAGTAATGATTCCTGAAACAGGAAATCCACAAGAGGCGAAAAGTGTATATCCGGGTAAGCCTGCACGACATGCTTAGGCTGATCCGGGTCGATACTTTACGCAATGTTGGTTTTCTCGCCGGACGGTTCAATTATTGAGGTGACTATGGGAAGGTCAATAGTAAAAAAAATGCCACAGAAAGCGTTTTCGCAGAATAGGAACAGATAATAGAGAATAGTATCCCCTTAAAGTAAGACCAGTTGTTAAAAGTGCGCATACAGAAGAACCCATTTTAAGCGACCGTAGTAGAGGAGAAGGGCACATTATCTATTTCTATAATTCTTAATTCAAGACACGCATTTACAATCCTTCTTCTTGGCATCTTAATCGCTAGTCTGCTGAATATCACCACTTATGGTTTTGAATATTTTAATAAGTTCTTACATCTGTATGGAGAAATCTTTGCTAAATATTGATACATAAGTACCTTGGAACAATGAAGCCCTAGATTAGATTTCACGAAGGTGCAGGGTTATCTTGGTCTAAATCGTTCGCAAAAGAGATTTTAATTTGTGTATTACGACCATCATGCATGCATTACAACGGGGGGGGGGGGGGGGGGGGGGGGATACAGGTTAATAATTAAAAAGACATATTTCCAGTCATAATGGAGGATGCTCTGGAATGGGGAAAAGGTGTTAACACTACTTTATAATTCCATATTGCTTTTCCAGGAACAAGTTTGTTTTTAATCTTTTCTGAGAATATCAGATTTTAAAGCCATCTCATTTGTCTTGGTAATGTGTTTTATGTTTTACCACTGTCATATTGCTAGCTAGATTGTCCCCTTGTGACCGATTTAATACACATTCCAATAAATCACTTCATGCAGATATTAGTTGGTTATCAAATTTATTCACGAAGATCAAGACCAGAATGCGTTTTTAGCATGCATACAACGTTCAATGTCTTTTAAACACTATTGTTAATATATGTATATATATATATATATGAGCCGTTTCAAGAGAAAACCCAACATAATGGACTCTGCGTAAAGAATCGACACGGATCAGCATAAGCATGCCGCGCAGGCGGCTAATCCAGGCAGACACTGTTCGCCTCCTGTGGGCTTTCTGTTTCAGGACTCATTACCCCCTAAGACGGAATGTGTCGGCTCGGATAAAGGGATCAGACAATGCGATTCGTTACAAAATTTGTGCTTAGAGACTCTGCGTAAAGTATCGACTCGGATCAGCATAATGCAGGCCAATACGGGCAACCACTTTTCGCCTCCTTTGGGTTTTCTGTTTCAGGACTCATTACTCTATTCCTATATCCCCTTAAGACGGAATATATATATCCTATAAGAATTAGCCTGTGCGGATTGCACAGGCTGATCTGGGTCGATACATTACGCAGAGTCCGTAATGTTGGTTTTCTCGTGGAACGGCTGATATATATATCATCGAGGAAAATTTGCTTCCTATAAGAAGTACAATTTAGTCTGAGAAAGGGAAAATACTATGCAATTAGTTATTACATTTGTTCTTTAGTACCGTGTTATACAGTATGGCATCGACCTATCAATATGAGATTATTCTAATTTGATTCTACATCATTCTTGTCGTCGAATAATGGGGATATTGACAAGTACACATAATTGTATTTTGAGAGGGCATTGTTGATAGTATGGGCCAATGGCCTATAATATTTAAATACAAATATTTGAATCTGGAATCTGGAATCTACAATGGAATCAAGTTCCGTATTCCAGTCCAAATATTACCTGTCGCTCGTTACATACAATGCGTATTTATGGAGGATATTAGACTAGTAATGTTAATATTTGGTTATTGTCTTTCGCGCGTTGTAGGCAAGATGTATTTATGAAGAGTATATACTTATAATGTTATTATTCGGTTATTGCCTTTCGCACGTTGTATGCAAAACGTATTTATGAAAGGTATATACTTATAATGTATATATTCTGATATTGCCTTTCGCACGTTGTACGCAAAACGTATTTATGAAGGGTTTATACTTATTCTGTTTATTTTCGGTTATTGCCTTTCGCGCGATGTATGCAAGACGTATTTATGAAAGGTATATACTTATAATGTATATATTCTGATATTGCCTTTCGCACGTTGTATGCAAAACGTATTTATGAAGGGTATATACTTATTCTGTTTATATTCGGTTATTGCCTTTCTCGCGTTGTATGCAAGACGTATTTATGAAAGGTATATACTTATAATTTTTATATTCGGTTATTGCCTTTTGCACGTTGTAATGCAAGACATATTTATGAAGGGTATATACTTATAATGTTTATATTCGGTTATTGCCTTTCTCGCGTTATAAGCAAGACGTATTTATGAAAGGTATATACTTATAATGTATATATTCTGATATTGCCTTTCGCACGTTGTATGCAAAACGTATTTATGAAGGGTTTATACTTATTCTGATTATATTCGGTTATTGCCTTTCTCGCGTTGTATGCAAGACGTATTTATGAAAGGTATATACTTATACTGTTTATATTCTGATATTGCCTTTCGCGCGTTGTAGGCAAGATGTATTTATGAAAGGTATATATTTATAATTTTTATATTCGGTTATTGCCTTTCGCGCGTTGTAATGCAAGACATATGTATGAAGGGTATATATAGAAACATCAACATTTTCCAATGACAAGGTCGGTCTTTATCTCAAGTTTCATTAATAACACGATTGTATTACTAGTGAGACTATCAACAGAGGTCCAGATAAGGAGGGGTATTCAGCTCTTTTCCCCACAATTTCTCTCTTGTTATAAAAGCAAACCCTATATTGTGGGTACTCAAAAGAATCGTCTCACTGAGACGATTCTTTTGAGTACCCACAACATAGGGTTAGAGTGTCAAATAAGGATTTTAGAACATGCAAAACGCCCATTGTCTTATAAGAAACACTGTGGTACCACATCACACTAAAACATAGGTTTTTGAAATAACGATACATAGTACTACATACGATCAAATTACATTATTGCGTATAGTTCAGGGATGTTTTTAGATCTGATAGCGAACAGAGAAGATGATGACCAGACCGCGTGGAGAAGCAGGCTGATCTTGATCTTCGCTCGCAGATTGCCAGAACAGAAGGTTGGGTTTCGTACGACGTGGCTTTGTTCGTATAAGCTAAAGCTTTTGATTGTAACACTTATAAAACTAACCTCGACGGAGCAATTAATTTGTTGCCGTGAAGACAAAATAATTGCTTCGTCATCGGGTATATAGCTAATGGTTATTAAACTATTCCGCCATAGAGAAATTATTCTTTATAAGATTTTATCATTTTGAAACTAAATTCGACGTTACAAATCATGTGAGAATATTAAAATTAAAAAGATGCGATGATTGAATTGCTCAGTGCAGTCGTGTCTTAACCCTTTCCCTCATATGGACGCTTTCTGGCGCCTCTGCAGCAGACGGCTTTTTGAAAACATAGTGACAAAAGAAGAAATTGCTCAAGACGAGCAATTTCTCCTTTTGCCAGAATGTTTTCCATTTTTAGTCATAGGTTATCAATTCAATTATAGAGTTATTCTATGTTTTGACAAAAATATGTTCAAAGTCGTCTGCCTGCAGAATTGTCTGTATGAGGGCAAGAGTTAAAGGCTTGGTCAGGATCACACTGATAGCTTCTTTCTCTACGCATGCGCAGTCTAATAATGAAACCAACTATACATCGTTGGCTACCCATGAATCAACAATTAGTAAAGAACGAGTAAGAACTTGTCAATAAATCATCGGTACCAGTAGTAGAAATTTAGCGGGATAAAGGTTAAGATACTAGTATTAAAAACATTATATATAACCTAGTCAATTCCATTACAAACAATAGTGTTCCAATGAACCGATGAGTCTCCTGAATCAAGGCGTTTTGCATGTTCTAAAATACTTATTTGACCCTCTAACCCTATGCTGTGGGTACTCAAAAGAATCGTCTCAGTGAGACGATTCTTTTGAGTAGCCACAACATAGGGTTAGCTTTAATAATAAGAGAGAAATTGTGGGGAAAAGAGCTGATTACCCCCTCCTTATCTGGACTTTTGATGACACAATATAACCAGCACCAATTAACTCAAGCTGTTACGGGCAGACGTCAGACTGACATTTTACGCAAAGTCCGAGTTCTACGCATGTATTGTATTTAAAATGACCCGCTTATGACGATAACGAATAGTGTTGCATCTGATTCGGGTGAGAATTTGCATGTGCTCAGTCATCACTCTCCGCTTGGATGTAGTTTACACCCAGTTGTAATACCTCAAAGAAACAATAATATAAGTGTTGCAGTGCAATAGGTGTTACTAGCATATAAAGTGACGTGATACCGTGACGGGGATGCACTAAGACCATTGGTCACCAAGCGCTTAGGCTCAATTATAAGTGTTCATGTAATCACGTGATGGACACATAACAACACAGTCAGTTTGTATAGCAGAACTAAGTATTTACATAACTGCGTGATGGACACAGAACAAAGTCAGATCGCATAAAACAACTAAGTGCTCGATGAATCGCCTGATGGACACAGAACAAAATCAGTTCGCATAGAACAACTAAGTATTCGACGAATCGCGTTATGGACACATAACACAGTCAGTTCTCATAGAACATCTAAGTGTTCGATGAATCGCGTTATGGACACATAACACAGTCAGTTCTCATAGAGCAACTAAGTGTTCAATGAATCGCGTGATGGACACATAACACAGTCAGTTCTCATAGAACAACTAAGTGTTCGATGAATCGCGTTATGGACACATAACACAGTCAGTTCTCATAGAGCAACTAAGTGTTCGATGAATCGCGTGATGGACACATAACACAGTCAGTTCTCATAGAACAACTAAGTGTTCGATGAATCGCGTGATGGACACATAACACAGTCAGTTCTCATAGAACAACTAAGTGTTCGATGAATCGCGTGATGGACACATAACACAGTCAGTTCTCATAGAACAACTAAGTGTTCGATGAATCGCGTGATGGACACATAACACAGTCAGTTCTCATAGAACAACTAAGTACAAAGTGTTCACCGACCTAACGAGACACGTGAGTTAATTGGAGCATACAATTTAGTCATCTTTTCTTTTAGATTGTTTATGCTTAACCCTTTCAACGCCGACTTGTTTAAAGTAGACTCTTCCATGTTCAAACTCGGACGAAACTATTTTCATGTTATAGGATTTTTGGAATATCTTTATAACTTACAGCCAAACAATGCAGATTTCAGGTGAGACAGCTCGTTACGAGCTGCCTCACATGAATATGTATTGTTTGCAAAAAGCCCAATATTGCCTTTGGCGCTGAAAGAGTTAAGTTAACTATCGGAATTATTTGAAACGTTTTCGAGGCGTTCCCCCTCCTCATTACAGGAACTTATGTTATCCGTAGGGACGGGGAACGATTTGAAACAATTATGTTTAGAAAAGCAAAGGGAAATGGGATTGCGATTGCGTCATTTCGGCGTGTTAAATAGGGATCGGCTCAAACTCCCACACAATAACAACACGTCTCGTGAGATTTTGTAAATCAACGTTATTTCTTTAACCATCCAATCACTTCTTGCCGACTAAGATAACATTGGGACGTTTATGCAGCAGACGAATTTTACCACCATATTTGCAACTCTATTTAATGATAAATCTTTATGTTTGAAAGTCTTTTTGCATACACATACAAATCATCTGCAGAAGAGTTTGTTGTGTGCCAGAAAAGGTTTACTGTTCATCTCATATCCTTCTAATTCTTGCATTTGCTATCATTGGTCTTGTGAGAAAAAGCCTATAAAGCAATATTTCTTCGGACCGATCAGATTTAACCTTCCAAACCGCGAAAGTATTTGTCTTTATTATTTATTTATTGATTCCAAACATCAAGTTTTATTTTTTGCTGTAGATTACGAAAATTTATTATATGACAACCAATGAATTTGCTGTTTATCAGAGTGAAATATAAAATCCTTATTCCACACTGTGGAATATGAATAAATGACGTCAAAGAGACTAACATTATGACGTCAAACCGCTGACGTGACGTCATTTTCCTAGTATTCGGTCATGTTATACTACACAAGTTATATATAAAGAAATACATAATGGGTATATTATTTGTTTTTCATCGATTTGTCATTAAATAAAAAGAAAATTTGTTTGTTTTGAGTGTATATGGAATATATTTCAACTCGAAGTGATACAATTTAAACATTTTCACTCGCGCTACGCGCTCGTGAAAATATTCAATTGTATCACGTCTCGATGAGATATATTCCATATCCACTCAAAACAAACAAATATCCTCTATATATTTTTGTTTGTATGTTTACGAAAATATATTTTTGTTTGTATGTTTACGCAAATATATTTTTGTTTGTATATTTACGATTTTTGTTTGTATGTTTACGAAAAATATATTTTTGTTTGTATGTTTACGAAAATATGTTTGTATGTTTACGAAAATATATTTTTGTTTGTATGTTTACGAAAATATATGTTTGTTTGTATAGTTACGAATTTACTATAATTACATGCGATAGTGATATATAGGCCGAATTATTCGCCGATCTAGTCGCCGTTGTGTGTTCATGCTAGACGACATACTTATTTACCATAGTGCACTGGGTACCAGACTAGAAGTGATCACTCTAGTCGCCATTGTTGGTTCATGCGAGACATACTAATTTACTATATCACGCCGGGAACCAGACTGCAAAAATCTGTTTTCTAATCCATTATGTATGTTTCAATTTGTATGTACCATGTTTATACCACCGTATGAAAATTAAATCAAATACTGTTCAAACTAGGGCTTAAATGAGATTATGATAAATCATCATCTTTGAGAAATTTCTCATTTTCTATCAATTATTTAAGCAGTCGTCTGCTATGCATCACATTGTTTCTATGACGACGGTTTGTAACTTTGTAACGAACTTCTGTCGGTACATCAGTGCATTGAGATCCGGATCATGCCTGTTTCCCCGTCCAGTCATATACAATTACTGTAAGCGGTTTCGGAGCAATTAACCATTTACCTCATACAAACGTTCTCCGACGCTTCAACGAAAGACGAAATTTGAAAACGTTGTCGCAAAAGGAGCTATTGCTGATACGCAGGTAATGATAATTCCTCCTTTTAATCGCAATGTTTAAATACATTTTATAATGATGTTCCATATTTTTGCCTAGATGTTTTCGAAGTCATCTGCTGGAGATTTGTTGTTTGTGAAACGTGTTAGTGTCAAGACACCACAAACACGATTGTTATTAGTTCGCAATTTCCATTATTTCCATTAACCCTTTCCCTCATATAGACGCTTTCTGACGCCTCTGCAGCAGACGGAATTTTGAAAACATATTGACAAAAGAAGAAATTGCTCAAAACGAGCAATTTCTCCTTTTTGCCAAACTGTTTTCCACTTTTATTCATAGTTATCCATTAAATTATAGAGATTTTCTATTTATTGACAAAATATGTTCTCCTTTTATCGCAATGTTTAAATACATTTTATAATGATGTTCCATATTTTTGCCTAGATGTTTACGAAGTCATCTGCTGGAGATTTGTTGTTTGTGGAAAGTGTTAGTGACAAGACACCACAAACACGATTGTTATTAGTTCGCAATTTCCATTAACCCTTTCCCTCATATAGACGCTTTCTGACCCCCCTCAGCAGACGGAATTTTGAAAACATATTGACAAAAGAAGAAATTGCTCAAAACGAGCAATTTCTCCTTTTTGCCAAACTGTTTTCCACTTTTATTCATAGGTTATCCATTAAATTATAGAGATTTTCTATTTATCGACAAAATATGTTCTCCTTTTATCGCAATGTTTAAATACATTTTATAATGATGTTCCATATTTTTGCCTAGATGTTTACGAAGTCATCTGCTGGAGATTTGTTGTTTGTGGAAAGTGTTAGTGACAAGACACCACAAACACGATTGTTATTAGTTCGCAATTTCCATTAACCCTTTCCCTCATATAGACGCTTTCTGACCCCCCTCAGCAGACGGAATTTTGAAAACATATTGACAAAAGAAGAAATTGCTCAAAACGAGCAATTTCTCCTTTTTGCCAAACTGTTTTCCACTTTTATTCATAGGTTATCCATTAAATTATAGAGATTTTCTATTTATCGACAAAATATGTTCTCCTTTTATCGCAATGTTTAAATACATTTTATAATGATGTTCCATATTTTTGCCTAGATGTTTACGAAGTCATCTGCTGGAGATTTGTTGTTTGTGGAAAGTGTTAGTCACAAGACACTACACAGACGATTGTTATTAGTTCGCAATAACCATTATTTCCATTAACCCTTTCCCTCATATAGACGCATGCTGACGCCTCTGCAGCAGACAGCTTTTTGAAAACATAGTGACAAAAGAAGAAATTGCTCAAAACGAGCAATTTCTCTTTTTGCCAAAATCTTTTCCACTTTTAGTCATAGGTTATCCATTTAATTATAGAGATTTTTTTCTTTTTTAACAAAATATGTTCAAAGCCGTCTGCTGCAGAATTGTCGTATGAGGGAAAGGGTTAAACCTTCGTAGATCAAGTATCACGCGACAATGATCATTTTGACTTTTTGCCCCCGCATGTAGAAGTATCGATACTTAGTTACTAAATGTCCGAGTAAATGAGTGCTACCACGTCAATTTTATATATGATACATTTCCGTACGAGGATTAAAGTAGGGTACATTTGTGCCTAATGGGGATCGTATGGCAACTTTTTGTTGTTCGATGTTGTGTGTCACGATATTCGAGTATTTGTTAGTGGATGACACCCAATCTGTGACGAGATATTTGCCAGGTTTGTTTATGTGAGACACTTATATTTTTTTCAATAGAGTTTGAACACATTGTGACAAATGGAGTGATAAATCGTTATGAGACGTTTCTCCTTTTGCCAGCAGCAGACGAATAAAGTAATGCCGTTCTGTTTATCGAACAAAGCAACAGACGAATAAAGTAATGCCGTTCTGTTTATCGAACAAAGAAACAGACGAATAAAGTAATGGCGTTCTGTTTATCGAACAAAGAAACAGACGAACAAAGTAATGGCGTTCTGTTTATCGAACAAAGAAACAGATGAACAAAGTAATGGCGTTCTGTTTATCGAACAAAGAAACAGACGAACAAAGTAATGGCGTTCTGTTTATCGAACAAAGAAACAGACGAACAAAGTAATGGCGTTCTGTTTATCGAACAAAGAAACAGCCGAACAAAGTAATGGCGTTCTGTTTATAGAAGAAAGAAACAGACGAACAAAGTAATGGCGTTCTGTTTATCGAACAAAGGAACAGACGAACAAAGTAATGGCGTTCTGTTTATCGAACAAAGAAACAGACGAACAAAGTAATGGCGTTCTGTTAATCGAACAAAGAAACAGACGAACAAAGTAGTAATGCCGTTCTGTTTATCGAACAAAGCAACAGACGAACAAAGTAATGCCGTTCTGTTTATCGAACAAAGAAACAGACGAACAAAGTAATGGCGTTCTGTTTATCGAACAAAGAAACAGACGAACAAAGTAATGCAGTTCTGTTTGTCGGACAAAGAAACAGACAAACAAAGTAATGGCGTTCTGTTTATCGAACAAAGAAACAGACGAACAAAGTAATGGCGTTCTGTTTATCGAACAAAGCAACAGACGAACAAAGTAATGGCGTTCTGTTTATCGAACACAGCAATAGACGAATAAAGTAATGGCGTTCTGTTTGTCGAACAAAGAAATAGACGAACAAAGTAATGCTGTTCTGTTTATCGAACATAAAAACAGACGAACAAAGTAATGCCGTTTACTTGTTATAACCGTGGTTGTGTGTTTCTTATATCTTGTTTTTTTCCCGTTGCTGTATTCAATTCAAATGAGAGTAGCTAAATAATTAAACATGGATACATCAAGAAACAGGCTTATCCAGCTTTCATTTATACCATAGGCATATAAACCTGATTTATATACAAAACAATACAATACATTTTATAACACTCAGGCACATATGATCACTATGTATACTTTATTACAGAGTTGTCTTGTATTTATCATGAACATACTCAGTGTCGATCTTGATGGTAACTCATTGCAAATGTCCTTAGATTTGTTTTCACAGAGCAGCACTAATTAAGAGGCTAGCACTTCTCAAAGCTCTCACCTTTCAGCTTTCAGTTTATATCAATCACGCTCGAATTCAGTTTCCTTGAGACCCAACCAATGATGGCGACGTTTGTGTGGGAAGACCCGTCAGGCAGAACACCTTCATTAAGGTACGTAACTCGATCCCGGGACCTTTGTTACAAAAATCCAACGCTTGACACTGTATCACTGGCTTCCATTTGAAAACGTTAATGGGCTTTCATCTTCTTTTTATAAGCTTTTTCTCTCATACGACAATTCTGCAGCAACGACTTTGAACATATGTTGTCAAAAGATAGAAAATCTCTTAAATTGAATGGATAACCTATGACTAAAAGTGGAAAACATTGTGGCAAAAGGAGAAATTGCTCGTTTTGAGCAATTTCTTCTTTTGTCACTATGTTTTCGAAAAGCCGTCTGCTGCAGAAGCGTCAGAAAGCATCTATATGAGGGAAAGGGGTTAATAATATTATAATAGGAATACAAACTGTTCGGTTAGTATATATAATATTAAAATGCAGTCTTCGCTTTAAGTCTGTTCCTTTTAAGATTGTTTACGGTTTAAAAGTGAAGGAATTAACATTTGTTTCTAAAAACGCATTGCTATTGGCAGTATTTGATTGGTCCATGTGGGAGTTATTACATTTCGGTAACAATTGAAAGTGTAATTATAGACTCATTGTACCGTATTTAAAAACATTTCTGTAGTGTTCCTGCTTTTAAGCGTGGGCTCCAACTATCAGCGAGAATATCAATACATGTTTTGATAAAGAACAGGGAGACAGTTAGAGGTGAGTCACTTCTCCGCCGTGTGTCCGTACGTCCGTCTGTCTGTTTGTCATTCTGTCACTAATTGACATTTTGGGAGGCATCACCAGTAGTCTTGCGAACATTTTTGGTGTGTCAAAGCCATTATCACCATCTTAACCCTTCTAACATACAGATTATTTTTGTTGCATGAGCAGACTTCTGAAAACATTGTCGTTAAAGGGCAAATTGCGCATAATGAGCAATTGCTCATTTAACCGCAATGATATCAACTCTATTCAATAATTCACCATTCATTAATATTTCTATCTAGATGTTTTCGACGTCATCTACTGCAGCTTTTGCGTACGTCGGAAGGGGTTAAACCGATCCATAATAAGGCAAATATGATCAATATTGTCTCTTGATATTTTACTAGTTAGCTATCAACATGTCCATGGAGATATTTGATCTGCAGTGGTGAAAGCGTAAACCTCTGAGCGGTTGGCGTTGATTCACTTGTTTAGCAATTAGCAATCCGTTATTGGCAAATATCGACGATATTGTCTTTGGCCATTTACAAAGTGGAAGAATGTGGCTTAGACAAAAGTAAATAATATATAACTTTATCACATGACAATGCTTGTAACCGATGTCATATACGCATTACGTATTTCTGTATATATGACACGTGTAATATAACATGACCGAATCACTATTTGTGTATTCATCCGCAAATATGTACAACATGGCTGAGAACGTGTATCCGGTTAACACAAACATCACGATAGATGGACGAGGTAACGGGACTATTATCGGTCATAAAAATATATTTCTCTGATTAGTTAACAGTCTATTAAGTATTATACGTTGCGACTATTTTCTGACAGCGAAAAAAACGATTTTCTTTTTGTGTTTCGTCATGTGATAAAAAGAAGCTGACATTCGTTGTCATTTCATAAAGTTTTATTTAATTCGTCCAATTTTTTTTATAAAGCTCGCCAAAGCCTCGCTTAATAACCAATTTCTTTACCTCGTTTAATAAAACTTTACATAAAATGACAACTCTTGTCAGATCCTATATATACAGCATGTCAGATAAATAATATTTGGAATATCAAATAAAAATGGTAGTACACAGTAAGAATAGGTTAGGGAACAGCAACAAGCTTTATGACGTCATCGCGAATAAAATAACCTTCCGAAATATATCTACATAGATTTATTAAAACTTTCTGTTTTAAACTTGACAGTAGTTTGTTAAATTTATAAATACTAGGCCATTGCATATTACCAAGATGATTGTTTCTGATAACTGAAAATTTTGGACAACATAAAAGAAAATGATATTCAATAACTTTTATGTAATGTGATTTTGACACTACCAGAGAGGGCTTTATGTGATAAATACATATATTATGTTACGGCCAACACACATAGTATGTGAATAAATGCCAAAAAACGATTTTGAACTTGAACTTGACTCGATATGAATTCATCAAAGGTACCTCATCAGAGATCGAAATCTGCTTTCACACTTTAAATATATCTTGGTGTATTGAGAGATAACTTTAAAACGGATTCTCCTTTCGTCGATTTATAAGTGTCGATGGACATCGGTAAACCGTGGAAATGTTGTTTCTTACTTACTTACTTATGCCGGATTGACAGGTAGGACAGCAAAGGAAACATTGCGATACAACTTGAATACTGATAAAAGTGAAATATAACACCTTGACCTTTTCGCTGCCAAAGACAATAACCGGTTTTTGCAAACATTGCTGTCTCTCCTGAAATCGGCATTGTATGCCACTTAGACATTCAATCTTACCAAGACTACATTGGACGAACAATGAAGTGGTCCTATTGTCAACATGGAAGAGTCGACTTTGTAAAAATCGGCAGTGAAAGAGTTTAAAAAAGAAATCGATGATGTTTGTTTTGTTGGATGTTTAACAGTTTAACCCTCCCATATAGTATAAGAAGTAACCAATGTCCGACATACAACAACGCTGAAGCAGATATCTTTGGAAAGGTATAGGCAGAACATGGTTATCTCCCTTAAAAAACGTTTAATTTTTCTATTACATTTTAAAGCATAGTGAAAAAAGAGGATTTTGCAAATTGATTATTTCTCTTGGTGCTACAAGGCACTCTAACATAGTCTGCTGAAGATGCATCAAAATGCGTTTGCACAATGAGAATGCGATTAATAATATAGTTTAGGAAACGCATGACAAGCTCAATAATAGCCGACAATTAACCCTGTCGATATTCTCTCCCAGTATCAAACTCCTCATCTCAAAGTCAATTCACTCCTATTTGTGAGCGAAGAATGGAGATTTGTATTCAATTTGCCTTATCACAGCGTGTGGGGCCGGAACAATGCTTATTCCCGATTAATTTAGGATACAAATTTAGCCATGTCACGTAGAAGAATCACGGCGCGAAGTAACACCGTCTCAATTGCTCGCTTTGGCATCTATTCACTGCACTTCGTTGAGGACCACTCGTGTTTTATTGTCTTCTTAACCCTTTCCCACATACGAAATATCTGCAGCAGTCGACTTTGAAAACATTTTGGAAAAAAATCTGAAAAATATCTTTAAATGAGATTTCAACCTATATTGAATAGAGTGGAAAACATTGTGTCAAAAGGAGAAATTGCTCGTTTTGAGCAATTTCTCTTTTTGTCACAGTGTTTTCAAAAGGCGTCTGCAGCAGAGGCGTCTGTAGCAGAGGCGTCATATAAATCGCCTATATGCGTGAAATGGTTAATTAAACTATATTTGCTAACGTTTCATTATTGTGAATAGAGTTTGTTGTTCAGGCTGACAGGCCTGCAAACGTCCACATTCGATGTCTATACCTTCACGTTTTAAGTAATAACGAATAAATAAAATGAGAATAAATCTGAGACGATTCTTTTAAGTACCCACAACATAGGTTTCGGAGGTGCAAACGAGGTTCTGTGAACTTGACATACGCCCCCTTTGTCTGGAGAGAGAGCTGACAATCACGTGACCTTGTCAATGGTAATTGTACCGACAAGCGATTTAGGGATTTCCCCCCGCGCTTCCTCGACCAGTCGTCATTCATCGCAGGGAAACAAACGTTATTGAAAATATTTCTTTCACGTTCTAAGCTATTAATAAGGAAATGAATGGGATGCCGAGCACTTTCACAAATGGTTCCATAATTAACCTTGTCCCTCATACGACAATTCTGCAGCAGACGACTTTGAACATATTTTGTCAAAAAAATAGAAAATCTCTATAATTGAATGGATAACCTATGACTAAAAGTGCTAAACATTGTGGCAAAAGGAGAAGTTGCTCGTTTTGAGCATTTTCTTCTTTTGTCACTCTGTTTTTAAAAATCCGTCTGGTGCAGAGGCGTCAGAAAGTGTCTATATGAGGGAAAGGGTTAAGTGACAATAGGTTGTTTGTTCAAGGCAATGGGCATGAATGCGACCTCTCAATCTGGAAAGCGTCACCTTTGTGTAAAAACATTAACCACGGTGGCTTTTATTGACTTTGAATCGATATGACATACATCTTTGACATTTCTCTGCTTTTTTAACTATGCCTTGTTCAAAGTACCATAAGCAGAATGCTACATCAGGGTTCCAGAGAAACGGATAGATAAACAGTTATATTTAATAACCGGGTGCTAGCTAGAAAAGATTGATAGTTTCTTTCCTCGTCACGGTTCTGACAAGGCTTTGAACATGAACACACGTATATACATTACATCTCAACTCAATTGTATTATGTATTTGGTAATTAAATATGACATTAGCCATTTACAATATTTGTTGATGTATATATATAGGATCTGACATGAGTTGTCATTTCATATAAAGTTTAATAAAACTTTATGAAATGACAACGAATGTCAGATTCCTTTTATCACATGACGAGACACAAAAAGAAAATCGTTTTTTCGCTGTCAGAAAATAGTCCCAAGGTATAATTCTTAATAGATTGTTAACTAATCACACAAAAAGATATTGTTATGACCGATAATGGTCCCTGAACCTCGTCGTCCATCTATCGTGACGTTTGTGTTTACCGGATACACGTTCTCAGCCATTTTGTAAACATTCGCGGATGAATACACAAATAGTGATATGTTCATGTTATATTACACGTGTCACATATAAAGAAATACGTAATGGGTATATTACATCGGATACAAGCATTGTCATGTGATAAAAATGTATTTATTGTAAATATGTATTGTATTTTCTATTGGTAGAACAAGACTGACTTTTGTAAATCACCCGAAAGAATGAAAGATCATGCAACCCCTGGTTTGATAGCCAATGACATTACCCGCTGAGCTATGTGACTCTAATCTCTTATCTCGAGAAACTTTTAATATATGTATACCAATATTGATTAACAAAATTGACCATCGTGCGTCTTTGAATGATTATACATTTTATAATTGATGTATTATAATGACTCGTAAAATGTGAACACCATTAAACAGTAATTTTCGTTAATTAAACCACAAAATACATGAGCAATTTAAAATTGCGTCTTTGAATGTTTATCTATTTTAGAATTGATGAACTATAATAATTCGTAAAATATGAGAACCATTAAACAGTAAGTTTAAGTTATTTTAACCACACTTAATTAGAGCAATTTGATATAATGGATTTGATTGTTCACTGTATATCATGTACATTATGATATGTCTTTGCTGTATATATATATATTCATTTCTATGTTAAACTCATCAAATCAAAATGTTTTAAATGCAATTGGAATATACTATACCAAAGCTTACCACACAATAATAAGTGTACTTAATGTAGTAAATGATTAGATGTTGAGAGTTATGGCTCCTTTTCATGTTCAGCTTCTTGCTTAACATGGCATGAAAACATAGCACCAAGCGCTTTATCCGAATATCTGCATATATTCCGCTCATTTCAAACTTTATTTCCGCCTTCTTGGGAAGTGCATTATTCTTTCAAAATAGTATTTTGTTAAACTGTATGTCTATTTTTTTTTCGTATGCATATATGTATAGTGTAAATGATTTAACGATGAACCATATGTGTTCAAGTCGTGTGAATAAACTTCTGTTCTGTTCTGTTCTATATAAGAATGGCGATAGACGAGCACGGTGAACCAGCTCTGTATTCGTTAGCTACAGAAGTGTTATATGAAGGAAAGGGTTAATTTATAATCAATATACAAATGATTGTTATTATCGTCAAAGGATATCGTCCGAAATTATGGTTTTTGTTCGAACACCACGTATGAATTTTACAATATTCAATATTCATTCAATTACATTAGACAATACATTCAGTAAAAGTTCACTCCGTTCTGTAAAATCATCGGCGAAAACCAGTGTATCGAATAAAAGTGGTTTTAAAATTTTAAATGCATTACCCATAGCTCTAAGTGCCTGAACATGCAATATATTGACAGCATTGTGCATTAAACCATTTAAGAAGATTTTCCCTCCCAAGAAGCAATACGTATTCGCAACGTCTAAATAAAATAAACCACTTAAATTAACTGACTTTCCTTCTTTTTTCTTTTCCCATAAATTCAGAAAAACATAAAGACGGGGTTGACAAATATATTCTCTCTTCGTTCACTGCTTAACCCTATGTGGAAAAGCAGCCAGTTGCTTGGGAAGATTGTTGTGTGGAGTATTGGTGTGAGCAAACCAGGAAACACATGAGTAGGTGAGCTGGCCGCCGTGATATGACCTGAGAAAGTATTAAAAACGGCGTTAAACCCCAATCAATCAATCAATCAATCAATCACTGCTTTACTATTAGTAGACACCTTTGCATGTATCAGCAGAAGACGACTTTCGGAAGCATTATTTGCAAAAGGTGAAATTGCACATAATGAACAATATCTCCATTTGCCGCAGTTTTACTCAATATATATATATGCTTACATTTAAACATATTTTCCGTATTTATGTAAGTGTTCATGGTCTACTGCTGCATATTCGTTGTATGTGGTAAAAGGTTAACCCTTTCTTTCATATATAGGCTTTCTGACGCCTCTGTAGTAGACGGCTTTTTGAAAACATAGTGACAAAAGAAGAAATTGCCCAAAACGAGCAATTTCTCCTTTTGCCACAATGTTTTCCACTTTTAGTTATCCATTCAATAATAGAGATTTTTTATTTTTGACAAAATATGTTTAAAGTGGTCTGCTGCAGAATTGTCGTATGTGGTACAGGGTTAAGTTCCAAATCAAGACGGACAAAGTAAGTTGTCGACATCATTCAAAACCAGCTTAACTATATCGAGCACTATATTTCTGCTAATCCTGTTTGTTATAAATCAATGATATTATCTCTAGAGTAGGTGGGTTAGTCTTGTCCTCAAATCCGTATTAGACCCTAAATCCCATTAATGCTGGTACTCAACTGAATCAGACGATACTTTTGAGTAACCAAAACATAGGGTTAAGTTGGGGGGAAACAAGATAGATAATAACGGGTTAATGAAAAAAAGAGCCGTTCCACGAAAAAAACAACACATTGTGGACTCTGCGTAAAGTATCGATCCGGGTGAGCCTAAGCATGCCGTGCAGGCTAGTCCGGACACGAACACGTTTCGCCGCCTGTGGATTATCTGTTTCAGTAATCATCATTCTATACCTCTCTCCCCCTGAGACAGAATGTGTCGACCCGGATTAGCCTGCGCGGACAGACACTTTACGCCGCCTGTGGATTATCTGTTTCAGTAATCATCATTCTATACCTCTCTCCCCCTGAGACAGAATGTGTCGAGCCGGATTAGCCTGCGCGGATTGCTTAGGCTGATCAGAGTCGATACATTACGCAGAGTTCACACTGTTGGTTTTCTCGTGATTGTTTCACTCCTTTTCAGCGCTGTCGGGTATCAATCATATAATTCAATTAGAGTTGACGTTAAAATAATTCTAAGTAGGGGTGCTATTATATAACATTTACAGGCTAATGCAGTTATACCCCTGGGGCCAATTTGGTGTCATTTCTATCAGATAGGAAGGTGTTGCATGTATTTTCGGGGGTCAATTAAGACAACACGATCATTCGTGTAAAAGCAAAAAACCGCTTACATACACAACCTTTTCAAACTTTTTCTCGGAGACAAATTGGATTTTACAAATGTAAAACTCGTAGATTTCATAGCTATTGTCTGAATTAGCCGAATTTGCATTTTTCAGTCATATCACGGCGGCCAGTTCACCTACTCATGTGTTTCCAGGCTTTCTCGCACCAGTACTCCATACAAACTGTTTTTCCAAGCAACTCGATGTTTTTCTACATATCGAGGGCTTGGCGTGAAACAGTTGTAACATAAAACCTATTTTGAAAACCCAGGTTTAGGGGCAATTTTGACCCTTTTGTAAACAATGCAAATTTAGATGCCATTGCTCAGAACGAGCAATGGCACCTAAATTTCCATTGTTTACCAGGAAAATTTATTTAACGCTTATAAAGAATTGATGGAGAGGTGATTAAACTTGGTAAACAAATACTAATTTTAGATACAACTGTTTCACGCCAAGCCCTCGATGTTTTTCTACATATAATGAATGGGTTGAAAAGAATGTTAGCCGAGTTGGGGTTCGAACTCGCAATCCCTTGATTTGAACAAAATATCAACCATTATGAAAAAAAAACACATGTGTGTAAAGCGGTCAGAATCAAGTTAAAATAAAGTCAAACATGTGCTAATGGCGACCTTTGAATAGCAATTATCTGTCTTTAACAACTACTCTTTTAATTTCCCAATTATTCATTTGCTGCATAAATGACCCTGCAAGTAAAGACCACCTGTGAGCGAAGACCACATTGTTCTCTTCCCATGGGTGGTCTTTAAACACAGGTCGGAATGTAAACTAAATTATACGTATACCACATATATAACAGAATTTTTTTTTTTTTTATAAATGTTGTAAATGATTAAGTTTTAAGAGTTGTTATTTCCGAGTCTTTCATATTGAGATTACTGAAAATGTTTTATCCGAATTATGCATATATATATATATATATATTGTCCTGTCGTTAAAACATTATTTCCGCCTTCCGTTAATTAAGTCACCTATTGTATGTCTATGTGTTCCTCATGTACATGTATGAATAAATCATTTAATTCTCATTCTACGTATGATTAGCTCCCACTGTGAAGTTTCCATGTTTTTACAATTTTCTAAATTTGGTAGTTACATGTACGTTGTGGAATCATTTGCATTTCGCACATTTTTCGACGGGGCCTATCCGCAGAATAACGATTTCCGCTAAACGGTGCATTAAAAAAGCACATGTTTCCTCATTCAAGCATCTTTTTATTTCCCTCATATAGACGCTTTCTGACGCCTCTGCAGCCAGACGGCTTTTTGAAAACATAGTAACAAAAGAAGAAATTGCTCAAGATGAGCAATTTCGCCTTTTGTCACAATGTTTTCCACTTTAAGTCATAGGTTATCCATTCAATTATAGAGATTTTCTATTATTTACAAAATATGTTCAAAGTTGTCTGCTGCAGAATTGCCGTATGAGGGAAAGGGATAAGCAGCAGATGACTTTTTGAAAACATAGTAACAAAAGAATAAATTGCACAAAACGTGAAATTTCTCCTTTTGTCACAATGTTTTCCACTTTTAGTCATAGGTTATCCATTCAATTATAGAGATATTCCATTATTTGACAAATGAAAGGGTTAAGCGGATGTGACGTATCTGCAGCAGCCGACGTTTGTAAACATTCTGGCAAAAGAAGACATTTCTCACTGTGTTATTAACTACATATGAGCCGTCCCGCGAGAAAACCAACATTGCGGGCAACGCAGGCTGATCTGGTCGATACATTACGCAGATGTCTATCGCCGCAGCTAAATATGTCCCGCGAGAAAAACCAACATTGTGAACTCTGCGTAAAGTATCGACCCGAATCAGTCTAAGCATGCCGCACAGGCTAACCTGGACAGACAATTTTCGCCTCCTGTGGATTTTTCTATTTCAGGAATCATTACTCTATACCTCTATCCCCCTGAGACGGAATATGTCAGCTCGGATCAGTCTGCGCGGACTGCGCAGGCTGATCTGGGTCGATACATTACGCAGAGGCCATAATGTTGGTTTTCTCGCGGGACCGCTCATATAGAGATTTTCAATAGTTTTGCCTAGATGTTTTCAAAGTCGTCTACTTCAGGATGAGAGTCAATCTCATTAAAATCATCTCCTATTAACGCTACGCATAGCTTACATTTGGTCAGAGCGTGTACTTTAGTCAGGTTGGATGAGAGTATGTTAGAAATGGTAAAGACAATTCGAAAATACTTTTTTGACAATAAACCAACTTCAACGGTTCGGTTTCCTATTGTTGATATCATTATAAAGTTGATTCACTTTTTTCTACGTTTTCCCTTCGTTTAATTGTTTTGATAGCAATATTATCTAACGTTGAATGAGTCAGAACTTATTCCAATTGTTTATAAACGTTTCAATAATTCTCTGTTTCTGTAAGGTCTGTGACATGTTTCCCAACGGAATAACCGGTTTTTGTTTAAAAAATCCTGTATGTCTAGACACACGCATGAGGATATACTGATAGTAGAAAGATGTGACAGGTTACATTGAATGTCACTTTTTCACTTTTTTCACATCCACTCTCATTTTAAAGAGGAGACGATTTCATCGCAATACACAAACGTGTAGACCTGGTTTAACGGTATACTGCCAACGAAGTATCTGATCTTGGTCTTGATCTACTCTATATTGCTTGGTCAACCATTAAACCACCGTCCCAGCGATAACAAGGTTAGAGCATCTGTCGTTGAAGCAGGATGGAATCAATGGATTCTCTCCTTGGCGCACAGGGTTGCAGGAATAGCATTACGACTGATGTACAACGTTTGACTACACTGTATTTTAAATCATATGGGTTGTGACTACCCTGTATTTTAAATCATATGGGTTGTGACTACCCTGTATTTTAAATCATATGGGTTTTGACTACCCTATTTGTTCAATCATATGGGTTTTGACTACCCTGTATTTTCAATTATATGGGTTTTGACTTCCCTGTATTTTAAATCATATGAGTTTTGACTACCCTGTATTTTAAATCATATGGGATGTGACTACCCTGTATTTTCAATCATATGGGTTTTGACTACCCTGTATTTTCAATCATATGGGTTTTATCTACTCTGTATTTTCAATCATATGGGTTTTATTTTCAATCATATGGGTTTTAACTACCCTGTAATTTCAATCATATGGGTTTTTTAACTACCCAGTATTTTCAATCATATGGGTGTTAACTACCATTAATGGGTTTTGACCATATGGGGTTTAAATGTCACCCGGCTGTACATAGAAAATAATGGCCTAATACATATCAATATCATTACGGAGATCAAACCACTTCTCTGGTCTCGTTGATTTCATTTCGGCATGACAGAAAAGTGATGTGACGCTAGTTGACATACACGTATAGTGTTCTACTGTCAGTTTTGACACATACGGTACTTCTAGTAGTCTCCCAAAGTGAAGACGCTTGTCAACACAATTACGTATCAAAGGATTCCCTCGACTTAACTCTTTTAGAATCGGGCGTCTCCATTTCTCATGTAGTAACAGATTGGACTATTTTGATAAATAAAAGTCAAACAATGCTGATTTCAGGGGAGCCAGCTCGTTACGAGCTGACTCGCCTGGATCAGCATTGTTTGCAAAAACCTCAAACATTGCCTTTGGCGCTGAAAGAGTTAAACCATTTCCTACCATATACGCTTTTCGGCGCCACTGCAGAGAAAGACTTTTGAAAACACCGTGGCAAAAGGAGAAATTATCATCGTGAGCAATGTCTGCTTTTGCCACAACGTTTTCAACATTATTGAATTATTATACTTTCAATTACAGAGATTATCCATATATTCGACAGGTCGTCTGCTCCAGATGTGCTGTATATGGGAAAGGGTTAACTCTTTACAACATACATGTACAACAATGGTGATAATCTAAATGAGAAATAAGCATAATCAGTGGTGTTCATGTACACATTTAAAGGAATGCTGATTTACGATTGGTACTTGTTTGTGACTATGCTAGTAGATGCAAATACTGCAGAATCTAAAACGTCATTATATACATGATGATATGTTTGCTTATCTTGCTGCAAAATTCATCATTTAACAAAACTGTGTCAATATGCATGTACAAATGTAGGTTTACACGCATGGATAATTGACCAAAGATGCTAATAAATAATTCACTCTTTCCGTGCCGAAGTAGAATCAATCGTCCATGCTCAACATAGTTTATAGTTTTATTCAAAATATCCCCAGAAGGTCATAGACCCGTGTGGTTAGTAAAGCATACAACAGTGAAACATACAAAATAATACAACAAAATAATGGTATATACAATTCATTACATATACACGCTTGTTTAGATGTACCTAACTACATAAATATAAACATGCTTGTATGCAAGCAAGACACGAGATGCAAACTGAATTTACTATAACAAACAAATAACAAAACAAATATAGAGATATAACACCCATTTAGACCAGTCTTGTCCGAAACGAAAAGACAAGTTTGTCATTAGGTATTCTTATACATGCAATGCAAAATTATGATTATAAAATTTATAATTTAATAATTAATCTGTTTAAATTTACACTAACAATCAATTATATATATGTGTATCCCTTCTATACATTGCCTTTTCAATATAAATACCTAAATTTAGTATGTCTTTCTTGTTTTCAGATTTAAGGAGCTGCACTAATTTAAACATGTTTGGTCTTTCCCTATAATATTTACGAATAAATTGTTGCCTTAGATCAGTATATATGTTGCATTCCAAAATGAAATGAAATACATTTTCTATCAACTTAACAAACCCTTTCACAAATTGGCTTACTAATTGGTTATGCCCATCTTCCTGTTTCAATAACTAAACGCGAAAGAGAATTTCGACATTTATTTATTTATAGGTCGACTTCATTTTTCATGTAACAAGAGTTTTTAACAATTAAGATAACTAAAACGCCAACAATAAATATTCATGTGTGACCGCCCATTTCGCGCTTTTACCACATACAACAATACAGCAGCAGACGTATTGAATGAAAAACATCTAGACAACAATATGGACACTTTTCCATCGAGTTGAAATCATTGTGGCAAAAGGATAACTTCTCATTATGCTTTATTTTTAAATCGTCTGCTGCAAATGCAGTGAAATACGCCTGTATGTCGGAAAAGGTTAAAGCTGCCACTCCTTTACGCCTTCGCTGAACGGAATGAATGAATGTATATTGTTTTATGGCGCATCGACAGCTAAGGTCATTTAGCGCGCAATTAAATTTAATTATTCATGATCCCTGAGTAAACAAACCAGTTCTAGGCTAGAAAATGTACCTTGCCCAAGGGCACTCCACCATGACCGGTAGTGCCGCGACTGGGGATCGAAGCCGGGACACCCGGTTTCGAAATCCCCGACGTTAACCACTCGACCACAGCGGATTCCTCTTCGCTGAACGGTGCATCTACAATAATTCATTCTCTGTCAAAAGCTGCAACTACGACTGTATCACATGAAGACACAGCGAATTTGTTGGTGAGACTTAGCGTGTGAAAATTCACACGTGAATCATCACTGCACGCAGATGCAATAAGACCCCAAATCGACGGATACAGTTAGAACCCTTTTTCTAAATGCCTCTTTTTACCGGAAATAATATTTTAAGACGATTTACAATCGTGCGTGACTTACATACAGATTTCCTGTTTATTGGAATCTTCCCCGTCCGTCTTACAGAAGCTCTATACCATTGAAGACAAGACGAATTTTGATGCAAAACATCAAAGACACCGCGCATGAATTTGAAGCATGACTTAAAGGATGCAGATGCAGTTCAGTACATGTAAATAACGTGTAAAAACAGGATGTAAATATTTCGAAAAAGAACGCCAAATGTTCCTTTGTTTTAAACAAGAAGACCAAGATGTGCCTACATTGCTCACCTGGCTACCACGGTCAGTTTTGACGTAGGATAGACGTTTTATGTGCTGCGATCTATGTGATATTCAGCACTAGTCGTAATATGTCAAGTTTAGTCCTAAAACCATATGGTTTACAGTTTGCTTAACATTGACTGCAATTATAATGGGTCAACGAAGGCTGAAGTTTCTTAAATGTTTACCAATAAACGGTTTAAAATCTGCTCTAACTAGATCAATTAGATGAAAACAACAACAACAAAAAAAAACACATAGGTGCTTAAATATTAACATATATTAAGGTTTAATGCCTCTGGTTAACAGTTAAGTATGACACAAGCTTTGGAAAGAGAGCGGGAAGTCTATTCTCCTTCCAGTTTAGCAGAAGTATGATAACAAAAACGGGAGTATGTTAACAAAAAATACGAAGTTATTTTAAAAAGTTTATTTTATATTCATGTATGAAAATAGCTTTTAACCACTATCCTTTTAAGATTTAGCAGATGTAGCGAATTATTAGAGTTTCTTGTTCGAATATGCCAATGGTATAAGCTACGTCTAACGGTCGAAATGTCCTATAGCCTTTGTACTCGAGTGTTAACTCCCTTCTTAAATACCATTCTTAAAATAGACGATTGTAAAAGCAAATTAAAGAAAATATCAAAATTGAGCATTTATGAAATTAAAAGACAAAGTTCACATGTATAGTCAACATATAGCAAGAATACAATGGACAGAATGAACAAACTGTATGGGGAGGAACGTTTTAAGTTTAAAAATTCAACAGAATTTTATAAATAGACAAAAACGTCCCCCGAATTTCGGGGCCGTAAAGCAAACAATGAAAAAAAACGTAGCCTAAGAATGTGTCATACATATTTTGCATCTTTGTGTTTCTTAAATCAGTCAATACAATTTATTGATTCATATATCCATACTGACGCCGCGCTTCCACGCGGCTTCAATGACGTTTCTGATCAGTCTGATTCTTGTCTGAATTGAATATGTACGTCCAGTCTAATTCTTGTCTAAATTGTATATGTACGTCCTGTCTAATTCCTGTCTGAATCGAATTTGAACGTCCAGTCTGAATTGAATTTGTACCTCCAGTGTTATTCCTGTCTGAATTGAATGTGTACGTCCAGTGTAATTCTTGTCTAAATTGAATATGTTCGTCCAGTCTAATGTTTGTCTAAATTGAATATGTACGTCCAGTCTAATTCCTGTCTGAATCGAACTTGAACGTCCATTCTTAATTGAATTGGTACGTCCAGTGGTATTCCTGTCTGAATTGAATATGTACGTCCAGTCTAATTCCTGTCTGAATCGAATTTGAACGTCCATTCTGAATTGAATTTGTACCTCCAGTGTTATTCGTGTCTGAATTGAATTTCCTTCAAGGAGAGTATGTTACAAAATAACATACATCACGAGATAAAGTCGATGATATTTTTACGCGTTTCAAGGTAAGAGTACAGAAGCTGTCTACCATTGAAGATGACGTTCGTGATCAGTGTAAACCTAGACCACTGTATATTGAACGTCCAGTCTAAGTCCTGTCTGAATTTGAATGTGTACGTCCAGTCTGATTCGTGTCTGAATTGAAATTTGCTTTAAGGAAAGTAAGTAATAAAATAACACACATCACAAGATAAAGTCGGTGATATTTTCACACGTTTCAAGGTATGAATACAGAAACGTTTAACCATTGAAGATGCCGTTCCTCAGTAAACTTTTTTTTTATAAAAGCTTGTAAGCGGGGATAAGTCGATAACCTTTTCCAACATCCAAAACAATCTGCAGCCGACGATATTGAAAACATAGCCACAAAAATATGAAAAATCTATTTCAATGGGATATGATAATTGAAATCATTGTGAAAAAAATAGGAAATTACTCATTATGATTCTCCTTTTGCCGCATTATTTTCAAACATCGTCCTGAGCAAGGGCATCAGCAATATTATGTATGAGGGAAAGGGGCTAATACTCCGAATAGAGTGGGGTTTGGTGGTTTGGGGAGTTATTACATCTCAAGGGCTTAGCGTGAAACGGTTGTAACTAATATCGGTATTTCTTTTACCAAGGTTAATCACCTCGCCATGAAGTCTATATAAGCGTTAAACCATTTTTTGTTTGTAAACAATGAAAATTTAGGTGCCATTGCTCGTTCTGAGCATTACTCGCCAGTCTTCACTATCCGCCTATATGTTTTTCTGATGGCGACGTTAACCCTTTCTCCCAAAACAGACACTTTCTGACGCGTCTGCAGCAGACGACTTTTGAAAACATTGTGACAAAAGGGGATATTGCTCATGACGAGCAATTTCTCCCATGTTCTTTTGAAAACATTGTGACAAAAGGGGATATTGCTCATGACGAGCAATTTCTCCCATGTTCTTTTGAAAACATTGTGACAAAAGGGGATATTGCTCATAATGATCAAAATCTCCCATGTCCACAATGTTTTCAACTCTTTTCTAAAACTAAGCTTTCATAAAAAGAGATATTCCAGAATGTTTTCCATATGATTTCAAAGCCGTCTGCTGGAGATGTGTTGTATGTAGGGGAAAAAAAGGGTTAACCCTTTCCCTCATATAGACGCTTTCAGACGCCTTTGCAGCAGACGGCTTTTTGAAAACATAGTGACAAAAGAAGAAATTGCTCAAAACGAGCAATTTTCCTTTTGACACAATGTTTTCCACTTTTAGTCATAGGTTATCCATTCAATTATGGAGATTTTCTTTTTTTTTGACAAATTATGTTCAAAGTCGTCTGCTGCAGAATTGTCATATGAGGGAAAGGATTAAACTATTCAAAACCGGAGAGTCAAAAAGACCCAGACATCGTCAGAAGCGGATTATTTAAATTCAGCAGAAATTCAGTCAAAATATTAAAATACCTGATTGAAGTCAGATTATTATTGTATTTACGTGCCCGGAAATACATTCTACAGTTGTCACTGGAACATGTGAAGATATATTGGATTGTCATGCTAGAACTGCACGCAAATTTACATGATTGCGTGATAATTTCAGAGCGTACATATTCTAGTGTTCCTTTTTGAATGAAATGATTTCGCATGCTTTCTGAAGGCAGAGTGTGTAGTTTCCGCTTTGTCCGGCTCCCATGTCCTGCAATCACCCTTTTGTCGAGGACATAATGTAACTTCACGTTTGTTAAAACCATTTCATCATGCAAACGCAGTGTGACGCATCTACAGAAGACATCTTTTTAAAAACGTTGTAGAAAAATAAGAAATTTGTAATAATGAACGATTTCTACTTTTGTCTAAAGGTTTTCAAATTTATTCAAAATACTAAACTTTCATTTAAAGACCTTTTTCCATATTTATGCCTAAATGTTTTTTAAAGTCATTCGTTTTCAACCATTAATCTAACAGTTTGTGTTGAAAAGTAGCCATTTGCTAGGAAAGACTGTTGAGTTGGGTGGGTACTTGTTCAAGAAATCCAGGAAATACATGGTTTATAATTAACTAGCTATCGTGATATAATTGAACGATTGAAAAACGGCGTCTAACCCATATCAATCAATAAATAAAAACGAATTGGCGTTAAATTAATGAGGCTACAGATGTAATTGTTTCGTCAAATTATGCTTCTATGACTAATTTACATAGAGTTAGTTAATCCGGCTAACCACAGGAAAACAGACTTCTACATGTACCAGTCAACCCTTTACCATATGCAGACATATTTTTACGGCATATGCTGAAGACAACGTCTAAGATATGAGCCGCGAGAAAACCAACATTGTGGAATCTGCGTAAAGTGTCGACACGGATCAGCCTAAACATGCCGCGCAGGCTTACCTGTGTAGACACTATTCGCCTCCTGTGGATTTTCTGTTTAAGGAATAACTACTCTATACATCTATCCCGCTAAGACGGAATGTGTCGGCCGGATCAGTCTGCGCGGGCAGCGCAGGCTGATCTGGTCGATACATTACGCAGATGTCTATCGCCGCAGCTAAATATGTCCCGCGAGAAAACCAACATTGTGGAATCTGCGTAAAGTGTCGACACGGATCAGCCTAAGCATGCATGCCACACAGGCTAACCCGGACAGACACTTTTCGCCTCCTGATGATTTTCTGTTTCAGGAATCATTATTCTATACCTCTATCCCCATGAGACGGAATGTCTCGGCCCGGATCAGTCTTCGCGAAATGCGCGGACTGCGCAGGCTGATCTGGTCGATACATTACGCAGAAGCCATTATGTTTGTTTTCTCGTGGGACGGCTCATATGTGTGCTTAAAATAAGTCCAATTTCTCCTTCTGTTACAATGTTTTCAACTTTAAAAAAATATATACTTTTTTCTTTTTTTTTAATTCAAATATTTCTACCTTGACGTTTTTACAAGCGACTGCTGTATATTTGTTGTGGGCTTAACAAATGAGCAGACTATAAACTCTGGTCCCATTCATCCTGTCACAAGCGAGTCCGTCGTAATGCCAACAAGCATGCAAAATACCGATTCTATCAAATGTAGGCCCCTGCTCTCCCGACAGGTCATAATTGAGCCGTCCCGCGATAAAAACCAACAGCGTAAAGTATCGATCCGGATCAGCCTAAGCATGCCGCGCAGGCTTACCCGTATAGACACTTTTCGCCTCCTGTGGATTTTCTGTTTCAGGAATCACTACTCTATACATCTTTCCCCCTAAGACGGAATGTGTCGGCCGGATCAGTCTGCGCGGACAGCGCAGGCTGATCTGGTCGATACATTACGCAGATGATATGAGCCGTACCGCGAGAAAACCAACATTGTGGCCTCTGCGTAAAGTATCGACATGGGTCAGCTTAAACATGCCGCGCAGGCTAACCCGGACAGACACTTTTCGCCTCCTGTGGATTTTCTGTTTCAGGAATCATTACTCTATACCTCTATCCCCCCTGCAACGGAATTGGTCTGACCAGACTAGCCTGCGCGGATCGCGCAGGCTGACCTGAGTCGATACATTTCGCAGAATCCATAATGTTGGTTTTCTCTCGTGGAATGGCTCATATCTCTATCAGACGACACTGTGATACCACAAACTAACCAAATCATGGCTTTCTCATAACACGAACCGTTCCTATTATAATTGATTTTCAAACAGTGTATGATTTACGACGCCGAGAGCATTTCGTCCTTTTTTTCATCCTGTCGTTATCTTCGCGTGAATGTACTCTTTATCCCACACACGTACGCTTTCTGACGCATCTGCAGCGGACGACATGTTGAAACATTGAGATAAAAAGAGCTACAGAGTATATGCCAAAGACTTGCGACAGGGTAATGGGTCTATTTATTGAGGACAATTGTCTTAACCCTTTCCCACATGCAGACACATTTTGATGCATCTGCAGCAAACGATTTTTGAAAATAATTGGTCAAAAAAGATAACTTGCTCAATGATGAGCAAAGTTCTTCTTTTGACACAATGTGTTCAACTCTTTGAAAAAAAACAATTGTTTCACATATAAAAAAAAAATCCAAATTTTAACCGAAAGGTGTTCATGGTCGTCTACTGCAGATATCGTGCATGTTAGGATTGGCTAAGAGGAGTGTTCGGGAATCACGAGGGCTTAACCCTTTCCCTCATATAGACGCTTTCTGACGCCTCTGCAGCAGACGGCTTTTTGAAAACATAGTGACAAAAGAAGAAATTGCACAAAACGTGCAATTTCTCCTTTTGCCACAATGTTTTCCACATTTTGTCATAGGTTATCCATTCAATTATGGAGATTTTCTATGTTTTGACAAAATACGTTCAAAGTCGTCTGCTGCAGAATTGTCGTATGAGGGAAAGGGCTAAGTGACATGCCATTTAAAATGTTAGTTGTACGAGGTATTTTTTTAAATCGTGTACATGAATATAATTTGTATGCAAACGTTCAGTTAAATTTTCCAACGCAACATCAATGTTTACTTTCGAAGGGGGAAAATGCGAGCCTAGAAATAAGTTTTCACCAAGTTATGTTCGCAGCTTAGAATCATGAAAGTTTCATTTGTGTAAGGAAACAAACAAGACTCCTTCTAGCAGACGACTTTGAAAGAAAAAGAAGCAAAACGTATTGAAAATCCCAATAAATTTAAAGCGTAGAATTTGAAAGGATTAAGAGGAAAACGGGTATAGGAGTTCGATGTCTTGTCGACGTCAACATGTTTTCCTCTGATACGACGTCTTTTAATGTTGTTTCTACAGAAGAATACTTTCGACAAACTGTGGAAACGGTTGAAACAACTCAATTATCTATTTAATCTTTTTTCTGACGATCTGTTCAACTTTTTTATATAAAAATCTTATTTTGATTTATTTTTAAATTTATTATAATTTTTGGAGCATAAACATTCGACTCTAATTATTTCACATCAATATGTGGTCTGGTCTAAGTTCTTATAATTAAATGAAGACCTAATTACTCTCCGGCGCTTTTCTTTCAAATTGGAAAAGTTTAAAATAATAAAATGGATCTAATGAAGTCTTCCCTAATCGCACTTTCTTAATTGCTTTCATGAAATTGTCCGACAATTTATGGCATGGAACTATTGATTAGTCGTAAAACAATGAGGCTTGTATGAGGCTTAACCCTTTCCCCACCCACGTACAATACTTGTGTAACCCTTTCCCTCATATAAACGCTTTCTTGACGCCTCTGCAGCACACGGCTTTTTGAAAACAAAGTGACAAAAGAAGAAATTGCTCAAAACGAGCAATTTCTCCTTTTGCCACAATGTTTTCCACTTTTAGTCATTCAATTATGGAGATTTTCTATTTTTAGACAAAATATGTTCAAAGTCATCTGCTGCATAATTGTTGTATGAGGGAAAGCCGGGGTTAATAGATGAATTTGGAAAGTCTCAAGAATGAGCCTTTAATATTTTGAATAGCGTAGCAAACAGTGTGGCATAATAAGAAATTGCAATTTTCTCCTTTTGTTATACTGTTTTGATAAGTCGTTTGAGGCAGTGAAGTCAGAAAGCGTCTGCTATTGGGAACTGGTTAAGAACATTCTGATCAAGATCTTTCTTATTAGCCATCTCATCGTATAAGCATTTTGTAAGCAAATGGAGAAAGTTTTGAATTACATATACGTAATACGTATGTGCTGAGACGGAGTATATTGTTCAACTAAATGAACATTTTATCACAAGTAGATATCTTTCGATGCTACACACAGACAACTTTTGAAATCATTTTGATGAATGGATGTATTTCCTGTACAAAAAATTATCCACTTTTACCAACAATAATTTCTAAGGTTTTGATCATATGAAACGGAATTATTACTCTATTCTATTAGATAATTTGATTATTTATTATTAAATGATTTCTACATTTGTTTATACGACCGAATAAAATGACTAATTGCACGTCCGATCACACTTTTTTGTATATATATATATATCTTGTATATTTGTATGATATTATGAAATATATATGTTTTGGTGACTTATAGACCCATGGGGCTGGGTGTAAATAATAATTGTTAAAGAATAAATGTATACTATAAATGCTTTGTAACACATGTCACAACAATAAGCAATTTACTTACTTATACTGAAAAGATTTCAAAAGATATCCGGGGATGTGAACAAAATCACAATTAATTGGCAAATGTCTATATGTAAATGTAACCATAAAGAAGAATAATTGCTATATGCATATTTGCTTGTTTTCTAATTCATGTATGCACTTCTCTGTAATTATGCCTACATTAACTTGTATATTACTTCAACTGAATGAATAAATATGTTTAAACTAAGAATAATTACTATGGGATGTTATTTTTCGCCTGGATTATATGAAATACGTTTTTCACGTCACCATCAAGACGTCTCGACCCACGTCACAACCTACGTATCGCATCTAAGTCAAGAGAAAATACGTTACTTTTCATCGAGTGTTATCAGTCACCGGGCAGAAGCCCGCGACTTATATTTTTAAAAGCATTTCGGAAATGACATGGGAGGAGGAGTTATTCTTAGAAAAAAACAAATTTAAATGTCTTGAACACATTACAATTGCGTTTGTTTAAAAACACTAAGTTATGCCACATCTAAGATGTAATAAATATTCCGATGTTTTAAGTATTTGCAGTTTCTTTATTTTTACTTGCATTTATGTTTTTGGTTTGTTTTATTTACGTGTTTATGGTCAACCTACCTTAGAATGGAAATTGATCATAAACAATGAAAGGCTTCAATTATATTTCAATGAAGGACATTCACTTTGTTGTCAAAAAAAAATGCAAGTTATGATACATTTTCACTTGACCCCCACCCCTGTATTGTACCAATATGCCCCTCAGTTGATAACTAGCCTTTTTTAACTACTATATATATAATGTAAGTGTTATGCATAACTGCAGTATGGATTTCCGGCGACATTGATGCGTTGCATCAACTTTCTCTTGTATATAATTGATATACGATTGAACTTTTAATACGAGATTTCTCATCAATCGTGATTTAACCCGTTAATAACAAATTCGTATATATATATCACGTTCGCATTGATATGTTTCCCGTATTAAAAATTCAAGAGTTAATGAACTCAATTGACCAAACGACTCAACACGTCTCTAACCTAGCCGTAAACTCAATTAGCTCTTAACCTCCGAATGTCCTTTTTCTTCCATGTATTTGACTGTTGACCGTTTCCCACACATATATATATATATTTATACACTTTCTGATGCCTCTGCAGCAGACGACATTTGAAAACATTGTGGCAAAAGAAGAAATTGCTCATGATGAGCGATTACTCCATTTGCCGCATCGTTTTCAACTTTATCCAATAATTATTCTTTTATTTATAGAGATTTTCCATCTTTTTGACTAAATATTCAACACGTCTGCTGCAGATTTGTTGTATATGGAAAAGGGTTAAAGTAAATGCATCTACTTAGATGGACAAAATGAGGTTGCTAACCACATCCCATTTATGATATTGACTGATTCACACATACATACGCATATTTCACCCAATATCAGCAGACGGATTTTTAAATCATTGTGGCACAAGGAGAAGTACACTATGTTGTACATCATTTCTAAGCATCATTGGCGTATAAAGGTGTTCAACCAAAGACCGCGAGATAGTACCGTAAGTAGGTAAGTTAATATGTTATTGTAGTGACATGTATATATGAGCCGTCCCGCGAGAAAACCAACAGTGTGGACTCTGCGTAAAGTATCGACCCGGATCAGCCTAAGCATGCCGCGCAGGCTAACCCGGACAGGCACTTCTCGCCTACTGTGGATTTTCTGTTTCAGGAATCATTACTCTGTTCCTCTATCCCCCTGAGACAGAAATATGTTGGCCCGGATTAACCTGAGCGGACAGCGGAGGCTGATCTGGGTCGATACATTACGCAGATTCCAGGTTGGTTTTCTCGCGGGCCGGCTCATATGTATATCAACAGAACAATAGTACACATAGTTAATAAATAACACCCGGCCCCCATTGGCATATAAGTCACTTTCAAAAGAAATATAATTAAGAAAAACAAATAGTATGTAAAAGGTATCGTTTTGGTATCGTTGTACTTCATAACGATAATATTAGATACGGACAGTATCATTCGAAAGCATCCAATCTAGCGACATTTTCTCCAAAAGACAAATAAGGTAGATATTAAAAGTCAATATAAGAACGTATAATTATGAATGAGATATCGTCAGCAAAAATAATGAAAACGTTAGCACAAACATGTTCCCACTGTGTCTAAAGAATAAATGTACAATATGAGTATTTTTGTTTGACAGCTAGGCTATGTATGCTCTCTTTTGCTGTCCACCAAATTACATAACAATAAAGCTATCGTAATGTTAAGTAATAATATATGACTAAAAGTCCTTTATAGAAATGTAAAGAACATGTAGGCATATGAATGAATCAAACACAGTTAAAAACATAAATAAGCAATGACATAAGTGTATGTGAGTGAGTGAGTGAATGTATACGTGAGTGAGTGAAAGCATGTATGAGTGAGTGAATGTATATGTGAATGAGTGAATGCATGTGTGAGTAAATAATGCATGTGTGAGTGATTGCATGTGTGAGTGAATGCATGTGTGAGTGAATGCATGTGTTGGTGAATGCATCTGTTAGTGCATGCATGTGTGAGTGCATGCATGTGTGAGTGAATGCATGTGTGGGTGAATGCATCTGTTAGTGAATGAATGTGTGAGTGCATGCATGTGTGAGTGAATGCATCTGTTAGTGAATGAATGTGGGAGTGAATGCATGTGTGGGTAAATGCATGTGTGGGTGAATGCATGTGTGAGTGAATGCATGTATGAGTGCATGCATGCATGTGTGAGTGCATGCATGTATGAGTGCATGCATGCATGTGTGAGTGCATGCATGTGTGAGTGCATGCATGTGTGAGTGAATGCATATGTGAGTGAATGCATGTGTGAGTACATGCATGTGTGAATGAATGCATGTGTGAGTACATGCATGTGTGAATGAATGCATGTGTGTGTGTGAATGAATGTAATGGAAGGGAGTAAAAGATGCGAGTGTTTGTTTTCGTGTGATGCGGCTAACACCCCCGATGACGTATATAATATAATGCCGTAGCAGTAAACAAGAGATAATTGACGGCTTTGGAGTATTATCCATAATATTCTATCCTCAATTGACAACATGTTTATAAGTATTATTTAAGAGGCTGCGTACCCATTGCAACTTGTCATTGCGGTGACAGTATCGGTATGCGCACATGTTTGTTTCCAGGTACGTAGCTTTGCAATAATCAATGTGTAGGCCGTCTCGTGAGAAAATCAACAGTGTGGACTCTGCGTAAAGTATCGACCCGGATCAGCCTAAGCATGCCACACAGGCCTACCCGGATAGACACTTTTCGCCTCCTGTGGATTTACATCTATCCCCCTAAGACGGAATGTGTCGGCCGGATCAGTCTGCGCGGACAGCGCAGGCTGATCTGGTCGATACATTACGCAGATGTCTATCACCGCAGCTGCATCTTGGGGCATTTTGAGAAAAAATGTTTAGGCACGTGCCTACAGTGCGTAAAGGGAGCTACGCCCCTGGTTAATTTCTAAAACAAAAGTAGACTTTTAACTATGTACTATTATTTACCCTTTTTCACTCATGCACATTTTGACGCATCTTCAGAACAAGCCTTTTGAAAATTATAAGCAAGTTACCATTTATCCGAGTGTTTCTATGATGATCATAATTTCACTCATAGAGAATTTCCATAAATCACATATATGAGGTTATCGTCGTTTGATTCAGATTTGTTATATGTTGGAAACGGGTTCACTATAACTGTTGCGCGCCTGTTTAATAATTGTCAAAAGGCTTAAACATGTTAGCTGTGACTATCTAACCAAACGAAAGAAAGTATGAATGCAATGTATTCAAATGAGTAAGCTTGCCTGCCCCTCGTGACATCCTGCCAATACCGTGTCTTAAACCGATGCTAGCACTAGCACGAACGTTGGTTTCGTATTACCCCGCAAAAGAGCGAGTCATTAATAGTGGTACGTAGCCCGCGGCCAATACAACAAATAGCGACAACGAGCGTGATGCATTAGTCACGCCATGTCGTGATATTTGTCACGCATACGTGAAGAGCAGTTCATGACAGGACGGGAACATTGAGTGAAAGATGAAATATGCGTGTCGTAACCATGACCAAAAGTCAGTGCTACTAGCCCAAATGGACACGATGTGGGTACGCAATGGCGCACTTCGTTCCAAAGGAGTTGCGCCAATGTGAATAAGATTCACTGTTCATGAAAGACCCTGCCAGGACCAGCGTCCTGTACAGGCCAACTGCTTATCTAAATTGGTAAAGTTATGGGTCTAAATTTTATTTTTTTCGTTTGTTATGACATATCGGAACAAACGGGAAAAAATATATGATTTCCGGGACAATCCCGGACGTCCGGGACGATATCACATTGCCTTTCCCATATACAACAACATATGCAGCTGACGACTTTGAATGCTTTTTTTGTAAAAATATGAAAATTCTCCATTAATGAAAGACAATTATTTAATAAATTTGAAAACTTTGATGAGCGGATTTTCCTTTCCCCATAATGTATTAAAGGTCGTCCGGTGCAGTGGCGTCAGAAAGCCACTGTATTTGGAAAGGGTTAACCCTTTCCCTCATACGACAATTTTGCAGTACACGACTTTGAACATATTTTGCCAAAAAAAAGGAAAATCTCTTTAATTGAATGGATAACCTATGACCAAAAGTGTAAAACATTGTGTAAAAAGGAGAAATTGCACGTTTTGTGCAATTTCTCCTTTTGTCACTATGTTTTCAAAAAGCCGTCTGCTGTAGAGGTGTCAGAAAGCGTCTATATGAGGGAAAGGTTTAAGTCGTTGCACGTTACTTTAACATTTTGAAATTACATAATGATTGGGCACGTACTTTGTTTTGTAATGTAATGTAATTATAGAGACCAATTACTCTGATCGAGCAAAAGCTTTCTAGCTTCAATATGCCCATTTGATATTGTATAAGATATAATGTACAAACATCTGACAGGTGCAGATACATTCAAGAGACAGAGTTAGATACAAGGGAGTCCGGGTGCGATACCCCAGCTCTTTCCGAAAAGACCCCTTTGTTCTTTAACGTGCTCAGTGTAAAGCGCCGATACACGTGAGGCACTTTTTTCCTGGAATGGACAAGTACTTGACCTCTTGTTGAGTAGGAAACACTTAAAGCACCTCAGAAAAAAAATCCAGAACCCAGACCGGAATTTGAAACCCCAGACCTCTGGATTGATTGACAGTCAAGTGTATTAACCCACTAGACCACCCTGCCACTCTGAAATGAGCGCTCCAAGGAATATGCTCTCACAAGTACGTCCCTACTTGGTACGCCTAATTGCGTGTCGTAAAACATTTTGCTTGCAATTATCCAGCCACCTTAATTCGTGTAACTCTTTCAGCGCCGAATTGTTTACAGTAGACTCTTCCATGTTCAAAGTCGGGCGACTCTATTTTATATGGTATAATAATTTTGGAATATTTGGATAACCATAAGGCAAACAATGCTGATTTCAGGTGAGACCGCTCGTTACGAGCTGACTCACCTGAATCAGTATTGTTTGCAAAAAGCTCAATATTGCCTTTGGCGCTGAAAGAGTTAATTCGTTTAACCCCAGTAATTACACGTCTATGTAACATGATATTAAATCAACGAGAAAAACACCGACAAAGTAAGCTTAAAATGTATTAATGTTCCAATATAAACGAAATTAAAACTTTCCACGAAGAACTTCGACGTCATTTCAAGGATATTTCTCGGAAATCTTGGTTCATAATTGCATTAGTCCCGAGTCGGTGAAAAAAGGGTAGTCATGGCATTATGCTTACAAACAAGACTCATGAGACCATATGCATCCGCAGTTTCACTGTCCGTAAGTACAGTGTATACACATGAAAGAATATTTTTTTAAAAATAAAAGTCTTGAAAGTAAAGTTTGAATACATCTCTTTATAAAGCGTATGTAGAGTCTTATGAGGTTGAACCATACGCCTCACGTGACGACGGCGCGCATTTTAATGTGGTCGCAGTTGAGGACATAGTCTGAAGTATCTTCCCCTTATTACTGCGTAATTAAGGACTATCATAGGAAGTCGGGAACCAGACTATTGGGGCAATAATGTGGAGTACATTCCCTCTTATTACTGCGTAAAGGACTATCATAGGAACTCGGGAACCAGAGTAATGAGGACATGGTGAGTAATTTCTCATGTGGTCACAATGTTTTCAACAACTGTAATCAATAACTTCGCATTTATGAAAATATTCCCATTTTCCTCATGTAACGAGAACGGGTATATGTATACATATCACTTCTACAGCCTTGCTGTGGAAGCCGGCCTTTATAGCGACGTCGGTAGAGTGGTTGACCTTTGTGTAAAGTTAAGCAACGTTCATCGCGGTTAGTGCCTGGATGGGTGACTCGTGGTGGCTTAACGGTAGCAGCGGTGGGTGTTATTAAAAAACTATGGGGTTTTTTAATTTACATTTCAATTATAAAAAAACTTCTCACATATAAATAGACTGGTTCACTAATCTTAATATTCTATTGCAAACTCGAACGAGAACCAGTCTAGTGACGAACTGCTGCAAAAATATCCGAGAGCTGACGGTAAAATACGGCGCATGCGCGTCCAAGACGATTAACACGGCGCATGCGCATGCGCAAGCCCATTGCACCAGTGGTAGTTCTAAACACAACCAATTTACGCACTTGTGCTGATGCACCCGCGCAATAATTTTAGTTACATTTCTAGAGATTATTCAATTGAGCCGTTCCACGAGAAAACCAACATTGTGGACTCTGCGTAAAGTATCAAACCGGATCAGCCTAAGTATGCCGCGCAGGCTAACCAGCACAGACACTTTTCGCCTCCTGTGGATTTTCTGTTTCAGGAATCACTACCCCATCTATCCCCCCTTAGACGGAATGTGTCGGCCGGATCAGTCTGCGCGGACAGCGCAGGCTGATCTGGTCGATACATTACGCAGATATATTGATATGAGCCGTTCCACGAGAAAACCAACATTGTGGACTCTGCGTAAAGTATCAAACCGGATCAGCCTAAGTATGCCACGCAGGCTAACCAGCACAGACACTTTTCGCCTCCTGTGGATTTTCTGTTTCAGGAATCACTACCCCATCTATCCCCCCTTAGACGGAATGTGTCGGCCGGATCAGTCTGCGCGGACAGCGCAGGCTGATCTGGTCAATACATTACGCAGATATATTGATATGAGCCGTTCCACGAGAAAACCAACATTGTGGACTCTGCGTAAAACATCGACCCTAGCAGGCTAACCCGTATAGATACTTGCCGTCTCCTGTGTATTTTCTGTTTCAGGAATCATTACTCTATACCTCTATCCCCCCCCCCCCCCCCTCCCCACACACACACCCAAGACGGAATGTATCGGCCCGGATGAGCCTGTCCGGACTGCGCAGGCTTATCTCGGTCGATACATTAAGCATACTGTTGGTTTTCTCTCATGGAACGGCTCAAATAGTATTACTCGTGTGTTTTAAAGATGTCTGCAAGAGATTCGTACACAAACACCTTCTGGTCTGACGTTACATACTTGTTTTGAGTTCAAATAGGATAACAAAACATATTGAACTGTGTTTAATATATGGGTTTCTACTCTAACGACGACATAGTTCCAATATTTTAAACAATACATACATGTGGTTCCCACAACTACAATATCCATTGTCGGCTATTTTGATAGGGCAAATTTACTATATGTTGAAAAAAAGAAATATCACATATGATTGATTTAACAATTGCATGTGCAAAAGTAATTAAACCAAGAAGACGATATAATCAGGTCATACAAAGGCATCAACGATATGTTGCTGTCAAACTCAAATTCCTTTGTGTTTTCATAATGATCACATTTGTTTTTAAACATTCTCTATTAATGCTCGTCATATTTGCCTATCGAAATGACAGATACTAGCGATAGTTATTGTAGTTGTGACACAGGGACTTGCTCCTCTAAAAATAGATATGACCTAATCTATGCATAGATATTAACAAGGGTGGACACAGTTTTCTGGCTCGCATCGCTTCAACTCATTTTATTCACAGCATCCTAACAAATATATGAGTTTGAAGTAGGGAATCAATCAACAATGCTTTTCTTTATCGAACCAAAATAACGTGTTTTTTTTCTCCCTACGTATGTTAATTCCTATGAAATATTCGCGAATTCGCCAAAAGGACAACAACCTGGACCAAAAGCGAAAGTACTTCCAGCGACATTTCGGAATGGTTCAGTTTTTTTCGTTGCATTGCAACCCTGTGGTTGTAGGAACTCTGTATTGTTATTGTATTTATGTAAACATTGGGTACCAACGATAAACCGAGAAACGATGCCCAAATCTGATCTTAACATTATTTAACCAAGCCTATGATTAGATTTCCGGATGATATAATAGTAGACAGAGATAAGTAGTTGGTTTAATTTACCCAAACCAATTGAGCAGAGGATACATAGTCATGAAATAAACGTAACCTGCCGTTTAGCCTTCCTTTACAGTGAAACTACCGCTCTCGTACGAGAGCGTATTGTAATTACGAATTGATGACTAAATTGTTATAATTAACAAATATCATATCATTAAGCTTTTTCTACCCGGCGCTCATGTTCGAGATATGTAATTGTCACCATTCTCAGCGCTTTTAGTATTTTTCTTCGCCTCGTTGACTATGTATCTTGTATACAATCCTCAGGTATTCTGTTCGTAGAACTGAATGGAATTTGTATTGCATTTTATTGTGGACTACATGAATCTTCAGACATTTGAAAATAGCTATTAAACGAGTTCAATAAATGTGTTATTAAGCGAGCCTCTGACAAATTTCTTTGAAGATTTTAATAAAACTTTATGAAATAACAACGAGTATCAGATTCTTTTCATCACATGACGAAACACAAAAAGAAAATCGATTTTTCGCTGTCAGAAAATAGTCCAAACATGTAATACTTAATAAACTCTTAGCTAATGACACAAACAAATATTTTTATGACCGAAAATGGTCCCTTTACCTCGTCCATCTATCGTAACGTTTGTTTTTACCGGATACACGTACACAGCCATTTTGTAAACATTCGCGGATGAATACAAAAAAAGTGATTCGGTCATGTTATATTACACATAGAAATGCGTAATTGGTATATTAGATCGGATACAAACATTGTCATGTGATAAATATATATACGTCAAACTAATGATGACGGGACCTAAACATGGTAGCGAAGTTGCAATGCTTTTCGTAAACGTGATTAGTTACTGAACGCGTTATTTTCGGACTCTTTAAGCTATGGGTTGTCCAAGAAGTTGTGGTTGTAAAAAATACAATTCTCAGTCACGGATGATAACCGAGGGTTACGCATTGAATGATCTAGTGTAATCCTTATTTCTTTTATTGTTGTTCCATTGAAACATTGATTTATATATAATTAGGCACTAAATCGCTATTTACGTATACTGTTGGTCTTTAAAGAAAAAGGGAACATCTCTTAAAATGGAATGACTGTTGTAAAGGTTTGAACAGAATACTATTTAAGAGCAAAGGAAAAACTGCTGATGTGACGAACAATTTCATCTTTTTCCACAACGTTTTCAAAAAATCGTCTTCAGTAAATGCGTCCTAATGCGGGAAAGAAATCAATGAACAAGGGATAAATGGATTGAATCCAGATTAATTGGGTTTAAAATTGATAAGATGCCGATGCCCGATTAAATGTTAATTTTATGCATGAATGCAAATGAATTTAACGAAACAGCGGTATAGAATTTCATGTCAACTGTAATGTGTCAAAATCAGTATTCGCACATCGCGTGGTTCC
>JASEVX010000005.1:58162569-58207895 GCA_031761405.1 Serripes groenlandicus | reverse complement strand
GTAAAGTTGAGAATAAATATCCTAGGTAGAATATAATTTGAGCACAACCATTGGAAACGGATTTTGTTAACATTACGATCCGGATCAGTTTGTTCATCAATAAGAATTGTCTACATTCTTATAAGACTGAGCACATGCACAAGGCTGAGTTGAACCTACACTTTTCAGAAATGGATATGTGTACCTTTTGCTAGAACCTAGCTCATTTGACAGAAACCATACTGCAGCCGTGTTAGCTGTTAATTGTTGCTAACGGACATTGGCCAGATTGGTTAAAATCAAACGTGTGATTAGCCAATCGCGACATGTTATTGAATCCAAACGGATCCTTAATATGACGACATCGCGGGGAACCGGAAGTCAGTATTATTGTTAATTTTCGCGCACTCGTGAAAGTGTAATTTTATTACACCATCTTTTTTATACTATAGTACTATATTTTCGATATTTAAATTCACACTTTAAGATAAAATATATGATCGTCATCATTGTATTGCATAAATTCTTTTGAGCATGCTCAACCGTCTATTACTACGATCTACACCGACACATGGACACTATAGAAAAGCCCACACTATAGAGACATCTGTAAATCACAGACTTCGCAGGTCGCTTAGTACTAAATATCAGTGGGTTCGATCCCCGGCCGGGTCATATCAAATACTTTAAAATGGTAGTAATTGATGCCCTCCTTTGCTCTCAGGCCTGCAGGGTTAGCAAAACGACTGACTGACTGGTGTCAGGATGCATGGACCAGTATAACTGTTAAATTACCCAGGAAACGACGTAATATAACTGAAAATTGTTGAAAGAGGCGTAAAACACTGTTAACTGTTGTGACAAAAGAAGAGATTGCTCACGATGAGCAATTACTCCATTTGTCACAATGGTTTCAACTCTATTTAATTATTATACTTTCACTTACAGAACATTAATGAGCTGTCCCGCGAGAAAACCAACATTGTCGACTCTGCGTAAAGTATCGACCCGGATCAGCCTAAGCATGCCGCGCAGGCTTACCCGGATAGACACTTTTCGCCTCCTGTGCATTTTCTGTTTCAGGAATCAATACTCTATACCTCTATCACCCTGAGACGGAATGTGTCGGCCCGGATCAGTCTGTGAGGACTGCGCAGACTGATCTGGATCGATACAATACGCAGAGGCCATAATGTTAGTTTTCTCGCGGGACGGCTCATTTCATACTTTTGCCAAGATGTTTTCAACGTCGTTTGATGCAGATTTGTGTTTGTATGTTTCTTTTTTTTTTCCACAATGTTTTCAAAAGTCATCTGCTGCAGTAGTCAGAAAACGCATATATGTGAAAACTGTGGGAAAGAGTTACGATCGATTGATGTGTGGGAGTAAATGGCTTTGAATCATTGTTCTCATTGTTCAATATTAGTTGACACTATGTTTACATACCAGTACAATTTAACCATTGTTTTATAGAATGACGTTTAAATTCTGCTCGCCATATGATAGATACCTTATTTCCAACTTGTACAAACTAAGTACATCATTGTTACACATACAAATACGAATTCAATTTCATATACAAATACAAATACAAATTCAATTTCATATCGTGCCATATATACTAGTTAAGCACAATAGGATTCTATAGAATGTTTTTCGAGAAAATATGGGTAGATAGCCGAGTGCGAGGGTAAACAACGCCAGAACACGAACAAACAATGAAGTTTATACCATGGGACACATAGTTCCAGTTCAACCGCTTGTAGGTTTACGTCACAACACACCAAATAAAGGCCTTCCATGTTTCCATGTTTCCTTGTAAATTGACCAGTTTCAACCACCCTCCATTGTCTCACGTTCTAAGCGATTCTCATGTAAAACACCTTTTTTATCATTGAAAGGGTTACCTCATTCTCATGTAAAACACCTTTTTATCATTGAAAGGGTTACCTCTAAGCTTTAAAATAGTCCAAATCAAATGGGGGGGGGGGGGGGGGGGGGGGGGGGTGATGCATTATGCAAGAAAGAAATGGTTACCAAGTTTTCGACAAAATCGGGCCAGGACGAAACCGGTTTTTTGACAAATGGATACGGTTTCACAAAAGTGTATTGATACCGTTTATGACTAGTTTGCGAAAAGAGTTTAGCAAGATCAGACTTCAAGTATGTGCTGTCTGATCTGGGTCTACACTGGTAGATCAAAATAATGAAGATAGAATGCACATCTCCTCCTTTTAAACTCTATCTGCAAATCAAATATCAAACCCCCTGAAGACTGTATTGTCGCACAACGTGGGCAATGAGAACTTCTGGTTGGACTGTTTTATTGATGTTATTTCAATTCTTTGTCAATTTGAACATTTTTTTTTTCAGCTTTCTTAGACTGAATTCAAACCTATTTTGTTTATGCCTTTCTCAAAGTTCCATTTCGTAATAATACAGTCTTACAAAGAAAATTATAACAAAATAGAAGACGTTTTTAAGGAAAACTAAATGACTCAAACGTCTCTACGGAAAACCTACACTGTTGTCGGAAATTCTTTTTGAACTATTCCAATGGAAAAGGGACAAGTGGCAGAACAGTTTATGCCCAGACCACCCTGTACGTCTGCTCAGTTTTGTCAGATACTTCACAAATTGAAATGATAATCTAACAAGCTTTTATCACATGACAATGCTTGTATCCGATCTAATCTACCCATTACGTCTTTCCTTATATGACGTTACGTGTGTAATATAACATGACCGAATCACTATTTTTGTATTCATCCGCGAATGTTTTTAAATGACTGAGAACGTGTATCCGGTAAACACGAACGTCACAATAGAAGGACGAGGTAAAGGGACCATTATCGGTCATAAAACCATTTTGTTTGTGATTAGTTTACAGTTTATAAGGTATTACATGTTGGGACTATTTTCTGACCGCGAAAACCCGATTTTTCTTTTTTTTGTTTCGTCATGTGATGAAAAGAATATGATATTCGTTGTCATTTCATAACGTTTTATTAAACTCGGGGACGCACAGACTGATCTGGATTTACACTGTTCACAAAAGTCAACGTGTACCTTTGCGTACGGACGGAATCAAATAGTTGATATCTTTAAAATGCCTGCCAAGTGGAACACAGTTGTTGAAGGCGGATATGACCTGGACGATGTCAACCTCAATACACGTGTTGCTTCCGCTAATATGGAAAATATCTAATTGTATCAAAACGTTTTACAGCCATTCTACAACATTTAACTCAATTTCAAAATACCTTGTAGCATGCCTTTACTATGACGGTATATAGTAGTTCCTTCTCAGAGACTGGTTCAGTTAACTAGTATATGTGTTTGGTCAATTATGCAATAAATACATATCACCATGATAGGTGGTTTTGTTGATAAATCATAAAAGCGACGGGGGAATTTTGTTTCTGTGAAGGAATGTCATTCAACACATTTGGTAATTATGAATGATGTACTGTCATTTCCGACTATATATAATGACGACCTCTGTAATAGACACGGGTGTCGAGAAAGCAATGAAATCAATACACGGAAATGAACTAGTGTTTTACTACGGATACTAAAAGCATCAGGAAATGCATGTTCTACTACGGATGATATACATGTATGCGTATCAGGAAAAACGTTGTTATACGGATGATACAAACGTGTTTCAGGAAATACGTGTTCTACTACGGATGGTATAAACTTATCAGGAAAAATATGTGTATTACTACGGATAATACATATGTATCAGGAAATACGTGTATTACTACGGATGATACACATGTATCGGGAAATACGTATATTACTACGGATAATACACATGTATCGGGAAATACGTGTATTACTACGGATGATACACATGTATCAGGAAATACGTGTATTATACGGATGATACACATGTATCAGGAAATACGTGTATTACTACGGATAATATATATGTATCAGGAAATACGTGTATTATACGGATGATACACATGTATCAGGAAATACGTGTATTACTACGAATGATACACATGTATCAGGAAATACGTGTATCATACGGATGATACACATGTATCAGGAAATACGTGTATTACTACGGATAATATATATGTATCAGGACAAACGTGTAGTATACGGATGATACAAACGTATCAGGAAATACGTGTATACTACGGATAATAAACACGTATCAGAAAATACATGTATTATACGGATCATGCAAATGTATCAGGAAATACGTGTACTATACGGATGTGCGCACGATAATAAATACGTATCAGGAAATACGTGTATTATACGGATGATACAAATGTATCAGGAAATACGTGTATTATACGGATGATACAAACGTATCAGGAAATACGTGTATAATACGGATAATAAACACGTATCAGGAAATACATGTATTATACGGATCATGCAAATGTATCAGGAAATACGTGTACTATACGGATGTGCGCACGATAATAAATACGTATCAGGAAATACGTGTATTATACGGATGATACAAATGTATCAGGAAATACGTGTATAATACGGAGTATACACATGTATCAGGTAATACGTGTATAATACGAATGATTCATACGTTTCAGGAAATATGTGTATTATTACAGAGGATACACATGTATCAGGGCATACATGTATCATACGGATTATACACATGTATCAGGACATACATGTATGATACGGATGTTGCGCACGTATCAGTAAATACAAGTACTACTACGGTTGCGTATCCGGAATACGTTAAATCTTATTTTCCAAGGAATGAAAACAAAACAAAAACTTGATATACGAGACTACAATGAAATTGCAAAGTGGTCCCATAGGAACAGAACCCTCTGACATTTTTTGTAAAGAAAATTAGTAAAATCCATTCAACAACCTCTTAAATCCTTTTCCACACACAACAATATTGCAACACATGAATTATATATGAGCCGTTCCACGTGAAAACCAACATTATGGACTCTGCGTATTGTATCGACCCTGAGAAAGCCTGCGCAGACCGTGCATGCCCATCCGGGTCGACACATTCCGTCTCAGGGGGATAAAGTTATTGAGTAATGATTCCCGAAACAAAAAATCCACAGGATGCGAAAAGTTTCTGTCCGGATTAGCCTGCGCGGATAGCTGGGGCTGATCGGGGTCGATACTTTACGCAGAGTCCACAATGATGGTTTTTCTCTCGTGACGGCTCATATATATATTTAGATAAAAGAATGTAAAATCGCTATACATATAGGTATAATTATTGAATAGAGTTGAAAACATTTTGGCAAAAGGTGAAGTTTCTTTTTTTGAGTAATACCTCCTTTTGTCGCAATGTTTTTAAAAGTTCACCACTACAGATTCGTCGAAAAGTGTCTGAATGTTTAATAGGGGTTAAATAAAGCTGATGCATCTGGGAATTAGGTCTATTTCAATACAACGATACAAGTTCGTAATAAATAATGCAATTGCGTGACGATTAATGGAATAGTAGACACCTAAAGCGATCTCCTCATTTGCGTGTCCCTCTTGTACTTAAACGTTCACGGACTAAGTATCTAAGCTATAGATGAAAATAATAATGGTCGTTTTAGAACAAACATTTTTACCAAGCCATAGAAAAACCGAAGAACAATATAATGTTAAAACTTGTTTGCAATCTGATAGGAGTATTTGCTGTTCGATAGCAATTGTGCCATGCATTTTTCTAGCATGTACCGAATAGTTGTTTCCTGTGACCATTTAATCAGAATCGCCATTAATGATGATGGTGTCGCCTTATGGCGTGTGTGACTCAATTACAGTATAATGACCAGTAGGGTGTCCATATACGCTTTACGCCATATGAATCAACAGTATATCGAGGGCTTGGCGTGAAACGGTTGTAACTAAAAACCTATTTTGAAAACCCTGGTTTATGGGGCAATTTTAACCCCTTTGTAGACAATGCAAGTTTAGGTGCCATTGCTCAGAACGAGCAATGGCACCTAAATTTCCATTGTTTACCAAGACAAATGATTTAACGCTTATAAAGACTTCATGGCGAGGTGATTAACCTTGATAAAACACACCGATTTAAGTTACAGCTCTTTCACGCCAAGCCCTCGATATACCATATGAAAAGATGCAGAGCTACAGTAAGCTACGTTTGGTAACTGTAATCTGACTAATGAAATTGCTGCCGTTTGCTAATTCAACATACTGCCTCGGGTTCGTGATGTATCGGGTTCGTGATGTATCGGGTTCGTGATGTATCGGGTTCGATCTCGGGTCGATTCATACCAAAGGCTTCCCCCCCACCCCCCCCCCCCCCCCCCCCCCCCCCCCCCCCCTCCTCGGCGCTCAGAATTGTGGCGTTAGCATTTAAGCATTAACTATTTCAGCATTTCAGCGTACGCACTGGTGTCAGGGTAAATGGACCAGTATAACTCGTTACTTACCTGGTAAACGCTTTGATACCAATACAAAGCGCCAAACAAAATAAAACAATGTTACAACCCGATTGCAAAGAAATTCGATATTGTTTCTTCGTCAAATGTATGGAATCACTCCTTGATGTGTATACATGTACGACCATTTGGGCGATGGGATTCACTACTTTGGATTCATATTCACATCTAGTCTAAAACAACTCTAATTTCAATTTCAAAAAGCTATGACATTCCCGAATAGCTAAACGATGGCTGTGCGCAGCAATAGAAAATAAACAGAACGGTAGGCAGTGATTTATTTGTACCCAGGAATCCGCCATGGCCGATTGGTTAGCGTTGTTGAAACGGAACAGGGTGTCCCGGGTTCGATCCCGAGACGCGGCGCAGCAGTTATGGTGGACTGCCTTTGTGCAAGGCACTTTTCCTAGCCTAATATCGGTATATTTACCCAGGGATCATAAAAAAGTGAACTATCGCCGAGAAGTAACTGAAATAATGTTGAAAACGGCGTAAAACCCCATAAAAACAATCTATCTTCTCTATCTCTAGATGAGCCACAAATTCCCTACGGCTGGTTGTCCGTATCGCCGTTCACTTAGGTTGTTCCACTCAGAAATAATTAGAAGGTTAATTAAGTTGTATCTTTGCGTACATTGACAGGGCTGAGTACATGTATGGAATAAACAAGTACCATGTCTTCTGGTTTGATTGCTGTGTACTGCAAATATCAACTAAAATGCATTTGCCTTAATTCAAGTTGAAGGAACACATCTTTCGTCCGTCATTAATTACACTGTGATATAATACTTAACTTCAATTGAGCCTGTCCATGGTCAATTTCGCTTTTATGACCAGTATAGATCCAGATTAACCTGTACATCCGCACAGTCTGATAAAAATAATTCAATATTCAATAAACTCATAAGCAAGTGAATATTGATTGTCCATGAATTTATTCGGTTAACCGATTAACCGGTTAGAAGATTATACGATTACCCGGTTTATTAATATCGGTAACCGTTGATATCCCTATAATTCACATATTACTTCCACAAGCTTGTAAGAATATTGTATAAATTTATTTAGATTCTAATAAGACTGAGGTGATAGACACGGTAATATATGACCGTACACTATTCCGAAATGCAAACTTATAATTATTATACATTTTCACACGCGTCGGCTCTTTCAGGATGTACTATTAATATATTCATGATTAAATGATGCATTGGAAGCCGATTTTAATTTGCATCTGATAATGTGTCAGTTGTTTTGTAAAGGTATCAAGTTTTTTGGATGGCTTGTTTTAATTATCTTCATTTTGAATGATCATCGGATTCCGGGAATTTCTATTATTAATACATTCATGGTTGTTTGCCTCTGTCACAAACAAGATTACACAATAATGTTGTTAAATGAAAATGCGCTGCATTAGCCTTACTATATGTTCCTACTGCGTTTAAAAAAAAACGATTTTGTTTGTTTTTGTCCTTAATGTCACGAGACCTGACAAAGTGTAATTAGATTAAGACTATGAATATGGAATAATAAATCAACAATATGTGTCTTTTGTTATTAAAATGAAATACAGGACGAGTTCCATATCAAGGACAAATGCCCATTTGCCTTCTAGTGTGTCCTTTATATTCAGACATCAGGTGATTAACCTTGGTAACGGATACGTAATAAATACGGATTTTAGTTACAACCCTTTCACGCCAAGCCCTCGATATACCATATGAAAAGATGCAGAGCTACAGTAAGCTAAGTTTGATAACTGTAATTGCTGTCGTTTGCTAATTCCACAGACTGTCTCGGGTTCGTGATGTATCGGGTTCGGTACCCGGTCGGTTCATACCAAAGACTTGCCCTTCTCGGCGCTCAGAATTGTGGCGTTAGCATTTCGAGGGCTTGGTGTGAAACGGTTGTAACTAAAATTGATAATTTTTTACCAAGGTTAATCACCTCGCCATAAAGTCTTTATAAGCGTTAAATTATTTTTCTTGGTAAACAATGGAAATTTAGGTGCCATTGCTCGTTCTGAGCAATGGCACCTAAATTTCCATTGTAACACTGGTTACCTACCTGGTAAACGCTTTGATACCACACATGTATGAAACCGGCACAAAGCGCCAAACAAAATAAAACAATGTTACAACCGATCTGATTGCAAATAAGTTTGATATTGTGTCTTCGTCAAATCTATGGAATCATTCCTTGAGGTGTATACATGTACGACCAATTGGGCAATTGAGAGTCACTGACCGGGATTCATATTCACATCTAGTCTAAAACAACTCTTATTTCAATTTAGAAAAGCTATGACATTCCCCGAATAGCTAAACGATGGCATAGTGAAGCAAAAGAAAATAAACAGAACGGTACACAGAGATTTGTTTCTACCAGGAATCCGCCATGGCCGATTGGTTAGCGTTTGGTGAATTGGAACAGGGTGTCCCGTGTCCGATCCCGAGTCGCGGCGCAGCAGTTATCGTAGAGTGTCATTGTGCAAGGCACATTTCCTAGCCTAGGTAATTGGTGGTATTTACCAAGGGATTATACAAAAGTGAACTATCGCCGAGAAGTAACTGAAATAGCGTTGAAAACGGTTTATAAAACCCCATTAAAACAAACAAAGATCTTCTCTATCTCTAGACTTGTCACACACTCCCTACGGCTGGTTTGCCCGGATCGCCGTTCCACTTATGTTGTTCCATTTAGAAATAATTAGAAGGTTAAATTAAGTTGTATAAAGCGTACATTGACAGTGCTGAGTACATGTATGGACGTAAACAAGTACCATGTCTTCCGGTTTTGATTGCTGTGTACTGAGAATATCAACTACTTAAAATAACTAAAGTGCATTTGCCTTAATTCAAGTTGAATGAAGGCATCTTCTTTCTGTCATTAATTACAATGTAATTATATATTAAACTTCGTTTGAGCCTTCATTCGAGGCCTGTCCCATGGGTTAAAAGGTTCAATTTTGCTTTTATGACCAGTATAGATCCGGACTAGCCTGTGATTCCGCACAGTCTGATACAAATAATTCAATATTTCAAATAAACTCATATTAAAAGCAATGTGAATATTGATTGTCCATGAATTTATTCGGTTAACCGATTAACCGGTTAGAAGATTTATACGATTACCCGGTTTATTAATATCGGTAACCGTTGATATCCCTATAATTCACATATTACTTCCACAAGCTTGTAAGAATATTGTATAAATTTATTTAGGTTCTAATAAGGCTGATGGTGATAGACACGGTGATATATGACCGTACACTATTCCGAAATGCAAACTTATACATTTTCACACGCGTCGGGCTCCTTCAGGATGTAATATTAATATATTACATGATTAAATGGTGCATTGGAAGCCGATTTGAATTTGCATCTGATAATAATGTGTCAGTTGTTTTGTAAAGGTATCAAGTTGTTTGGATGGCTTGTTTTAATTATCTTCATTTTGAATGATCATCGGATTCTGGGAAATTTCTATTAATTACTATACAACCCTTTTCCCTCATACGACAATTCCTGCAGCAGACGACTTTGAACATATTTATGTCAAAAAATGGAAACATCTCTATGATTGGATGAATAACCTATGACTAAAGTGGAAAACATTGTCGGCAAAAAGGAGAAATTGCTCGGTTTTGAGCAATTTTCTTCTTTTTTGTCATTATGTTTTCAAAAACGCCGTCTGCTTGCAGAGGCGTCAGAAAGCGTCCTATATGAAGGAAAGGGTTAAAATACAACCCTTTTCCCGGATATTCACGATTGTTTTGCCTCTGTCACAAACAAGATTCAAAATAATGTTGTAAAATGGAAATGCGCTGCATATAGCCTTTTGCCATATTCCTATAAATGTTCCTACTGCGGTTTTAAAAAAAATGCTTTTTAGTTTTGTTCGCCCTTTAATCATCAATGAGTCCTGACAAAGTGTAATTAGAATGTGACTAGCGATTTAGCAGCGATATGAAACAATGATTAAAACGATATGTGGTCCTTGTGTATCAAAAATGAAATACAAGACGTATTCCAAAGTAAATGTACATCAAGGACGAATTCCCATTTCCTTTTAGTGTGTCCATTACAATCAGATATCAGAGTAGAAACATATACAAATGTTATTACTTTACTAATTATATTATGCATTGCATATTTCATTATGAATTATTGATTGACAAGAAACTAGTCAGTTAAACGTCAGTAATATAGTGTCACATTTATTTTTTGGAATCTTAACCAAAGCAAACACACATGTAAATTTCATTCAAAACAAGTGCTTTTTGATATTAAAAAGATAGGGCATTGAAAGAGGATCACATTAATTAATATAACATACTTATCTTAAAGATGATTACCTTAATTCCTATAACATACTTATCTTAAAGATGATTACCTTAATTACTACAACATACTTATCTTAAAGATGATTACCTTAATTACTACAACATACTATATCATTAAAGATGATTACCTTAATTACTACAACATACTTATCTTAAAGATGATTACCTTAATTACTACAACATACTTATCTTAAAGAGGATTACCTTAATACCTATAACATATTCATCTTAAAGACGATTACCGTAATTACTTTAACATACTTATCAATGATATGGAAGTGAGACATTATACTTACTGTTTTTCTCCATCTACATTTAACTTAATCATGGAATGGAAGCGATACCATCTGTAGCTTTGAATATAGTTACTTGTACTTTTAAACTGATATTTTTTTTACTTTCAGCTTATTTTAGTCACACCCGATGCTTGCTTCCTTGAGACTCAGCCAATACTCGCACACTACTTGTGTGGAGAATCCCAAAGGTCGATGACACCCGCTCATCACGGGATTCGAACCCGGGAACTTTGGTACGAGAGGCGCCGACACTCTACCAATGCAACCACTGTATTCCACGAATGAGCCGTCTCGCGAGAAAACCAACATTATAGACTCTGTGAAATGTATCGACCCATATGAGCCTGCGTAGTCCGCGCAGGCGCATCCAGGCCGACACAATTCCGTCTCAGGTGGATACATGTATAGAGTAATTGACTCCTGGAACAGAAAATCCACAGTGAGGCGAAACGTGTCTGTCCGGATTAGCCCTGCGCTTATTGCTTAGGCTGATCCGGGTCGATACGTTACGCAGAGTCCACAATGTTGGATTTATCGCGGAACGGACTCAAATATAGTATAAATAGATATAGCGCCTCGAAATATTACTTGAATCCTTGACTTACAAAAGCATTAAGTATAAACCAAACAATTATGCTTGGACGATAACAGTAATTTATCTGATAACATTGGACTCTATCAGCCTGCCACATACGTGAAGTCTAATCTTGGTCTACAATGGTCGCTATTCGCATATCAATATGAAGCAAACACAACTCCATGGTCGTAATCAGTAAATAATCAAAAATGAGGTTTTGCGCTAATTAACCCTTTCCCTCATATAGACGCTTTCTGACGTCTCTGCAGCAGACGACTTTTAAAAACATGTGACAAAAGGAGAAATTGCTCAAAACGAGTAATTTCTCTTCATTTGCCACAACGTTTTCCTCTCTTTCTCAGTAATTACACCTTCAATTTCAGAGATTATCCTTAACTATTTCTAGATGTTTTCAAAGTCGTCTCTCTCCAGGTGTGTTGTATGTGGGAAAGGGTTAATACTAGTTGCAGGAATTTAGCAGGATTAAGGGTTAAGGTATAGGGTGTGACCGAAGAGTGATCAGAATGTGGCCGATCTCTTCCAGACTACGTTTACTCTGTCCCACGGTAAAAGCATGATTAACCTTTTCCCTCATATAGACGCTTTCCCTGAAGCCTCTTGCAGCAGACGGCTTTTTGAAAACATAGTGACAAAAGAAGAAAATTGCTCAACACGAGCAATTTCTCCTTTTGCCACAATGTTTTCCACCTTTAGTCATAGGTTATCCATTCAATTATAGAGATTTCTATTTTTTGGACAAAATATGTTCAAAAACGTCTGCTGCAGAATTGCCGTATGAGGGGAAAAGGGTTAAGTATATTGCAGCATACGACTATCGAAAACGTTGACTATCGAAAACGCGAAATTGTCCTTAATGAAAGATATCTTCCTTATAAGCCCTGTGTTTTAAACTTAAATCGAAAGTGGAAAATTCCATTTATAGATATTGTTCCTAAGGTATTGTCTAGATGATTTCACAGTCCTCTGCTACAGATGTTTTCGTACGTGGGAAAGGGTTTAAGGTTCTTGTAGTCATATAACAGTCACTTCAATCCCTAATTGCCCACAATTTTTGTAACGTCCTTACCGGCCAGACACAGGACACAATTTAACGTAAATTGCATCTGCTGTCAACATATTGTGTCAGTGCATGGGAAAAATAAAAAGGGTTACACGTTGACATTTCTCTAAACAGTGTGGGTTAGGATCGGCCTGTACAGTCTGCTCCTGTCTTGATTACGGTGTTACACATGTTATGGTAGTAGAAGCTTCTGGCAAGGTTCATGTAAATGAAATGTGAACAGTGGATATCTTGATCAGAATGCACGGATTCAAAGGCTGATCTCAAACTGCACTGATCCCAAATTCAACGTGTACTTTCTCCGTGGACAGGCTCATATTAGCCGTTCCACGAGAAAACCAACATTGTGGACTCTGAGTAAAGTATCGACCCGGATCAGTTCTACGCAGGCCGCGCGCAGTCCGCGCTGTCCGCGCTGTCCGCGCAGTCCGCGCAGGCTAATCCGGGCCGACACATTCCGTCTCAGGGGGGATAGAGGTTATAGAGTAATGATTCCTGAAAAAGAAAATCCACAGGATGCGAAAAGTGTCTCTGTCCGGGTGAGCCTGCGCGGCATACTTAACCCTTTCCCACATACAGCAAATCTGCAGCAGACGACTTTGAACAAACTTTGTCAAAATATGGAAAATCTCTATAATTGAATGGATAACCTATGACTAAAAGTTGAAAACATTTTGGTTAAAGGAGAAATTGCTCGTTCTGAGCAATTTCTTCTTTTGTCACTATGTTTTCAAAAAGCCGTCTACTGCAGATGCGTCAGAAAGCGTCTATATGAGGGATAGGGTTAAGGCTGATCCGGGTCGATACTTTACGCAGAGTCAACAATGTTGGTTTTCCCGTGGACAGGCCTCCTGTAATGATGATTTAATGGAACACGTCTTTGAATCGTTGTTTCCAGTTCACCGATCAAAGCAGCAATTAATCATGATGAAATACTACAGGCAATTTGAGATTGCAACAATGCTTGTAGACTGGCAACAGTCCTTATGGTTATTTTTCAATGTTACAATTGGGGAGAACTCTAATAGACAAAATATGCATGCCTCTGATTATCGTTCTTAGGGCTTGACCATAAGGACTGGTGTAATGTGGATAAAATGTTCCCAAGATTCTGGGAAGAAATCTCGTTAATATCTGTCAGTGGCATCTGGTAATGATACTGATCATCAACATTGGAATTTTATTGCCGTTACTAATTTTTATGACCCTCTGAATCGGTCAGCCACAGTTGAAGGTGTGTATAGTTTAGAAGGTCTTGGAGTTTAAAAGTAGGAATTTATACAGCTTTGTTACAATCATGTTAATATAACAAGATGAAAAAAAACACTTTAAATTTGAAAGAAGAAAAACAAAAATTACTATTTAAGTAAGAGACATAGAGCGGTTGTGTTTGATCTTTTTAGCATTTGTATCAACTTAAGTCCCGATTTATCTCATAATGGTTGAAATCTAAATAATGTCTTGTGTACAAAACATGGATAATATAATAAGAACTTGTCTTGAAAAGTTAGGCTATGAACACATCCGTCCGAATCAAGAAACTGTAATAAAAGATTACCTTCAAGTGCAAAGATGTGCTATTTTGCTCGCCAACTGGAAGTGGTAAAAGTTTGACTTTTGAAATTGCGCCGTATGTGTTCCGAAAATTTAACAACTTAGAAGATATGTCAGTATGTTGCGTTGTTGTTGTATCACCACTTGTGGCGCTGATGCAGAGTCAGGAAGACAACTTCCACAACAAAGGTCTGAAATCAGTGTACCTATATGAGGCTCCGTTTTACTATTTATTCCTTATTTTTTGATATCAGAAAATCATTTCTTGATATCAGAAAATGGATTTCTTGATATCAAGAAATAAACAGTATTTTCTGATATCAAAAAATAGATTTTCTGACATCAAAAATCTATTTTTTGATATCAGGAATTCGATTTTTTGATATCAGAAAATATTCAGAAAATGTATTTCTTGATATCAGAAAATCGTCAGTATTTTTTGATATCAGAAAATCGATTTTCTGATATCAAGAATTCGAATTCCTGATATCAGAATATGAATGTTTGATATCAGAAAATGTATTTCTTGATATCAGAAAATCGTCAGCATTTTCTGATATCAAGAAATCGAATTCCTGATATATCAGAAAATGAATATTTGATATCAGAAAATGTATTTCTTGATATCAGAAAATTGTCAGTATTTTTTTTTATTACATACCTATCCAAATTTTGCATTGAAATTTAAGTGACATAAAATCAATATCAATTTTTAAAAAAATGATAACTAACACTGTAACGATAACACTTTTAGTTTTTTTTATATCATCACTAGTGATGATATCATTTTTGCCGGAACTACTTTTTTTAGATTTGGAACATCTTTGGAATTAAAGTGGGTTTAATACTAGGAATTTTAAAAAAACTGAGACCGAATACTAGGAAAATGACGTCATAACGCTAGTCATTTGGCGCCAAATAGAAGCAGCAGTATTTGGTTACGTAACATTCATACGCCTAAGGCCAAGTCATTTTTTTTTTATAGGTTTCTTTAAAATAAAGGGGAGATTTATTTCAGATATATAATAAATAGAATAACTAACTGCATGTTTTTGATATCGAATTTATGTCACTCGGGAACAAAGGGGTAATTTGGTGTAAAATCACTCAACCTACGGTTTCGTGATTTTAATCAAATTACCCCTTTTTTCCCTTGTGAAATAAATTCTATATCAAAAACATGCAGTTAGTTATTCTCTATTTATTACATACCTATCCAAATTTTGCATTGAAATTTAGTGACATAAAATCAATATCAATTTTTAAAAAAATGATAACTAACACTGTGACGATAACACTTTTAGTTGTTTTATATCATCACTAGTGATGATATCATTTTTGCCGGAACTACTTTTTTTAGATTTGGAACATCTTTGGAATTTAAAGTGGGTTTAATACTAGGAATTTTAAAAAAACTGAGACCGAATACTGGGAAAATGACGTCACGTCAGCGGTTTTGACGTCATAACGCTAGTCATTTGGCGCCAAATAGAAGCAGCAGTATTTGGTTACGTAACATTCATACGCCTATTAAAGGCCAAGTCATTTTTTTTTTATATGTTTCTTTAAAATAAAGGGGAGATTTATTCCAGATATATAATAAATAGAATAACTAACTGCATGTTTTTGATATCGAATTTATGTCACTCGGGAACAAAGGGGTAATTTGGTGTAAAATCACTCAACCTACGGTTTCGTGATTTTAACCAAATTACCCCTTTTTTCCCTTGTGACATAAATTCTATATCAAAAACATGCAGTTAGTTATTCTCTTTATATCAAAAATTCGATTTCTTGATATCAGAAAATACTGACGATTTTCTGATATCAAGAAATACATTTCCTGATATCAAATATTCATTTTCTGATATCAAATATTCATTTTCTGATATCAGGAATTCGAATTCTTGATATCAGAAAATCATCTGATAAGGAAAAATAGAGCATATTTCTTAATATTTTTTTGATATCAGGAATTCGATTTTTTGATATCAGGAAATCAATTTCTTGATATCAGAAAATAATGAATATTTTCTGATATCAAAAAATCGAATTCCTGATATCAAAAAATAAGGAATAAATAGTAAAACGGCGCCTCATATACCTACATGACAAAGATAGTGGGATAAACGTTGAAGACTTACAAGAAGGAAAAGTTGACATCATTTTTGCAAGTCCGGAGTCAATTATATTTCTATCCAAACTTTTTTTTTTTTTTTTTTTTTTTTTTTTTTTTCCAACTGTCACTTGACAGCCCGTTTATTTATTTTTTTCATACATTTTGTTTTTTACATAGGTAACACAACTTACAGCAACTGTAAACAAAATTTTAAAGAAAGAGAAAATACAGGATATTGTAAGAAACAATTCCAATTATTAGAAAGCAAATAAAATACTGCTGTTGCAGTGTTTGAAGGTATAAAGAATCCTCACTGTATTATCAATCTAGTACATAACGAAAACGAAAAAATCGCTAGAATGGTGAAGTGATCGAGTGTGGCATGCGTGCGTTCGAATGTTTGTGTATATGTGTGTCTCTTATGAGTAAGTTTGATTATGTTATGTTATGTTGATTTTTAACGCCATTTTAATTTTAACATGAAAAATGTTTTGCTTAATATTATTAAAGATTGTCGTGAAATTGTTTAAGCATGGCGTCAACTGTACTTTTCCTGTTTGCTATCTTCCAAAGATAGGAGAACTCTTGTTTGAACAGTAAAAATATATTGTAGAATTTTGTTCTGTTTTCACTAAGGAAATAGGCTTTGTATATACAGAAACAAAATAGTGACAGTATGATGTTAAGTTGATGATATTTAGTCTGGCGTAGTTTATACCCTTCGATTACTGTTTGCATTGAACATATGTTTTTGTCTATTCGACATATTGCCAACAGTTTATGTAATTGTGACCAGCTGTCTGCAACTAATGGACAATGTACAAAGACATGTTCGTATGTTTCAGGTATATTACAAACGTGACAGTTAGGAGAATCTATCATTTTCCACTTGAAACGTGTTTCTCTTGATGTGAAGATTTTATGTATTAGTCGGTATTTGAATTGTTTTATTCTGTTGTCGTATATATTGTTAATGAATTCATATATAGTCGACCAGTTGGCTTTGTGATGAAGTAGTTCATTCCAATATTTATGAATGTATGGTTCATCGAACTTTTTATTTACAATAATCTGATATACTTCTTTGTTTTTTATCGAATTGAATTGCGTGTTGAATATTGTAGTTTCCAGTTTGGTTTTGACTTTTGTTTTTATTGATCTTTCCGATGTGAGTATGTTTAACCATGCCTTTGGGATACATTGCTTTAACGTATGCGTTTCGGCTATCCAATTTATCTTCAAATTCAATTTATTGTAAATTGTTTCCTCACAGACATAACCATTTTTGTTTATTATATCATTAATAAACAGTATGTTGGAATTTACCCAGTTCTTGAATATTATACATTTACGATTGTGTTTGATGAATTTATTTCCCCAAATGAGCTGTTTTCTGATATCGTCAAAAGTTTTTAGATTTATTTCATCGTTATTTTTTGCTTTAATCCAAATTTCAAGTAAATTTTTGTAGTAGTCACTTATGTGTGATGTATCAATACTGCGTATAGAATCCAGATTCATGTGAAATATCAAGTAATTGTTTCCATATCTATTTAAGAAATATTTTGGGATTATTTGCCAATGGGCTTTATCATTTTGCTTTTCGATTAAGGATTTTATCCATTTTAGTTTTAGAGAAGTGATGAAGGCATCTAGGTCAATCATTCCAAGTCCACCTTTGGATTTCGGTCCTGTAATTACTGATCTTTTAATTTTTTCCCTTTTGTTGTTCCAAAGAAATTTAAAAATTAATTTGTTTATTTCTACAATTTGCTTTTTTGGGACTAATAATGACTGGAATAGAAAAACAAATTTTGGAATTATTATGCTATTTATTACTTGAATTTTGCCATAAAATGTTAATTTGTGTTTGTTCCAGTTTTCAATAATACTGTTACACTGTTTTAATTTATTATTCCAGTTTAATTCATTGCATTCATCTACATTTGTTCCGAAGTAAGCACCAAGTGCTTTGATTGGGCTAGATCGCCAAGCTATATTACCAGGTTTGTTGTGGTTTAATGCTAGCTTTCCAATCCACATTGCTTCAGTTTTGTTAGAATTTAACTTAAGTCCAGAGTGTTTCCCGAATAGTGTCACAATGTTTAATGCGTTTTGTACGTCATTTGCACCTTTTAAAAATAAGGTAGTATCATCCGCTAATTGCGAAATTCGTAATTCTTCATTGGAATGCTTTATATGTATACCGTGTATTAACTTGGAGCTTCGTATCTTTAGAGCCATGATTTCGGCTGCGATGATGTATAGCAGAGAAGATGCCGGACAACCCTGTCTGACACCTCTTTGAGGTTTGAACGTTTTCGACCTCCAACCATTGTTTATGATACAAGATTGGCAGTTTGAATAGAGTGTTTTTACCCATCTGATGAGACTATCTTTAAAACCAAAGAAATTCAAAGACTCGTATAAAAAATTCCATTCTAATGTGTCAAAAGCTTTCCTGAAATCTAGGAAAACTATGGCTCCATCTATTTGTAAAAGTTCAGCATAATCAATAATATCCTGAGTTTGTCTAATGTTATAACCAATAAATCTGTTTTTGATGTATCCAAACTTAAATTAAAACATATTTATAAATGATATGAAAACACACTTTCCTAGAAAATTAGAACTATGTCAAAAGTAAACCCCTGCAAATGCGAAAACTAAATGACCAGTGAACTCCCATGTACAATGAGGTTTTATGGGTGTGCAAATTACCCTTAACAAATTGGAGGTTAGACCACACATTCATTTATAACCATTAAATTGACAGGATCACTCATTACATAGCTATTCACCAGATGTTATATCAAAAACAATGTGTATTGATAATCCAAAGTTCACCAGGCTCTATGTTTCGGACACCAGTTGAAATGCAGCCATATAATAATAAACATAGAGCCTTGTGCCAGGCTACAATGCTTGCTACACAAACTCATTTGACAACATTCGCTGGAGCCAGAGAATAGTGGTCTGTAAACACAGTGGTACGGACTACCTGAATATAACTAGTACACCATTTAAAATGACGTTAAACACACTCTATAATCATTTGCAAAATACAGATACATTGTTATGAGGTATATCCTTGTAACAGACGAATTTAGAAAACAGAATAAATGTTCTCATGGTGTGATCAACTCTTGTCAGTACTTGTACATTACTTAGAGATATGTTTTGCGATATGTCTAAGTCGTCTGTTATATATTGTTTGTACGTGGGAACACAACAGTAGGTGAACTGTCTGCTAAAATATGACTGATACATTATTTAACCCTTTCCCTCAAATAGACGCTTTCTGACGCCAAAGCAGCAGACGGCTTTTTAAAACATTTTGACAAAAGGAGAAATGACTCATAATGAGCAGTTTCCGCATATTGCCACAATGTTTTCAACTATATCAAATGATAAAGCTTTTATTTATAGAGATTTTACATATGTTACCATAGGTGTTTTCAAAGGCTTCTGATGCAGATTTGTTGTATGTTAGAAAGTGGGATTAACATAGAGTTAAATGGATGAAACATTTAACATCATTTGGTAATAAATTAAATCTGACCTTCTATTCAGATCTGGATTGTTAACACGGTAAACCTGCCGAACAAGTGATGTTTTCTGGTTAATAAATGTGTCTGGAAGAAATATTTCTGATTTTGTCTTGTTAATAAATGTATCTCGAAGAAATATTTCTGATTTTGTCTGGTTAATAAATGTGTCTCGAAAAAAAAATCGTTAACTTGGAGATACAAAATGTCAAAGCACGTTGAAGAAGGCTGAAAACAGCAGTGTCCAATCTAGGAACGGTGAGAGGAGGGGTAGAATCGTGATAACTCTCACACTGCTTTGAAAATATCCCCTTAGTTTGTATGGAGGAAGGTGGGAAATATTTGTCCATAAAATCAATTCTCAGATAAGAATTCCCCTCTTGTTTTCGAATCCTAGATTGGACACTGAAAACAGGGGAAAGGCTAAACTCCCCGACTCTTTCTCCGACTTAAATTGATAGTGACCGCCAAGGTCATCTACCCACGGTTAACATCACTCATTTTAATCATGACAAATACGTGGTCCATGAGGTGTTGTAAATTTCATTACTCCTTTTCCAAATACTTTTGAACGTTATCGTTAATTACACCGGCGGTATTCTAAACAATCCTTACTTCAGCTAATTTGTGATGTTCTTCGCTCTGTTTGCTTTACACGTAATACATCCAAGTGACCATGATGTAAATATCTGCGCTTTATAAGTTAAATTGCATAAACCACCAGTGTATTATCCGGATAAAAGTGACAGATACAGTCAAAACCTGTCTTAAGCAGTCACCCAGGGCAAAGTCAAAATTTGAGTGGGTAACTCAGGTGGCTGTTAAATACAAGTCGACTTAAGGAGAAAATCGAGGGCTTGGCGAGAAACGGTTGTAACTAAAATTGGTATTTATTTTACTAAGATTAATCACCTCAAAGTCTTTATAAGCGTTAAATAATTGTTCTTGGTAAACAATGGAAATGTAGGTGCCATTGCTCGTTCTGAGCAATGGTACCTAAATTTGCATTGTTTACAAAGGGGTCAAAATTGACCCTAAACCAGGGTTTTCAAAATAGGTTTTTAGTTACAACCGTTTCACGCCAAGCCCTCGAAATGTTGTTTTGGATACTCTTCAAGTGGCTGCTTATTACAAGTTGGCTGCCTAACAGAGGTGACCGCCTTAACAAGGTTGACTGTTCTTCTTCTAAAAGCAATCATATGATTGAGGGTCGAAAGTAATCTCATCACTCTAGGAATGTTAAACATTGGGACAAGATTAAACAATATATTTAATTGATGATTACAACATTTGGCGGAGTCAAACAAAAACAGCCGTTTTATATACCTAATGAACCTTCTGGAAAAAGACTGGAAGTGTAGCCTACTGGAATGATACTAATATGTATTTAATGCTGTCAAGGCAGATTGTCATTAAAACCCCAAATCGACAGACTTTATTCTTTTTTAATGACGTACACATTTACGTAAGTTGTAGATTAAGATAATAATCTATATACGTATATCCTTATGTAATCTCAAAAACATTTTCCCAGTACGTCCACCGCCTTCTAAATGCCTTATATAGTCACAAATCTCCGTATAAGTACTTAGAAAGTGTTATTACATACATCAATCTAAGTGTTGTTTCATTACGAGTATTCCCCTCACAGTGTCCGTTGGTATTATCGCCCTGTGATGAACGTATCGTTGGGCGCCAAAGGACATGTTAGCCACATCATTCACAGTGTCAATTTGTCCATTCGCACTGCCACATTAATTTGGTTACCCCCTAGGAATATTGCCGGTCTTACAGCGCTACATTTTATCTGGATGCTGCGTCCATTGAAAATGATCCGCTTCGGTATAACCGACAAGAACATAATTGCTACACACATCCTCTCATGATTAACAGATCCCAGATCATTATTCGCCAAATGCATCTATCAAAAGCTTGCTTTGTATACAGCGAGATATGTAAGGGTCTGGTGAAATCAGATGTACGTATTGAATTATCTGCATACATGTTGGTGTGATGAACTTCGGTTTGTGTTTTCTTTTAACGACCTGTGTATTGCATACTCTTACTAAGTCTACTTACTGTCCGCCTATTGACTTGTGTACTATATATGCGTTAAGTTTACTTACTGTCCGCTGATTGGCCCTGTATTTACGTGTGTACTTTATGCGTTAAGTTTACCTAATGTCCGCTGATTGGTCTACTGATTGAACTGTGCATAGTATACGTTAAGTCTACGCGTGTCCAGTCTCCCCACTGTCCGCTGATGGGTCTACTATTTGACAGTATACTGCATAAGTAAAGTCTACCCACTGTTCGATGATGACCTATTATTGATATGTCTACCTAATTTCCGGTGATTGGTCTACGTATTGACATGTGTAAGTTATTCTACCCTATCTCCGCTGATTGGTCTATAGTATATGGTAAGTCTACCAACTGTCCAATAATGGGTCTGTCAGTGAACTGCATACGTCGCAGCATGCGTATTAGTTCGTCTGTTTTTCGAAGAAAAAATGTCGGGCTATTGTTATACCTATGGCGTCGTCGTTAACTGCGTCTGCATCGTTTTTGTAGTCTCAAAACTCAAACCGTTAAACATTTTCAAATAAAATTTGGTACACAATACGCATGTCTATACTTAGTCACATAACTCTGGCTTTAGTAATTATTCAGTAATGCCCCTTGTTTTACATAGAAGAAACGGACGAGCGTTGGCGTTCGCTCCATGGCGCCCTTGTTTTAGTATGTGCAGTGAGGGTGTTTCCGACGATATCACGCGCTTAAACTTCTCAAGGATATAAAGCAACGATCGATTAAATCCTTCTGGTTCCATTACACATTACATACACAAATAATATTTACTTTGTCATTGTAAAACGTCACTATAAATGACGTCAGCATAAACATGTGAATTCAATGGATGTAATATCATTCACCATTTATTGCGCCTTGACATTTAAAAATAAAATACATAAGTTTCAAGGGTTTTTTAACATCGCCAAAAAGTTTGGATTATTCTGGCGATCATCAACACCAAATAATAATAGTGTAGTGGGTTTTTTTTTTCTTAATTTTGAGTCTGAAAGATTGACCCAATTTCTTTAGAATGGTGATTCAAAAAGTAGTTCCGTGAACTGGTCATTTGATCAATGGCGTTTATCAGAAAGTCACATGGTCTTTTTTAAACCAATACAAACGAGTGATACACAGTGCCTTCGCATTAATTACAATTATCACTATTTAACAGTAAGCAAGGTCTTATAGGCGAGTATTTTCTAAGATATTCGGCTTGAGTGCTCAACGTAATATTGTACTATATAACCAGTATGTGAGACTTTAAAGTACGCCATTATGCAAGGATTTAAACTACATTTACTAATAAAACAAATCAATACTAGCCCGCATATTCGTGCAGTCTAATCTTGGTCTATATTGTTCATTTTTTTTTATTCATAATCATAAAAAATCTTACTTCATAAATGGTTTGAAAACCCTTGTTTAGGGAGAAAATCAATGGTGATGCTACGAGTTACAATATTTCGGCGAAATAAGGGTTAAAGTCAACTTGCTGCCCCCCAACATATCTTATAAACGGTTAGATTTCATTTATTTACTACCGAGGCTCTGTTAAATGGCTCGACTATGACAACTATGAAAGAGAACATGCATTACTAATGTACGTGATCTGTTCCTTACGTTTATTAAACCTTCAGGGTTTGCAAATTGAAGGCGATTAGTTCCACATTCAGGGGCGTAGCTTTGCAATAATCAATGTGTAGACCGTCTCGTGAGAAAATCAACATTGTGGACTCAGCGTAAAGTATCGACCCGGATCAGCCTTAGCATGCCACACAGGCCTACCCGGATAGACACTTTTCGCCTCGTGTGGATTTTCTGTTTCAGGAATAACTACTCTATACATCTATCCCCCTAACACGGAATGTGTCGGCTGGATCAGTCTGCGCGGATAGCGCAGGCTGATCTGGTCGATACATTACGCAGATGTCTATCGCCGCAGCTGCATTTTGGGGGCATTTTGAGAAAAAATGTGTAGGCACGTGCCTACAGTGCGTAAAGGGAGCTAGGCCCCTGACATTGCATGTTTATACTGTCTGTATATGGGCGTGTAGGGTCTCTCAAGTTCTAGTTCTCGCACAGAGACCAACGTAGCCAAATTTGCACAGAGACTCACTCTTTGTAACTACATCTTCGCTAGTGACAAAAGTTCCGAATGTTCGTTTTCCATTGACACGTTTCATTTGATAATGGAGTCACTGCCATGTCGATGAGATTTATTAAATGCACTTTACAAATTATCGACAAGTCACAGGAGACAAGATCAGAAATGATAGTGAAACTGTATAGCCGACTTTGTGTTGATGCGTTTGGTCTCCCTATCGATCTGACTTGCAGTGCGATCACAATGTCAAATTCGATACTCTTTGATCCTCTTTACGTTCGTGCATTATTTGATTGATTCGTTGATTTATGTATTCATTGATTGATTCATTCATTGATTGATTGATTCGTTTATTTATTCGTTGATTGATATATTCATTGATTCACTTATTGATTTATACATGCTGTGACAATAGCATATAACTTCACCTAGGACAATATTCAAACTATTAAAACACTTAAATCGGGGGGAATTGACAGTTATACGTATGCAATGTATTGTATTAAATTGTAACAGCTATTAGAAAAGTTAGCAAGAAAGTCCTATTACTTTTTGAACTCCACTCATACAGAATTTACAAGCGAAACACTTCTGACAACAATCATGCCGATTGCGTGCGCGAACTTAGTTGTGGTTAATGAACGAGTTACGTTTTACTCTTGTGCCATAGCAACGGCAATTTTATGATTTTTAAAACGTTAAAACTAAAAAAGCATACATGATCCATTGATATGTCTACTGTTAAACCGGCTATTACTTTTTCTGGTATGTTTCGTTTACGGTAGAGCTTCATGGTGGAATACATGTACCTTTTATTATTTTTAACATAAGTCTATGGGAATAGGAAATCATTTCGCATTTCACATAGCATGTTTTGTTGCGTCTTATTCTTTACTGAAGCCGTCTTTAATAACATTATTCGGTCATACATCTTCATTTTATACAATGATAGTTCGAGCTAGTTTAATTAAAGGATTAGCCCAACGGGGAAAATTTGTTTACTATGAATGTCTTGTTTCCTGAGTCACGTTGGGGTTTTAACCTTTCTCTGCCAAAGTCAATTAAAGGTTTTTTGTAAACATTGCAGATTCGGGTGAGACAGCTCGTGAAGAGCTGTCTCTCCTGAAATATGCATAGTTTAACCCTTAGACATTAAATTTAACCGAATTTCCTGTGGAACAAAAGATGAAGTGGTCCAATAGTCAACATGGAAGAGTCGACTTTGTGCAATAAGGCAGTTAAAGAGTTAAGGAATCTGCGTACATTAAAGACTTAGGCGAGTGTATGAATCCGCACAGTTTCATCGGAGCATGCAATGTCCGCATGCGTGTAACTTAGTGATAAATGCAGTTTTCCCGAAAATCTATAAATGCAGCTCCATTAGTTTTAAGCTAATCCACCTGTACATTTGTATATTTGATTCCGTTATAGAGAGTAAACCGCTCCGGTGGTGTTGTGGGAGGTTGCGGGTTCGATCTCTGGTCGTGTCATACAAACATACATTAAACTTATAAAATTGAACTAATGGCGGCCCTCCAAGGCGATCTGGGTTTGCGGGATTAGCATTACGACTTACTGTATTGTGACAGGATAAATGGACCGGTAGTACTGGTAACTTACCCCCAAGAAACGCGCTGTTCATATGTGTAAGGCATTATTGTTAAAGGTAATAAATATGTGAAACACTTTTCTAAGACTCGTCAGCGGTTATACCGCGTGTTGGGTATTGTACTCGTCGAGCAAACGATTGATTTAATGGGTTGAGTTAAATGCCGTTTTTTAAAAACATTTCAGTCATATCACGGCGGCAAGTTCACCTAGGTGTTTCCTGGCTTTCTCATACCACTACTCCTAACAACAATGTCACAAAAGCAACTGGCAGCTTTTTCGAATAGCCTATTATTGGAAGACGAATGCCGCCTGTCGTATTGACTGTTGTCAAACGTCGGAAAGAATGTCGGATGAGATGGGGTTCAAATTCGAAACCCCTGGATTGACATCCCGCGTATCTACCGACTAAGCTACATGGGATGGGCTCTAACATACGACTTCAGTCAAGTTGTCAGTTTCGAAGGCACAACTCAATCAAAGATAAAAACATCATGAAGATTTACCTCACAGAGTAGAGCGGCTATAAGTCTATGTGGAAAAGCAGCCAGTTGCTTGGAAAGAATGTTGTATGAAGTACTGGTGTGAGAAAGCCAAGAAACATATGAGTAGATGAACTGGCCGCCGTGATATGACTGCATAATTGTTGAAAACGGCGTTAAACCCCAATCAATCAATCAACCGACAGAGAAGAGGAATAACAGAGAAGTTATGCAGAGGCTGTCCTCTCAGTTAACAATTTCAATAGGGTCAATTTTCTTAGAACCTGACAGCTCTTTTCTAAATTGGAGTTTACGTGAAAAGCCTGTCACTATGGACCGTAGATGACAGAATGAAATAGTATTTATCTAGGATATGGCAAGATAGTCCGTAGGGACATTGTGTGATTTATTGTGTAATCCCCGACTTATTGTCTTATTATCTTCTTTTATAACGGTTTAGATAGGCCACTTGGTCCCGGTAGTTTCTATGTTATCTTGAAATGTATGGTATATGTTTTGCTGTCAGCCAACTCTTACAAATACAGGGAACTCTCGTGATAACTCGAAAGGGAACCAATACATTACTTATACGAGTAATCGACGTGTTCGAGTGGTCCCTGGGTTTATTGTAAATGTATGGTCAGGTTCGTATTTCATTTATACTTACCTGTTTATTAGGAAAGAGGAACCCAATTATGTAAAAAATATAAGGAAAACAGCACCAAATCAGTCTGGATGGTTCTCATGAGCAGCGATAATTGGTGCTACGCTTCTTTTAAAAGACATACTCGTTACGGGAAATATTTCAAAGATAACGATATTTTCGAATTTCCTAAGTTCAATTATCGCGAATCCCCTATAGATAGAGTTTTTGCTTTCCACGCAGAAACTGTTATAAATAGAAATCAAATTTCTAGATCCATGTGTAAAAATCCTTTTTCATTATTAAATCAGACCGTCTGCCTCGGATGTGGGAGATCGCCGGTTCGACCGGGCCATACCAAATACATTTTTAAGAAATGGTAGTAATGGCTTCCGTCTTTGGTCTCAGGGTTGCGGGGTTAGCATTACGACTGACTGGCTGGTGGTGTCAGGGTAAATGGAACAGAAGTACTTGTCTTTTACCCAGGAAACGCTATGGTATAACTGAAAAAATGTTGAAAGCGGCGAAAACACTACACACTCAATCATTCATTGTTAAATCAAATCGACATTCGAAACAATTAGACATAGGAAACGGGTCCGTATAATTAAATCCAAGTCAAAGCAAGCCAATTGACCAAACCTCTTTTCGGTGATTGGCAAAAATCAATGCGACCAGTGTCATTCCTCTACCACAAATGCCACTGTCTTCCACCAAAGGGCTAACGGTCTATGTGGAAAAGCAGCAAGTTGCTTGGAAAGAATGTTTCTATGAGAACTGGTTTGAGAAAGCCAGGAAACACAGGGATAGGTGAACTGGCGTCTATGATATGAAGGCATTTTTTTCATAAAATGGCGTTAAACCCCAATTAATAATTACCGTCTTCTACTATTGGGCTGGATAGTCAATGTTAGAATATTGCCTAAAGAAATTACTGTGCGGAGTACCGGTGCACGAGAGTCAGAAAATATATGGATTGTTAACTCTTAAGCTGCAGAAGGCAAATAAAGGCTTTTGCAAACAATTCAGGTTCAGTTGTGAAAGCTCATAACGAGCTGTCTCTCCTGAAATCTGCATTGTTTGCTACTGAGACATTACATTTTACCAACTTTTCTATTGGACGAAAAATGAAGTGGTTCGATTTGCATCATGCAAGAATCGACTTCGTGAAATTCGCCAGTGAAACTAGTCCTTTATCTGAACTTAACTATAAATCAAATAAAGAGTGTCACTTCTTTCCGATTGCATACCATAATACAGAGCTCGAGATAATGTGCATATTTCACATTCTGGAATCAAATCCTTATTTGATTATTAAACCCTATGGTGTGGGTACTCAAAAGAATCGTATCACTGAGACGATTTGTTTGAGTACCCACAACATATAGTTTAATTTGGTAATAAGATAGATTCTTTTGGTAAGATACAAGTTTACTGCAACAAATCTGAAGGTCTGATATTGTCTGAACATCAACGCAGCGTCATTCAAGGTAGCGGGTGATCTTGGATTGTTATATATTTCTCGTATTTCAACGATATACCATCACGGGAAGAAGCCCTGCATTAACGTTTATCAATATCAATAATAAAAAAAAGGAGGGTGAACTGTCATGTGTGTCATTCATTCCCTTCTGTTACCATGACTATATTCTATTTAGCATTATTTTCTAAGTAACCAAGAGTTCTAAAATAATTTGTATGGTGTTTTTAACGCCGCTTACAACAATTGTTCAGTAGTATCACGGAGTTTTCTACCGTACATTTATTTCTACGACAGGACGTCCTTTCGTATACTAACACCACACTGTTTAGCACCTAGTAGCGAAAGACATTTCTTCGATTTTTCAAGTATCTATTTGGTATAACCCGGTTGAAGATCGATCCCTCGACTTCCCAGACCCTAGTCGGACACTCTACCTATACACCATCGAAGGCAATGATATTTATTTTCTGCCCAAACATGAAGAAAGATAGTATTTACATATTTTAACTCTATGTAGATATTATCTCGATAACTCTAAAATATTAGTATCAATCCGGTACCAAAGTAGCACTGACATGATTATTATTAAGCGTGTCTCTGCATCACTGATGGAACTATATATTTGGCGGTTTAACGGATATAGGTTAATCGGTTTGCAGTATTGTCAAAACATGTCAACGGGCTGTTCAAAACTGACTATGTAATGTGTTCGTTGATGTTGTTTCTGTTAGCATTGTGGCGATTGTCAAACCAATTTACTATTTTTACATATATAATGTATTATGGTTGAATTCGTCTGCGTCAAAGCTCATGTCGGAAAGGTTTAAATGAAGCTTATTTACGCTCAGGTTCATTTTCCTGGAACAAAGCTCATTTCGAAAAGAATGTTTTTTAAAAACGTTTAAGGATCAGGGTTAAAGTCTTAAATAAAGGTAGAAATAGGGCTCATTTTGAGAAGCCATTTAATCCATTCGCTACCAAAGGCAATTAAAGGCGTAAGCAAACAATGCAGATTCAGTTGAGACGGTAACGAGCTGTCTCTCCTAAACTCTGTATTGTTTCCCACTTATATGTTACATTTTGCCAAATTTCCTGTTGGACGAAATATGGAGTGGTCCAATTTTCGACATGGAAGAGTCCACTTTGTGATATTCGGCCGGCAGTGAAAGGGTAATGACTTTCTGTATTCCCCACACTGGTTAACAGTTTCCAATATAAAACAGAAATTGAAAACATTTAGTCAAAAAAACAATCATCTTTATATATTAAAGCATTTTTATTGCATCAAATTGTTAAAATTGTGTCAAAAGATGAAATTACTCACCATAAGCAATTACTCCCTTTTCAACACAAAGTGCTCAACATTCGTTAGCTTCAAACACGTTAAAATTGGTAAACACGTGATAAAAAGGATTAAGGGGTTTAAGATGTGGCCAAACAAATGCAATCCGTTTTATTTACGCTTGGTATTGTAGACGCTGGTAAGCGCCGAGGGTAGCGTAAGTATGGCTGCAGTATGTCGGGGATATACCAATCATTCTGATTTAAGATCGGCGAGCCTCCGTGAACAATTATTTCCGTGGTATCATTATTATAGATCGTAATTATTGCAAAATGATACGTGAAAAGGAGACATTTCTCTCCTGATGTATTTTTTACTCCGCAATGTATTATTCACCATCTTCATTTTTGGCCTGGGGCTTTAGCCCCTGGTCATAGTAGTAATACCATTTTGTTCGGAGTTGGCAGCCTTCCAATTGCTGTTAGCACCAACAACGCATGAGAAAAATAGTTCATCATGGATTCAACAAAACCGCATTTAAAAGGTTAGGATCTCCCCCCATAAATATCATTTTAATGTTGTTTGAACATCAGTGAAAAACTTAAGGCGTGAATACTCCAATATAAGTTTCAGAAATGCTTTAGAAATGAATGCGCCGAGAGGTCAAATATGGACGCTTGTTAACATTATTAACATTCGCGAAGAGGAACGGAAAAAAAGAAAGAAGTCACGTGAAATATACAGTGGCGGATTAGGGCCTGTGCGTCGAAAAATCCTACCTTCCAGCAGCCCCCAGGCCGTCAGCACTGCAGTGCTTTTATTTATATTTGCCCACAGATGCAATATTTTGTAGAGATGTGTTATTTAAGAGCGGACGTAAGCTTAGCTAAATAAGCAATGGGTTAAGAAACCGTACGAAGGTCTAGCTCGAGGATATATTACGACATTGTATAGGCATGCCACGTTTAGGTGTGTATAAATCAATGGGCATAGACAAAGGCTTTTAACCATGGCATCTCTTCGCAAACCCCTCCTGAGACCATGTGGGTGAGTTAGACTTTATTTTGTGATATCTGGCTGTTGTGAATACTGTCTAAACATAGGCTGTAGAGGAAAGTGAGAGGCGAATAAATGTCTAAACATAGGCTGTAGAGGAAGATGAGAGGCTTAACCCTTTCCCTTATATAGACGCTTTCTGAAGCCTCTGCAGCAGACCATGTGGGTGAGTTAGACTTTATTTTGTGATATCTTGCTGCTGTGAATAATGTCTAAACATAGGCTGTAGGGGAAGATGAGAGGCTAAACCCTTTCCCTCATATAGACGCTTTCTGACGCCTCTGCAGCAGACGGCTTTTTTGAAAACATAGTGACAAAAGAAGAAATTGCACAAAACGTGCAATTTCTCCTTTTGCCACAATGTTTTCCACTTTAAGTCCTATGTTATCCATTCAATTATTGAGATTTTCCAGTTTTTTGACAAAATATGTTCAAAGTCGTCTGCTGCAGAATTGTCGTATGAGGGAAAGGGTTAAATCATCGTGAATGACAATATTATTATATATACTATCTGAATGATGTTTTGAATAAATAATTCTTTCCCACATACAACGCATTTTAAGTAGAAGACTTTGAGAACATCTTGGTAAAATTATGACAAATCTCGGTAAAAAAGAGTTGAATATAGTGTAGGAAAAGGAGAAAATTGCTGATTATTACAGATCTTTCTTTCCGTCACATTGTTTTCAAAAGTTGTCCACTGCAGTTATATACCGCGTGATATAAATACTGATATTTAGATTTGCGGAATCATTGGTATCTCCAATATAGGCACAATCAAGTCCGCGCGACCATTATAACTCATATAGACACTTTGAAGGGATTGATTGATCGATTGATTGGGGTTTAACACCGTTTTTAACAATTTCTCAGTTATATCGATGCGGCCAGTTCATCTACTCATGCATTTCCTGGTTTTCTCACACCAGTATACTCCACACAACAATCTTTCCAAGCAACTGGCTGCTTTTGTACATAGACTTAGCCCATTGGTGGAAGACGAATAAACGCATGTCGCAATGACTTTTGTCAATCGTCGGAAAGAAAGTTGGCCGAGGCGGGATTCGATCTCACAACCCCCTGGATTGACAGCCCGCGTTGAAGGGATATTGGTTTCCAAATCAAAGGACGAGGCAACTTCCAATTGCAGAAGCTTTTTGACACGTATGCCTCAGACGAATGGAAACATAGTGGCAAAAGGTAACATTGCTTATAATGAGCAATGTCTACTTTTTTAATTATATTCATAAATTATAGAGATGTTTAATACGTCTGCCAATATACTTTCAAAGTCGTCGGCTACAGATTTATTGTATGTCGGAAAGTGGGTTAAAGCGTTTGTATCAGTTAGAAGATTGCGGATATCAGAAACGTAATTCTGCCTGACTTAGTATGAACTGTGTGACAAAGTATTGTAAGCTCAATTTTCTAATCGTGATGTAAATATGGTGGTTAAGGTCATCGGACAAATCAAGCTTCATGCAAAACGGCCGTAACTAGATCTTGTTCAAGATGAAGTTACAACCGTTTTGCATGAAATTCATCGAAATTAACGGTTCTATCGACACTCACGCTAAGACTAATTCAATTTCACAGCCTCCCGTAATGGAATGCGAATTGATCCCCTTCCCACAAGGAACAACTCTACAGTAGACTTAACCCTTTCCCTCATACGACAATTCTGCAGCAGACGACTTTGAACGTATTTTGTCAAAACATAGAAAATCTCAATAGTTGAATGGATAACCTATGACAAAAAGTGGAAAAACATTGTGGCAAAAGGAGAAATTGCACGTTTTGTGCAATTTCTTTGTTTGTTACTATGTTTTCAAAAAGCCGTCTGCTGCAGAGGCGTCAGAAAGCGGCTATATGAGGGAAAGAGTTAAGATACATATATCGTAACGTAAAAGTATGGACACTTTTCGATAAATGAAGACGCTGTCGCAAACGGAAACAATATGCAAATGCACCTTTTGGCCACAACTGTTCAAAGGTCGTCTGCTGAAGATGCGTCACAATGCCTTGAAATGGGTAAACGCTACAAGAAAATATATTTGACATAAAACTTTCTTTTCAACTCTGTATAACCAATACGGATTCCATAAAAAAAAACATATTATAAATTTTCACTTTAGCACAAATGCGAATGAAAATGTACATGTAGATACCATTTTGAACAGAACCCACGAAATTACCACTTATTTATTTAAACTTATTCACTTAACAGCGATTTCGAAACAAGCTTTAAGCTCGAAGACTGCTTCCGGGAGACACAACCAGTACTCGCGCGGTTCGTGTGGAATAATCCCAAAGGCAGAACCCTGCCCATCATGGGATTAGAACCCGGGACCTTTGGTACGAGAGGCAGATGCTCTACCACCGCACCACTTACTAGTATTTCATTGACGCGTTCCTATAAAGTGACCCGACATTGGAACTGTAATTCCGTATTGGTGCATACATTGACCGGATAATTGAACACTTATACTGCAACATAGTAAATACATACTGGTTGATTAATTTGAATTTTAATGACGTTGGAACAGTTTTTTCCAGTTATATAACATATACATACTATATATGTAATAGACTAGTTCACCTTATCATGTGTTTCCTGATTCCTAATACCAGTACTTTATACAGAATTATTGTCTGGCTAACGGCTACCATTCCCCATAGACTAGTTGTGTCAATTGGTGGTCGACGAACGTTAAATCTCCTGGGGTCTGTTTTGGGGTGACAAGACTCAGTAAGAGAAAATGCCATTTTCTCATAATTTCTTTTTCTTTTCTATTGTTTACTTTCTATTTGTTGAATATACATGTAACTGAAATTGTATTTGTAATCGTTATGTAATGTATTATATGTAACTCTTCAGAAAATGGAGGCAATCAAGATGTATCCTCTTTTTCCTACATTCGGCCCTTGCACTCGTTTCGTGACGTATAGGAAGTCAAATTTTCGAGCGACATTTGTTTGTCTGCATAACTCGGCAATGTCAGGGAAGCGCTTTTCTAAGTTTACACTTTACTTCCGGTTACTTCCCTTTATATTTTGGCAATATGAAATTAGGTCACGAACTGAGGAGAAAGCGTTTTGACGTTCACGACCCTTATACTCCCGATAAACAGGCATATATTTGAGACATATTTTTTTATTTTTGTTTATGTTACCAGTTTATGTTGATATTTAATTAAAATAAAATAACATTTTGACCACTCGCTTCTTCGTGTCGAAATGTGCATGCGCTAAAATCAATGTTAAAGGGCGCGAAAATCGATGTTAAAGGTCACGAAACTAGGACACAACAGGATATGTAAGCCATAACTATTTTTGTCAGTTCACGGTGCATATTGCCACAGAACATTTGAAAAACTATACTTAATAAGGGATCACAAATTTGAAACCTTAAGATCCCGTCGAGAATCACACTTTTCGAAAACGTATCGGGTCAGATTTTTTCTAATTCTAGTAAAATGTCTGAAATAAGAGTGGTGATGTTCGCATATATCAGAAATATCAATTATTTCTGTCTGAATTTGGTTTTCCATGTCTAGGGTAGTTTGAAAAATACTCCAATACACACGATCACTGTTGCTATCATACGTAGACACCTTTGAATAAATCGTTGAACTTTAAGAACGTAAGAATAATAGTAACATTGTGTGCATAAAAGAACATGTAAAACATTATCGAATCGTCTTGGAAAGCATTCAGTTGTAGAAGAACAAGTAAATCACATTTCAACATACTGGCATGATCTGTGATGTTCGAAAAAAGCAACAAGAAACAATATTACACAGGCTAGACAGAAACCAATGTAAATAAACATATGACAAAAATATATGACAAAGACATGCATCCTATGTGAATTCAGATTTATATTGGTTTAGCGGAAAAAAACGAGATTGTTGGGATTCCTTTGGCCACTTTTGAATCAACCGTATAACCCTTTCAGTCCTGAGTAATTGGATATAAGAGCGAAACAATCTGAAACTATGAGACAATGAAAGACACATGGTTGACCCGGATTAACTGACGTGTTTGCAATGAATTCGAAAACACAGTATGTAAACAGTGATGCGCCTCGTGTGTTGGTGCTGTATCTGTGTACGTAAAAAGTGTTGCACCTCGTGTGTTGGTGCTGTATCTGTGTACGTAAAAAAGGTTGCACCTCGTGTGTTGGTGCTGTATCTGTGTACGTAAACTGTGATGCGCCTCGCGTGTTGATACTGTATCTGTGTGCTTATTACTGTGACTTCCAACCTTTACTGCTGGCTCGTTACGTAAATCTTTCTCGTGTTTGTACAATGTATCCCTCACAATAAGTACTATGCTTACATGCGCCTGCATAGTAACTTATAAACCGTCACCTAGTGCACACATTATTTCTATTGGTGGACATCTGTTGAACTTTATTTCCCTTACATGTTGTTAATTGTTTTCATGATAGTCTATACTTATGTTTCTATTCGCATTTAGCTTATTGGTGTCGTTATTCTATTTGTATTATTTGCCAAAAGCACGATGCAGACATGGTAAATTAAATCCAGTCAGCTACTAAATCTTTAACTCTTCCAGCGCCGAATTGTTTAAAGTAGACTCTTCCGTGTTCAATTATTCCATCAAATACTGATTTTTTTATTACAATGACCATGAAACTATTTATATATACTTAAGTGCATTATAAGATGCATTTATATGTATTCTTAATGTCAAAATTCATGTCCTCGTGGTAGCAGACGGATATTTGACAACGTGAGGCCTCATGTAGTATCACAATGGTGGAGGGTACATTTGGAATCGACAAGTTAACCCAACTTATTCAGCAGCTCATCAATGTATGTGAATTCCGATTTAACCATCCCCAATGTGTGTCAACCGAACACCGAAGGGCTTCCTTTGACAAAAGTCATTGCGACATGCGTCATTCGTCTTCCACCAATGGGCTAAGTCTATGTGGAAAAGCAGCCAGTTGCTTGGGAAGATTGTTGTGAGGAGTACTGGTGTGAGAAAACCAGGAAATGCATGAGTAGGTGAACTGGACGCCGTGATATAACTGATAAATTGTTAAAAACGGCGTAAAACCCCAATCAATCAATCTTATTACAATGACCATGAAACTGTTTATACATGTATATATGTTTTAGTGCATTATAAGATGCATTTGTATGTATTCTTAATATCAAAAGTCATGTCCGCGCGGTAGCAGACTGATATTTGACATCGTATGGCCTCAAGTATTATCAAAATGGCGGCGGGTGCAACCCAACTTATTCAGCAGCTCATCTATGTGAATTCCGATTTAACCGTCCCCAATGTGTGTCAGCCGCACGCCAAGGGCTTCCACTACAGTAGTTAACCTTACACAATCAATCCTAAGAGTTTGACATTGAGTTAATCACCAAACACCATTAAAGAAATTTGATTACGTATCAAAACCATTAAAAAACCAGAAGTTGTCTAATGAGTTTTCAAACTACACACGTTGAAATAAGATTTTTTAACTATTTCCGACATTCTTGGTCAGGGTTGTTCTAATTTAATGCAATCCTCGGACAACTTTGGAATGTAAAAAATAAAATTTAGAGTTGCAGTTAACTTGTTTCCACATCTCATTAGAAATAGGTGGAACATATAGGTACCAGCATTTATATATTCAGAAAAGAGTGGGGAAACTGCTGTGAAAAAGGAATAATTGCTCATAATGACCAAGTTTTCCTATTCCTACGAAGTTGTTATAGTAGTCTCTTTCAGAGGTATCTACAAATGTATTCAATTGTATAACATTGACAAAAGATATACGCTTGTATAGTCAAAGTATGCAATTTCTTTTAGTGCCAGTAGAAATACAGCTGCAGAATGCAGCATAACAAAGGTAGCGCGGTGTTGCAAAACCGTCTTAAGATGAAATTGATTCGATAACCTGGTTAAAAATTATTCCGAATTGAATATTAATGTATTAGGGACCAACATTTATAATATAATCGATCATTAATAACAAAAATATTTTAGACCTTTTAAAATTGCAACTGTAAATTGTCCAATGTCATTTAATATATTCTAATAACAATTTATCATAGCATTGCTACATGATCACTTTAAGGTAAAGCTTAACAGAAGTATAATAAAGCCCGGTGCGTGATCGCACCACGCAATAATTAAGTAAGTAGATTGTATTGTCAATGAACCATGTCAAGGGCTAGGTTGCATTTTTTAAATTTGTAATGAGCAATTCAAATATTTACAATGGTTATTTGATCAAACGGCTAGGTTATCTTCCGAAATGGATCTCACATATCCTCAGTTTATAATACGTTTGCCATCTGAATGGCTGTTATAAGTACATGTTTGTAGTTCGATTAACTCTTTCAGCGCCGAATTGTTTAAAGTAGACCCTTCCATGTTAAAATCGGGCGTCTCCATTTCTCATGCAATACAAGTTTGGACTATTTTGATAACTAAATGGCAAACAATGCTGATTTCAGGTGAGACAGCTCGTTACGAGCTGACTCTCCTGAATCTGTATTGTTTGCAAAAAACCTCAATATTGCCTTTGGCGCTGAAAGAGTTAAATAAAACGCATTTTTCCGGATTTGATGGTATAAATGTTCTAACTTTGCAAGCATCTTTATATATCACATACAAGTACCCCAACACATCCAAAGACTCGTGCTTTGGAGTTTTTATTTTATCCGACAGTATTTCATGATCAATTTAATTTGTATTAAAGTGTTTGATCGTTTACGATACGCGCATTCATACTTGGTACAATCAGTTTAGCGAAATGCATCTCTCACTCCATTAATCAAATCAATTGTCCACGATGACATTAACATGACGGACAATTTGAAACCTTTATTTGTAATTGATATTGATTAAACCAAGATTCACCTATAGTATTTGAAAAGCCTTGAAACTAAACGGATAACGAAATAATAAATCAGTGTTTGTTTAGTTCTGTATCCGCAATCATTGTTGGGGGGAGGGGGGTGGGGGGTGGGGGGGGGGGGGGGGAGTTTCGGATCGATTGATAGAGGCATAGAATGTTAGTCTTGACAACTAATCAGGATAGTTTTGATAGAGAATAATGGCTTAATTTATAAGAACATAAAGCAAATACGCAGATGCAAATATGTGTTTCGTGAAGAATGGTAATAATATGCCCTTTTTCCAACAAAAAGTTGCAAATATAAGTAAAACCAAATAGTTTTCTATCACTATCAAGAATGTTCGTCAAACAGTACAGGACTACGATATCAGCTCGTCAGATCAGATGATGACGACGGTATACCGGTATGCTATCTAAACTGACATATGTGAAGTGAAGATCGATGTGTTTTTTGACGGGTAGATGTTTCAGTTTAGTTTTCGTTCTACTTCAGTTACTTCAGTTAAACGGGTAGCAGCTCGGGGAAAGGGAAGGCGGGCGATCTAGAGAACGTGAAGACATTTCAAATGTAATAGAGAGTAGATACCACAGATCTGTTATTATGATGTTTAACGCCGCATTCAACCATTAATATGAGTCGTACCGCACCAACATTATGGCCTCTGCGTAACGTATCGACCCAGATCAGCCTGCGCAGTCCGCGCAGGCTAATCCGGGCCGACACATTCCGTCTAAGAGGAATAGAGGTGTAAAGAGTAATGATTCATGAAACAGAAAATCCATAGGAGGCGAACAGTGTCTAGCCGGATAAGCCTGCACAGCATGCTTAGGCTGATCCGGCTCAGTACTTTACGCCGAGTCCACAATGTTGGTTTTCTGGCGGGACGGCTCATATCAGTTATATCCCGACGTCCCCTGTGTATATCACCAGTACTACTGGTAAGATTTTTTCCTGACACCAGCGCATTTATAAAATGGTCGTCATGCCATCTCCGCAACTCTGAGCGCAAAAGAGATAAGCCACTACTAAGTAAGTAAGTAAGTAATATTTTATTATAGTGACATGTGTACATATTTTACAAATACAAACATCAGACAATATAAACACCCGGCCGCGTAGGGCCTATAAGTCACTTTTAATAAACAATATTTACATATAAGGTAAAAAAGAGATAAAAAGAGAAGAAAGAAAAAGAAAGAAGAAGAAAGAAAAACAATAATTGAAAGATTATAATTTACATGTATATAAATTATTCATTTATAAAGAAAACCACGTCTTTTTTTCATTGATCCGATAAGAAATTTGGCAACTTGATTATATAATTCGAAAACACAAAATTTAAACTTGTCTGTGTTAGAAAGTGTGTTGAATGATGGGTTCTTTTGCTGTGCCCTGCTGATACCAAAGTATATTTTCTGTATTAGATGTTCCAACATACATACGACAACTCTGATACATCTCAATGAATTATAAAAAATAACTATAATATAATTGAGCCGTCCCGCGAGAAAACCAACAGTGTGGACTCTGCGTAAAGTATCGACCCGGATCAGCCTAAGCATGCCGCGCAGGCTTACCTGTGTAGACACTATTCGCCTCCTGTGGATTTTCTGTTTAAGGAATAACTACTATATACATCTATCCCGCTAAGACGGAATGTGTCGGCCGGATCAGTCTGCGCGGGCAGCGCAGGCTGATCTGGTCGATACATTACGCAGATGTCTATCGCCGCAGCTAAATATGTCCCGCGAGAAAACCAACATTGTGGACTCTGCGTAAATTATCGACCCGGATCAGCCTAAGCATGCCGCGCAGGCTAACCCGGATAGACACTTTTCGCCTCCTGTTAATTTTCTGTTTAAGGAATCATTAATCTATACCTCTATCCCCCCTGAGACGGAATGTGTCGGCCCGGATCAGTCTGCGCGGACTGCGCAGGCTGATATGGGTCGATACATTACGCAGAGGCCATTATGTTGGTTTTCTCGCGGGACGGTTCAATTATTTGAAAGCATTGTGTCATGATTAGCAACTTTTCACTTTGCCTCAGTCTTCAAAGGTCGTATGTTGCAGATATTTCATATGATGCTAATGAATAAGCAAAAGTAACAAGGTTTTGATTCGACTACGTAATTTCATTTTTGATGCTGTCATACTGAAACTATGATTGATATATGGCTTGTTTCTCCAACAAGGATTCTTGAGAATGATTCTTGTGTATAATGCACGTTGGAAACACTAATTGGATTAGTTTTCAATTGCGGTAAATCGACGCCATCTCTTTCCTTTTATATTCGATTACGTAATTTCTTTTTTGATGCTGTTATACTGAACATGCGATTGATATATATGGCTTGTTTCTGCAACAAACATTATTATGAATGGTTCTTATGTATAATGTAGGTAGGAACATTAATTGGTTTTATTTTCAATTGCGGTAAATCGACGCAATCTCTTTCTTTTATGATGCTGTTATACTGAACATGCGATTGATATATGGCTTGTTTCTGCAACAAACATTCTTATGAATGGTTCTTATGTATAATGTAGGTAGGAACATTATTTGGTTTACTTTTCAATTGCGATAAATCGACGCAATCTCTTTCTTGTTTTATGCTGTTATACTGAAAATGCGATTGATATATGGTTTGTTTCTCCAACAAAGATTCTTATGAATTGGTCTTAGGTATAATGTGGGAAGGGACATTAATTGGTTTAATTTTTTCAATTGCGGTAAATCGACGCCATCTATTTATGTTGACAGATTAAAATGTGCTATGCCAGACATTACGGTTGTTGTTCCATTCACTCATAAATACCGCAGACTTTAATATAGCTCACGATTCGCATACAATGCAATTTAAGCGTTGTTTGATACCTCTGCGGCAAACGGCGACAGGTTTAGATAACAATTATTTGCAAATCAAAGCAACATATTATATATGAGACAGAATGGTTTATCTTCAAATTACTCGATCGTAAATAAACATCACAGAACATGATTACAATGACTGTCTCACACTGTTTGACCGTATAACTAAAAACGAAACATGATATATGTATTTAAAATGTAAAGTTAGTTGTAAACGTGATTATAATTGCAAATCATTGTATTTGAGCCGATCAGCGAAAAAAACAACATTGTGGACTCTGCGTAAAGTATCGACCCGGATCAGCCTAAGCATGTCGCGCAGACTAACCCCCGGACAGACACCTTTTCACCTCCTGTGGATTTTCTGTTTCAAGAATCATTACTATATACCTCTAAGCCCCTGAGACGGAATGTGTAGGCCCGGATCAGCCTGCGCGGACTGCGCAGGCTGATTTGGGTCAATACATTACGCAGAGGCCATACATAATGTTGGTTTTCTTGCGGGAAGGCTTATCTCATCATTAAATATGAGAGATGTGAGGGTTTTATGCAGCAACTGCGTACAGAAAAGATTAAGGCAAGCCTTGGCATCCAAGCAGTCTCACCGGAGCATATACATAAATATCTACATTTACAGTCGAGCCTCTGCCCAAAACCACCTTTGAATAGGAATTCCCTGTATATAGCGACCATATTTGCAGTTTTCCAGATACTCAGTTTGTGTAAGAAATGACCCTTCTATTAAAGACCACCTGTGAACAAAGACCATCTTTTTCACTTCCCATGGGTGGTCTGAAAACACAGGTTTGATTGTATGTTTACCCTTTCCCATATACAACAAATCTTTCAGAAGACCACTTCGAAAACGTAACCCCAAATATATGGAAACATTCTTTAAATGGAAGAATGATTATTGAATATAGTGGAAAGAATTGTGCTTATTAGGAGCAATGTCTCCAATTGTCACAATGTTTTCAAAGGATAAGCTGCAGATAAGCAATATCTTCATTTGCGACGCTGTTTTAAACTCTTATCAATATATATTCCTTAATTTATCGAAAGCTTCAGGATTTTGACGTCATATCATGTTGATTGGTTGATTATTAATACTAGTTTCATTGACACAGTATTCAATACACACTGAGGTGTTGACTGTACGTCACCGTAGTATTATATGAAGACAGTATAGGTACCCGTTTCTCGTCGGAAATGATGCCAGTCGTCAAAAGTCACAACATCTTATTGCACACGCAAAATACTTAGAGTAAAATCGAATCATACACGGTGAATGTACTTTATTTAATATACTGTGACAGTTTTGGAAACGTTGCAAAAGTCTCACAATAATCAATTTTGAAATATGAACACTTATTCTTTTGTAGACGCATCTGCAGCAGACGACTTTTGAAAACAGTATGACGTTAAAAACTGCTCATTACCACTTATGACTCCGTTCGCAACAATGTTTTTTTTTTCAGATACTTCTATTTTTATTTATATGGTTATATATATATATTTTTAAATATTTTTTAAAAGTCGTCTGTTGCAGATTGTGTGCAAGAGGAAAAGGAATGAGGTATACGCCACATGCTAAAAATATATTACAAAATTATTATGATTATGTCTGAGCCAAGCCTGCCGAAATCGGGTATTTGGCTCCTCCGTTTCGGTGCCGACTGTACTGCTTGTACAAGTACTGGATACCAATTGAGCTACACTTACAGTTTGTCATCTAAGCGTACATCTACGGACAGGGCTACACTGCATGTAGGCGGACGACGATGGCTCTGTTAATTGGGAGACTATGTGCATGCAGACTCACATGAGGCTTTCTGTTAGACACTCGCAAATAGACGCCTTATAGCCTGACACTGTCCCTTTATTGATTAACCATAATTGGAGCTTTTGCGGGGTTACGTTATGCTCGTTCTAAGAAGGTGATATCCAAACGGCCTGGGTTTTTTTTTGCGCCTCTTTCCAGGTAAAATTTGTAATTTCGATTTCGATGATACTTGATATATTATTGTGCTTACTTCCGTATTGAATATTATTGAAATATAACTTATTATTAAGATCACACAGGATATTATCTTCAGTTGTCTGGTAGGGATCTATCATAAGATACACAATTTGATACGTACGGCCTTATTTCTGTAACAAATCAATTTTAGAAAAAGTTTTACAAAAGACGAGAAGACACGTGCATTTCTATTTTTAAATATCTATATGAAACTAGATGTATGAACAAATCGCTGAGAAATTTATTATGCTGTTTTTCCCGCGGACTACTTTATACGGATTCTTTAGATACTCTTAACCATTTCCCTCATATAGACGCTTTATGATGCCCCTGCAGCAAACGGTTTTTTGAAAACATGGCAACAAAAGAAGAAATTGCTCGTTTTGAGCAATTTCTTCTTTTGTTACCATGTTTTCAATTCTATTCAATTATTGTACTTTTATATAAAGGGAGTTTCCAAACAATTTCGGGTATGTTTTTAAAGTCGTCTGCTGCAGATTTGTTGTATTTTGGGCAAGGGTTAAATGGTGTGCCCAGACCTGGGTATGAAGACGGGTCTCAATGAACAATTTGACTTTATTAGGTCAACAGGCTAATTTAGTTATTTTCCACGTTTGCTGGAGATGGATGTTTTGATCATAATCTTGAGGATATTGTTGGTTTATTCACAAAGTTAATAATCGCCCAATACTAATGTTTCTCTATTTCGCACATTGAGGCGGACTGGTACTGAATGGGTATGTATACATTTTCCATATGCAGACAAATCTGAAGCATTGACATCACAGAACCTTTGTTAAGTGGCTAAAATGGGCAATCTTCCCCATTTGTCGCACTTTTTTGCCATCCCTATATAATAAGCAACAATGGGAGACATCGGTCAATTATCTCCCTTTAATACTCTCTACATCTAGCCAGGTCCTATCATTTGGTTTCCTCTGTTTTTATCATTGGTTTCTTTGCACCGGATGGTGCACTTATAATAGCATTTTCTTGGCAAACTGTTATTAGATTGATTAGTAATTCCACATTTGTTTTCTTTAAACACTGCTTTGTAAATTTTCTGTTTTTAATCATCACTTTAATTAACACATTTATGATTAATGTGTACAGAGTAATTGCAATATCTCATTGCGAAATAGCGATAAAGACAAAGGATTCCAAATAAAAGGACCTGCTAAGTGTTTGGTCTTCCTTGGTCTTTATCTGACAAGGGAGATAATATAATTATCACTAATGTCCCTAATTATACTCTTATTTATACAAATGTTGGGTATTTAAGGCCAGCTAATTCCCAAGGTAGCCTGCTGGCGAAGTGCTGAATGCGAGAAAGCTACCATTCTGTTTCAGTGACCACAGGGCTGGTAGACGGCTTTGCAAAATGACACGTTAGCTCTTTGTAACTAGAGACATTAAAATGGCCTTAATGTTATAAGTAAGTCTATCAACAACACTTATACAAAAAGACCCATTTGGGTTACAGTTGTGACATTCCGGATGTTTGCAAAGAACTTCATTATTTTTCTATTCGTTAACAAAAGTCAGCATCTTCATGAGTCTTGGCTCAAATTGTAATATGTTTAACCATTGCCTACAAACAACCTGCGAGTTTGAACATATGTAGGTCAGACTATTGAAAAAAAACATGTTTATACCTGAAAATACATTTATGACAATACATTTCTGTACCTGAAAATACCTTTATGACAATACATTTCGGTACATGAAAATACCTTTATGTTAATACATTTCAGTACCTGCAAATACCTTTATGACATTGCATTTCGGTACCTGAAAATACCTTTATGACAATACATTTCGGTACCTGAAATCACCTTTATGTTAATACATTTCAGTACCTGCAAATACCTTTATGACATTGCATTTCGGTACCTGAAAATACCTTTATGACAATACATTTCGGTACCTGAAAATACCTTTATGACAATACATTTCGGCACCTGAAAATACCTTTATGAAAATACGTTTCGGTACCTAAAAATCATTTATGTAAATACATTTTGGTACCTGAAAATCTCTTTATGTAGATATATGTGTATGCCTATCCATTAAAGATAAACGCGTGAGCACTTTAGTCTTTTGCCGATGTTTTCAAAAGTCGTCTGCTACAGATGCATCAAAATATGACTGCATGGGATAGGGAGGGCTAAAATATATTTGCCTTTCAGATGCAGATTTCTTTCGATTTTTGTTTTCTATACTTTGGTGAACATAGTTTATCTTAGAACAGATATGCTGGATGTTTTCCTTAACCCTTTCCAAAATACAAATGATCTGCAGCAGACGACTTAGAAAACATAGTGACAAAACACTGAAAAATTTCCATAAAAGATAGCTTAATTATAAAAAAAAAAATGAAAACATTGTGGCCAAAGGTAAAATTGCTCATCATGAGCAATTTCACCTTTGGCCATAATGTTTTCAAAAGTCGCCTGCTGCTATTGCTTCAAAAATGCGTCTGCAGGTGGGAAAGGTTTAAGAAGTGTAGGCGTCACTTTGTGATGTTAAGATTCTGGTAGGATTGTAAAAGGTTCATGTTAATATACAATTTACCACTGAAATGAATGTAAAAAAAGACGACTTTGAAAACATCAAGACAAGACAATATAATAAATCTCCAAAACGCTGATCAAAGAGTTATTAATGAATAGTTTTGAATATATTGTGGAGAAAAAGAAAGAATGGGCAAGTCATGTTTCCTAAGTAGATGACTCTAACATTATCGTATACTATTACAGATTAATTCCTCGCATTGCAGGAGAAAGATGATTTTTCCAAGAACAAGAGTAAACATTATTTCAAGACACAGATTTATCCAGCTGAATGAAAAACCTGTAAATACCAGAAAATAAAAAGTTGGTA
>JASEVX010000005.1:57119562-57497974 GCA_031761405.1 Serripes groenlandicus | reverse complement strand
ATTGACGAAATCCCATGAAACGCGAACTTGATCTGTGACACATGATTACAAAGCCATATACAAAATTTCAGCTCAATATCTCAATGCATGTAGAAAAAAAGTGCGGAAAACTGATTTGTCGGACTGACTGACAGATGGACTGACAGATGGACTGACAGATGGACTGACTGACAGACTGACTGACAGATGGACGGAGTGCAAACCTAATAGTCCCCTTCGGCACGCCGGTAGGGGACTAAAAATGTCTGTGAATTGAGTCAAAGCAGCTTTATGATTCCGACTCACACATTCTTTTACAGATAGTCATTTCTGAGTGATAAAATATAACTGGTTGAGCTACTTTTAATAACAAATCAGGTGCAGAGGTTAGCTTGTGAGATAAGCACGCGGGAGCCCCAGGTTCGATTCTCTATAAAGGCAGGTCTTTTGTCTCATAATTTCTTCATATCAGTGGTGCAAACTTCCTTTGACACCTCTGCAATCCACTCCTTCAAAATTTGGAGATTTAAGATAAATTCAAAAGCATTGCATTTATTTTTTCACCTTTCCTTTGAGAAATCCTATTGTAAAATGGTTTGATTGTATGGTGTTTTCACTGCTTTCAACAATATTTCAGTTATATCACCATGGTTCCTGTTTAAGCTACTAGTACTACTGGTACATAACCTGACATCAGCGAGTAGTCAGTCTTAATGCTAACCACAGAAGCCAGATCTTTAACCCTTTCCCGCATACGACAATTCTGCAGCAGACGATTTTGAGCATATTTTGACAAAAAATGGAAAATCTCTATAATTGAATGGATAACCTATGACTAAAAGTGGAAAACATTATGTCAAAAGGAGAAATTGCACGTTTTGTGCAATTTCTTCTTTTGTCACTATGTTTTCAAAAAGCTGTCTGCTGCAGAGGCGTCAGAAAGCGTCTATATGAGGGAAAGGGTTAAGCTACCAGTACTACTGGTACATAACCTGACATCAGCGAGTAGTCAAGTCTTAATGCTAACCACAGAAGCCAGATCTTTAAGGAGGGAAAGCAACTACTTTGGATTGAACAAGCATTCTCCAGCACCTGAGGCGGCATCTCTACACCACATCACCACCGAGGCGTTCTCCTATTGGAAAATGAACATGTTCAGTTGTTTTTAGACAGCTGTAATTATTGATTAAAGTCACGCTAAATAGACCCCTCAAGTCTGAATGAAAAAAGTTTCTATTTTAAAAGTTTTAATTTAATTTATTTAATCCTTTCCCTCATATGACAATTCTGCAGCAGACGACTTTGAACTTATTTGGTCAAAAACTAGAAAATCTCTATAATTGAATGGATAGCCTATGACAAAAAGTGGAAAACATTGTGGCAAAAGGAGAAATTGCACATTTTTAAGTTTTTAATATGCAGATTTTCATTTAAAATGTATATGTGTTAATTGCATAAAAAAAATAACCACTCAAATCCATTGTAAACCAGTAGGTCTTCTAAACACGAACTAACCCAGATGGCAGATTCACATAATTAATGGAAGTTATTTGTGTCAAATCTTAGTATATCGGTAGACAGTTTTTTATTTTCAACTCCTATATCATTTAATATACTAATTAAGGACATAACATCAGGTGCTATTGTAAAGAGTTCTTGCTAGACTTTTATGATCGTAAATCCATGTCCAAATGTAATCTGTGATCTGCAGTAAGCCCTTTGCTGTCAGCACTTTCAGTACTTCGCTTAATGATGTTGTGCATGCATCAGTTATTTATAGTTGGCCATGTGAAAATACTGGTAAACCTTGCAAATTGGAAGAATGTCTGGCTTAACACTTTCCCAAATATAGACGCTTTCTGACGCCTCTGCAGCAGACGGCTTTTTGAAAACATAGTGACAAAAGAAGAAATTGCTCAAAACAAGCAATTTCTCCTTATGCCACAATGTTTTCAACTTTTAGTCACAGGTTATCCATTTAATTATGGAGTCTTTCCATTTTTTGTCAAAATATGTTCAAAGTCGTCTGCTGCAGAATTGTCGTATGAGGGAAAGGGTTAACTCTTTCCAAAATACAATTAATCTATACAGCAGACGAATTTGAACATTTTATGACTTTGGTTCCTTTTTATTACTAAACAGAGTTATAAACTAAACATTTTACAACAATGTTTTCTAAAAAATAGTCTGTTGTAGATGTGTAAGCATGTGTGAAAGGGTTAGATCTTAGTACTCATAATATGACAGACTTTTAATGATAATGTAGCAAACAAAGTACAATCATCAGTAAAAATGAAATGCTGAAATTCCTCACATTATTCACACAAAATATTTTTTAATGTGGTTAACTATTTCCCACATACAGCAAATCTGACAAATTTCGAAAACATTGTGGCAAAAGATGAGCAATTTCTTCTCCTGTAAGAATGTTTCAATTATATTCAATAATCAAATTTTCATTTATAGAAGTTTTTAATATTTTTGCCAAGGTGTTTCCAAAGTCGTCTGCTACAGAGTGTAAATGTATGAGGGAAAGTGTTCAAACCAAACTTGATTTTCCATCTATTTTTGTCTACAGAATCTAATTCTATCAGGAAGAAAATGCCAATGTTAAACAATTGTTGGCTCTGATGGGCAAGGGTTTGGTTTGTATGATGTTTTACGCCATTTTCAACATTATTTCAGTTATATCACAGGAGATTAACATTCTGCCTGGAATTTGTTTGTTTTGTTTTGTTGGGGTTTTACGCCGTTCTACATTCTTTTAGATATAATTATCACAGTGATAGTTCACTTATTCATGATCCCTGGGTAAACAAACCAGTACTAGACTAGGAAATGTGCCTTGCCCAAAAGCACTCCACCATGACCACAGCGCCGCGACAGGCGATCAAACACTGGTGAAGCTGCTTTAATATCTCATTTCCACAGAACTGTGTACAATATAGCCTTTGCATACTGAAATTCCAGTATAATTATTATAATGCTCCGTATTTATCCTTACAAAGTTTTTGTTATCAAATTTTACATTTTGTAATATACAAAGCAATTTGTCTCAACATGTTTTTCCAAACGTTGATAACCAAGGAAATTGATTGTTTTGAAACATCTTATGCCCCAATCATAGTGTCACATTTTGGCCACCTTGTTTAGCTACGTTGTGAAACATGTCAAAGCGTGGAACAATGTTGAGACAGCGAGACATAACCCAACTTTGATATTCATTTTTACCTTTAAATTGTGTCACAGGAAAACAACGAGGCAACAGCGTGGGGCTAGCAACTGAAATTTCCAAATTGTGGGTGTCGGAAACGGGGCTCAATGACAAGGCCAAAACGTGACATTATGACTGGGGCATTAGGAACTACAATAGCAAACATACCACTTTAATTGGGGAGTTTGACTTAATATTGAGACAGAATGATTGAATAAACATTCATCACAATAACAGGAAACTTTGCTAATTACGAGTATTTGTTGTCTTTCCCATCCTACCTCTACAAAGTTTCTATATAGTTGAAGACTCTCAGGTTCCATGGATGACTGTGAGGATTCATTATTTATATTCATAAAAAAAGTCTGCAATCGTGATTTCTCAAGGGCCTTAACAAGGAAATTTGTACAGCACAACAAAAACATCAGCTTTTCATAATACATTCCCACATACAAAAAATCTGCACCAGAAGACATTGAGACCTCCCAGCAAATATATGGAAAATTTCTATAAATGAATGTACGATAACAGTTGAAGACTTTGAAATAGTGAGGCAAAAGGAGAAAATTGCTCATTATGAGCAGTTATCCCCCATTTCCCATGATTCTCTCAAAAGTTGTCAGCTTCAGATGCATCAAATAGCCGGCATGTGGGAAAGCTATAATCTGTAGTATATATATATAGTGCTTTAAATGCTTGTATTTCCCATATTTGTTTTGTTTTTTATTATTAGTCTTTCAGTAATAACATCATTTAACCCTTTCCCTCATACGACAATTCTGCCGCAGACGACTTTGAACATATTTTGTCAAAAAATAGAAAATCTCTTTATTTGAATTGATAACCTATAACTAAAAGTGGAAAACATTGTGGCAAAAGGAGAAATTGCTCGTTTTGAGCAATTTCTTCTTTTGTCACTATGTTTTTAAAAAACCGTCTGCTGCAGAGGCGTCAGAAAAATGTCAAATTTTGTCTGTGTGAAGTAATAGGTTAAGCAATAAATATCTCATACATTACCATGTAAAGATTGATGGGTTAACCCTTTCCCACTTAATCTCTATGAATAAAAGTATGATAATTGAGTAGATTGATATTGTGGTAAACACAGAAAATGTGCATTGTGAGCAATTTCTCCTTTATTTCAAAAGTAGTCTCTTGCAGATTCTTAAAAATAAGTATGCATTTGGGAAAGAATAAATCTTTTCCCAATCATAGATGACATTGAACTACTCTAGAGCATACAGCTGCTTTTCAAAATATTGCCTTGAAAAACAGAAATTGTTTGTGATGAGCATTTCTCAATATCTCTGAATGTTATTTTATCTAAGGTTGATATTTTCTTAGGCCCAGAATTACCCTTCCCTTATTATCTTTATTATATGTTTTCATTTGATTCACTCGATAATAAAACTTCATGAAAGAGAATCTATTGCAGTTAATCATTCTAAAATTGTTTTCAACCCTTCTTATCTCTCCAACCTATACATATGTTCCAGACAACTTTACCATTTATCTACAAAATATGTTGTCACAATAAAATGATAAGAGTTTTGTTCTGATAAAGACAAATAAAGGGCATTTACAGCCAGTTTAGATCCACATCAGTCTGTGTTTCCATTCATTCTAATCTGGACCTGCACTGCATGTTAGCAAAGAAGCTTTCATGGAATTTTTGACAGACAGTGTGCATTTGAATTAGACAGCATGAATGTACAGACATATCTAAATATACCACATACAACAAAACTGCACCAGAAACCATTGAAAACATCAAAGCAAAACAAAATGGAAAATCTCTGCCATCTACCAATTAAAGTATAATTGAGCCTGTCCAAGTTGGCTTTTGGGAACAGCGCAGGTCAGATCTCAATTGTTCACATATCATTTACATAATTATGCTTGTTAGAAGCTTCTGTCAACTTGTGTAGATTTTAAAATTACGGAGAAAATGTACAGGCTGAGCAGAACCCCAAGTTGTTCAGAATTGTCAACTTGAGCCTTTTTCAATGCACCGACACAATTATTGAATCTAGTAGAACATTTTGTGGCAAAAGGAGAAATTGCTTGTTACGTTTTCGAAATCTGTTTCCTTCAGATGCATCAAAATGTTAACCCTTTCCCTCATACGACAATTCTGCAGCAGACGTCTTTGAACGTATTTTGTCAAAACATAGAAAATCTCCTTAATTGAATGGATAACCTGACTAAAAGTGGAAAACATTGTGGCAAAAGGAGAAATTGCACGTTTTGTGCAATTTCTTCTTTTGTCACTATGTTTTCAAAAAGCCGTCTGCTGCAGAGGCGTCCGAAAGCGTTTATATGAGGGTTCAGGGTTAATGCATGAGAGAAAGGATTATTTTATAACCTCGGAAGCTAAGGTTTGATCTAATGAGTATTGGACGGCTCGTTTATTTATATTGGATCCAATGTAGTTGTACATCCTAAACAACTTACAAGTAGGCGAAAATGTCGAATAACATGCTTTTTTTTTTACTTTACCTGTTCCTGAAAAATAGCTAGTTAACCCTTTCCCTCATACGACAATTCTGCAGCAGACGACTTTGAACATATTTTTATCAAAATATAGGAAATCTCTATACTTGAATGGATAACCTATGACTTAAAGTGGAAAACATTGTGGCAAAAGGAGGAATTGCTTGTTTTGAGCAATTCCTTCTTTTGTAATAATGTTTTCAAAAAGCCGTCTGCTGCAGAGGCGTCAGAAAGCGTCTTTATGAGGGAAAGGGTTAATGCCTTTGATGCAGACAACTATTGAACACGTTGCTATTTGTACTTTGTCCATGGCACTGACTTAATCAAAAAACATTTTGTTCCCCGAGTTTATAAAACACATATCAGGTAACAAGAAATCCATTAAGTTAATAGCTTTTCCCCTGCAATACTTATTTTTTAGTGCAGTTCAGTACAGACCTTAATATGTTGATTCCTGAAAGCAAATTCTGGTTTTAGTACTTGAATTTCTTATATATTGATTGCAAAGGCTTCATGAACTTCTGTAACACCTTATTGTAATTGGAGGGTGGTATGTCAACAGACAGTGACTGGAATAAAGTTCAACCAAAGTTGCAGAGGCAAAGATGAGACTGGAGTAAACGGGTCTTTATCAGACAATATTTCTCTTATTACAGAATCAAACCCTATAATGTGGATATACAAAAGAACAGTCTCAAGTTTGTCCTGGTACATTTAATAGAGATCAGACTTATTTTTGACACTTTTGTCCAGGATTTAACCCTTTCCCTCATATAGACGCTTTCTGATATCTCTGCAGCAGACAGCTTTTTGAAAACATAGTGACAAAAGAAGAAACTGCTCAAAACAAGCAATTTCTCCTTTTGCCATAATGTTTTCCACTTTTAGTCATATCCATTCAATTATAGAGATTTTCTATTTTTTGACAAAATATGTTCAAAGTCGTCTGCTGCAAAATTGTCGTATGAGGGAAAGGTACTATTTTATAGAGGCTGGTTCCTGTGTTTGATAATTTTGTCAAGGAAATACAACTTACAAGTTAGATATAGTACCGTTCTACAGAGGCTGGTTCCTGTGTTTGATCATTTTGTCAAGGAATTACAACTTACAAGTTAGATAATATGGTACCATTTGACAGAGGCTGGTTTCTGTGTTTGACAATTTTGTCAAGGATTTACATACAAGTTAGATATTGTACCATTTTACAGAGGCTGGTTTCTGTGTTTGACAATTTTTTCATGGAATAACATACCTTAAGACAAGGTACCAGAATTGTGTTTGTCCAAGAATTACATACCTTAGGTAGGGTACCATTTTACAGAGGCTGGTTCCTGTGTTTGATAATTCGTCATGGAATAAGATACCTTAGACAAAGTACCAGAATTGTGTTCGTCCAAGAACTACATACCTAATGTATGGTACCATTTTACCGAGGCTGGTTCCTGTGTTTTATCAAGGAATTACATACCTTAGACAAGGTACTAGAATTGTGTTTGTCAAAGAATTACATACCTTAGGTAGGGTACCATTTTACAGAGGCCGGTTCCTGTGTTCATCATCATAAAGATAGGCCATCCATATGCTGCCATGGCAAACTTCATATAATGTACAACAAGTTGATACTGCTGTAGGTCCTTGGGTTGACTGAGCTGTACAAACTGTGTCCTTGGTGTCACAGGAATACCAGACAGGTATCGATACACATCATTGCTGTGCTGTAACACAGAAAACATATAAACCCTTTCATCCATGCAGATGCATCCTCTGAAAACATTCTGGTAAAAGGAGAAACTGCTCATAATTAGCAATTTTTGCCGCGATGTTTTCAATAATTATCCTTTCACTTATATACAGCCTCCGTTTTTTTGTTTGTCAAAACGTTCTTTAAAAAGTCATCTGATGCAAAGTTGCAAAGTTTGGAGAAGATTTTTAAAGTTTTCACTAAAGCCAATATAAGGCTAACAGTCCCGCCCACGGAATCTGATAGAGTCACACAAAGAACATTTCTATTATTTGAAAATCCGCCAGATACTTTTATTCAAGAAGATTTTTTTAATTTTCACTATAGCCATATAAGGCAAAACAGCCATGGCGGCCATGTTTATCAACCAATCAACATGGCTTGAAGGAAATTAATAGAGGGCCATCCAAGGAACATGTCTACACAATTATTTGAAAATCGGACAAACGGTTTGGGAGAAGAAGAATGTTAAAGTTATTTTCGTTTGGTTGCCATTAAAACCAGAATTCTGCATGGATCCCACAAATTTGAAGGCATTCTGGTGAGGTCATTGAGAGGATGCTTTCTGCGAAGTTTCATCTTTAATGAGGAGAAGATGTTGCCGAACAAAAGGTGATTACAATAACTCACCTTGAGCACTTCTTGCTCAGGAGAGCTAAAAATCCATGCTGTGGTTTAGGAGGAGATGTTATTTAAAGTAATTGTCGATGAAGGATGACGGACATCAGGCCAACACAATAGCTCACCATGAGCATTTCATGCTCTGAGCAATTCTTCATTTTGCTGCAATATTTTCAACGCTATACAATAATTGTATTCTAATTTATACACAATTTTTGCTGCTAGATTGACAGCCTTTGATGCTACTAACTGATCTACTGTGTCTCAACTAAAAGGTAATGATACCATTTCTCTTACTGATTAGTTTTTCCTCTTCCAACAATCTTATCAAAAGTTCTCTATTGCAGTGAAAGCGACGGTGTAAATCCTGACAGTAATACAGGTACTGCAAAAAACTATTAAAATTTACCTGTTCTATTGTGTTCATCATTCTTAACTTCTGGAAACGACGCAATAGTACCAGTCCAGCAATAACATCTGACGGTACAACATCCAAGTCTCTGAAGAACTCGGTGAACAGTTGAGCAATCTCTGACATTGAATTCTGTAACACAACAATAGTTAAGATTGATTAACCCTTTCCCATATACAACAAATCTGCAGCATTCGACTTTGAAGCTTTGAAAACACATTGGCAAAAATTTAAAAAATAATTTAAATTATTGGATTGGGTTAAAAACAGTGGAAATAGGAGAAATCATTTGTATTTAGCAATTTCCTCTTTTGTCACAATGTTTTAAAACGTTGTCTGCTCTATAGGCGTCAGAAAGCCTGTATATTGGAGAAAGGGTTAACTCCACATAACCTTTACCCTATGTTTTGAAAAAATTGTGACCAAAGGAGAATTTAATAATAATGAGCAAACTTGTTGTATGTGGGAATGTGTAAACCATTTCCGATAAACAACAGTCTGCAGCAGATGACTTAGAAAACATCTTGGCAAAACTATGGAAATGCTCTATAATCAAAAGAAAATATGATGGATAGAGTCGACAACATTGTGGTAAAAGGAACAAGAGGCACAAGAGGGTCAGAATCGCTCCACAGCCATTAGGCAAAAATTAAATAGCCAAACAGCACGGCCCCTGATGGAGCTAAAATTTGCTCAACTTGAGTGAATGTTTGAAACAAGAGGCCCATGAGGCCCATGAGGGCCTATGCTCTACTGGCATTGATCTGGCTTGTTTCAAAAGGAACCACCAATATGTCATCAATATTCAAATACCATCTAAGTTTGGTGAAGATCAGATAGTAAATGGAAGCTTTATTGTGTTCACAAGCTGTATTATAGCAATTTTGACAATTTCAAGGGCCATAATCCAGCCATGCATGGGTAGATCTGGCCGTTTTTAGAAATGAACCAAACCCTCATGGATATCTAACAACTGTATAAGTTTGATTGAGATACAATCAAAAACAAGGGCACCGCAAAGCGGATGCATCCCCTCGGCTTTCCATTTTCACATTGAGTTCTCTTGTGATCTAAATATTTAAGTCCAATTTTTGACTTCGATCTTTGACCTATGACCTTGAATCAATAGGCTTCAAAATATTGTCACAAACTAACTGTATGCCAAGTTTGGATAAGATCTGTCAAGGAATGGTCAGTGTAGAGTGGTGACAAGGTTGCCACAGCTGAGATATATTGTAAGTTCAATCAAGTTCAATTTTGGGCATGACCTTTGACCTATGACCTTGAAAACCAATAGGCTTCAAGACATATCATAAACTAACTGTATAATAAGTTTTATTAAGATCGGTCAATGAATGGTCAGTGTAGAGTTGTGACAAGGCTGCCACAGCTGAAAATATTGTAAGTCCAATTTTGAGTTTGACCTTTGACCTATGACCTTGAAAATCAATAGGCTTCAAATATTATCATAAACTAACTGTATAATAAGTTTTATAAAGTTTTGGTTAAAATCTGTCAAGTAATGGTCAGTCAGTGTAGAGTGGTGACAAGGTTGCCACAGCTGAAAATAGTGTAAGTGCAATTTTGGGCTTGACCTTTGACCTATGACCTTGAAAATCAATAGGCTTCAAATATTATCATAAACTAACTGTATAATAAGTTTTATAAAGATCGGTCAAGGAATGGTCAGTGTAGAGTGGTGACAAGGCTGTCACAGCTGAAAATATTGTACGTCCAATTTTGAGCTTGACCTTTGACCTATGACCTTGAAAATCAATAGGCTTCAAGATATTATCATAAAGTAACTTTATACCAAGTTTTGTTAAAATCCGTCAAGTAATGGTCAGTGTAGAGTGGTGACAAGGTTGCCACAGCTGAAAATGTTGCAAGTCCAATTTTGGGCTTGACCTTTGACCTATGACCTTGAAAATCAATAGGCTTCAAGATGTTACCATATACTTACTTTATACCAAGTTTGGTTAAGATCTGTCAAGAAATGGTTAGTGTAGAGTGATGACAAGGTTTGTTACGGACGGAAGGACGGACGGACACACATACATACGGACGGTCCCGTTACTATATCCCTTTCTCGCTTACTTCGTAACCGAGGGGATAATAAGGACTGTATCATGTTAACAAGCCCTATTATAGTAATTTTGACAATTTCAAGGGCCATAATTCAGTTATGCATGGGCAGATCTGGCTGGTTTTCGAAAGGAACCAAGCTCTTATGGATATCTAACTACTGTATAAGTTTGGTTGAAGACTGTATTGTGTTAACAAGCTCTTTTATAGCAATTTTGACCATTTCAAGGGCCATAATCCAGTCATGCATGGGCGGATCTGTGGCTGGTTTTCGAAAGGAACCGAGCTCTCATGGATATCTAACTACTGTATAAGTTTGGTTGAGATACAATCAAAAGTGAAGACTGTATCGTGTTAACAAGAAATTGTTTACGCATGCACGCACGCACGCACGCACGGACGACGAATAAATCGCCACGACATAAGCCCTTGGCCAGTAGAGCTGAAAACAAGAGGGCCATGATGACCCTGGATCGCTTACCTGAGTTATGTAATGTGATTTGTCATGCGAACCACAATAACTAATTTTGCGGTCAGGTAAGCAAATACAAGAGGCCCAGTATAGCTCCACTGCCACAGAGCGAAAAACTACACCCTATGTTGTCATGTTTATATGACTTAGAAGGTCACCAAAAAAAGGTTTATGAACAAGTTTGTATTTAATAAGAAGATTAACAAGTTTTTTACCTAAGTATCTCTATGTAAAACAGGTGACCCCGAGGGCGGGGCAAATTTTGACCCCAGGAGTATAATTTGAACAATCTTGGTAGAATACCACTAGACCATTGTACTCACCATATATCTAAACATATATCTAAACTTTAGGCCTTTTGGTTTCAGACAATAAGATTTTCCATATATATCTCTTTATAAAACAGGTGACCTTCACCCCTGGGGTTAAGGCCAATTTTGACCCCAGAGGCATCATTTGAACAATCTAATTAGAAGACAACTAGACAATGTTACACACTAAATATCTAAGCTCTAGTTTCAGACAAGAAGGTTTTCAAAGTTTTTCCCTATATATCTCTATGTAAAACAGGTGACCCCTAGGGCAGGCCAATTTTGACCCCAGGGCCATAATTTGAACAATATTTGTAGAGGACAACTAGACAATGCTAAAAACCAAATTTCTAAGCTCTAGACCTTTCAGTTTCAGACAAGACGTTTTTCCCTGAATATCTCTCTATAAAACAAGTGACCCTGTGATGGGGCCAATTTTAACCCCAGATGCATAATTTGATCTATCTTGGACAACAAGACAATGCTACACACCAAATATCTAAGCTCTATGCCTTTGAATTTCAGACAAGAAGATTTTCAAAGTTTTTCCCTATATATCTCTATGTAAAACAGGTGACCCCCAGGGCAGTGCCAATTTTGACCCCAGGGGCATAATGTGAACAACATTCGTAGAGGCCATCTAGACAATGCTACACACCAACTATCTGAGCTCTAGGCCTTTCAGTTTCAGGCAAGAAGATTTTTTAAAGTTTTTCCCTATATATCTCTATTTAAACCAGGTGACCCCCAGGGCGGTGACAATTTTTATCCCAGTAGCATAATTTGAACCATCTTTGTAGAAGACCACTAAAAAAGGCTACACACCAAATATCTAAGCTCTAGGCCTTTCAGTTTCAGACAAGAAGTTTTTCCCTATATATCTCTGTAAAACAGATGCCCACCGGGGTAGGGCCAATTTTGACCCCAGGAGCATAATTTGAATAATCTTTGTAGTGGACCACTAGAAAATGCTACACACCAAATATCTAAGCTCTAGACTTTTCAGTTTAAGACAATAAGATTTTCCATTTTATATCTCTATGTAAAACAGGTAACAGGACAAGAAATTGTTGATGGCGCAAGACGAACGACGCATGATGGACAAAATGCGATCCGCTTCATGAACAGGCGAGCTAAAAAGTGGGTCTCTAGAAATTTACTGACTGAAGTCAGGTAGTTTGATTAAATTGTTGATTATTTTTCTGAGGACTTTAAATGAGCTTCACACTTATTGATCTAATAATCAAGTTAGAACCTAAAAGTGCATTCTTAATCACAGAAATGTCTAATGCATTAAACAATCCAAGAAAATATTCAAAGTCTTCAATAATATGAACTGATATTTGATTTCTTTTCCACATACAATAAATTTGCAGCAGAAGACTTTGTTTACGTCTATGCAAAAATCAAGGAATATCTCTATAAATGAAAGAATTACTGAAAAAAGTTGAAAACATTCTGGCAAAAGGATAAATTGCTCATTTCTCCTTTTGCCACAATTTCTTCAAAAAATGTCTGCTGTAGAGGCTTCAGAAATTCTGTATGTGGGAAAGGGGTTAACCCTTTCCCTCATACGACATTTCTGCAGCAGACGACTTTGAACATATTTTGTCAAAAAATGGAAAATCTCTTTAATTGAATGGATAACCTATGACTAAAAGTGGAAAACATTATGACAAAAGGAGAAATTGCTTGTTTTTCTTTTGTGCACTATGTTTTCAAAAAGCTTTTATGCTGCAGAGGCGTCAGAAAGTCTATATGAGGGAGAGGGTTAATCTGTAAAGACTCTTTGATAAGAGTTTACATTGACTGAGTCATATTAACCCTTTCCCACATACAACAAATCTGCAGCAGACGACTTTTAAAAACATAGTGACTAAAACCTGAAAAATCTCCATAAAAGATAGCTTAATTGTTAAATAAAGTTGAAAATATTGTGTGGCCAAAGGAGAAATTGCTCATCATGAGCATTTTCACCTTGGCCACAATGTTTTCATGAGTTGTCTGCTGCTATTGCGTCAAAATGTGTCTGTAGGTGGGAAAGGGTTTTTAGCTCCTTCATTTGTATTTGTATTCAGTTACATTCATTATTCTCGTTCTGAAAATATTGATTTCCTTTGAAATTCATCAAATCATGTTTGAACTTTTTATATGCAAGATCATAGAAATTGTTCCATGAGTAATCAAAACAACAACCAATGGCTTTAATTAAAAGATATCTTGAAATATTTTTTGTCCCACAATATTTCAACAAGAACACCGCTAGAGAACGCCAACATTGTCTGTCTTATGAAAGCCGAAAAAGGGGCATTACTGAATAATTATTAAAGCCACAGAGTTATGTGACTTAATTGTTATAGACATGCATGTGTAATTGTTACTAGGAATGTCTGTACCAAGTTTCAGTTAAAAATGTTGAACAGGTTTTTAGTTATAAGGAAAGGTTAAAGTTTTGTGACAACGCAAATGATGACGACGGTAAGGGTATCACAATAACCCGACTTTTGTTCTTTGAAAAACAGACCAGGAAAAAATTCATTTCACTATTATTATTTGAATAATAAAATACCATAATATCAAATATTCATCTGGCATTTTTACCCGTTACATTATTACTTCCTGCATTTTTACTGCGCCCTATAAAAACAAGTATTATTCTGCTTTTATCTTTCTCATTGTACAGCCCATTTCATATACCATAAAAGTGTCACGTAATATTTAACTTATTCCAATCATATAAATGCTTTTTGACATCAGACAACCTTTGAAATTAATGTGACAAAAGAAGTAATTGCTCAAAATGAACAATTTCTCAATTAATTGAGATAAACCGCTGGTTTAAGGGAGATAACTTGTTATGAACTAAATTAGATTTTTAATATGGTTATCTCCCTTTTCCATTTTACTTGAATGATATTCAGTACATATACTATATAAGTTCAAAAAGACATAACTCTGGTGTTTTGAGGTGATCTCAGTGAAATTTGCCATCTAACTTTTCTCTATGTTGGTTAGTATTAATTTTCATATAGTTTTGATGAAAATCCATCAGACCATGCCTTAGATATGGGTCTAGGCAGATGGATGGCAGGATGGCAGGATGGACGAACGTACGGCACCAAACCAATATCCCACCTGCCTTTGTAGGTTATAAAAAAACATTACACTCATAGGTATTGAGCTCAAATTCCACATCTGCAAAAAAACTTTCCATAGAATAAAAAATCAGGATAAGATAGAAATTAATATCTTAACAATTGAGAGTATACATGAAACAAAGATAGAAATATTGTGGAAAAGGAGAAATTGCCTTTCATGAGCCATTTTTCCAGTTCCCACAATGTTCTCAAAAGTTGTCAGATGTACAGCCTTAAAACAAACACTATATATCCAAATCGGGGTTTGGGTACAGCGAGTGGATGATAAATGAACATTGTACGGATAAATGCTTAATTTCTTCTTTTGAGAACATAAATCATTTCAATGATTGTATGATGCAAAGTCACCCCTCTCTAATGGTGAAATTGATTATGATTGCATGATCAAGGGGGAAATCTTTTTAAATGAAACCATCAATTTTCTGAGGGGTTTTAGAGCATTTATTTGTTCCCATCTTCTGACAATTTATCATTAAGATTGTATTGTTTTTATGCTGTCATGTCAGACAGAAATATTTCCTGCCTCCTTTGTCATCTTATGGTTTGTTTTTTTAAAAAAATCAACATATAATAATATTTGTGTAAAATTAAAGGACATGTGTTGCAACAGCACTGCGGAGCGAAAGCCAATGTTTGTCTAATTATTAAAGCCAGAAATATGTGACTTTGTCGAGACATGTTCCTAAGAACGTATCTACCAAGTTTCATTTAAAAATGTTGAACGCTTTTCGAGTTATGAGGTAAGGTTAAAGTTTTGTGACGACGCAGGTAACGCTGACAAAACATGTATATTTCGAGGGCTTGGCGTGAAATGGTTGTAACTAAAATTGGTATTTTTTTTACCAAGGTTAATCACCTCGCCATAAAGTCTTTTTAAGTGTAATATCTTGTTTCTTGGTAAACAATGGAAATTTAGGTGCCATTGCTCGCTCTGAGCAATGGCACCTAAATTTGCATTGTTTACAAAGGGGTCAAAATTGCCCCTAAACCAGGATTTCAAAATAGGTTTTACGTTACAACCGTTTCACACCAAGCCCTTGATTTGATCAAAAGCGGGGGGGGGGGGGTTGGGGGGGTTGGGAAAGGCTGCGAAGAGAAGACACTATAAACAAAAGAGCATGTCAGTAGGGACATTCTTAACCCTTTTCCTCATATAGATGCTTTCTGACGCCTCTGCAGCAGACGGCTCTTTGAAAACATAGTGACAAAAGAAGAAATTGCACAAAACGTGCAATTTCTCCTTTTGCCACAATGTTTTCCACTTTTTGTCATAGGTTATCCATTCAATTATGGAGATTTTCTATTTTTTGACAAAATACGTTCAAAGTCGTCTGCTGCAGAATTGTTGTATGAGGGAAAGGGTTAATAAGGCATCCTAAAGAAGCTGTATAAAAGCAAGCAATTAGACAGGGAAAATATCATGGCTAGCTAGTCCAAGTCCTTGGCAGGCTTGTTTTTCAACTAATCAATATGGTGTAAGTATCTTTTGTAGAGGGTCAGATTATCTTATCCACACCATATAATCTTGATATTGATAGCAGATTTTTGCTAGTTAACCCCACCCTATTTCTGATGACTCTTGACCGTTATGTTTTTTTAACAAATGAATAGAGGGTCACCTAAGATTCATTTCTAACAATTAATCTTGAAATCAGAAAAGCACTTTCAGAAAAGAATAATGTTATTGATTGTCATTTTACCCCTTATCTTTATCTACTTGGCAGTTTCAACCAATGAAAATGACATTTTTATAGTGTCATATAAGGAACATTTCTTGCAATATATATCTAAAAATCAGACGAGCCTTTTTTTATGCTAACTGAAACAAATTTTATAAAGGCTACCAGAAGAACATTTCTAAATAAGACAACAGGGCCATAATGTTCTTTTTGCCAAAATGTTTGAAACTGTACTTTTTCATTAATTTATACAGATTTTTCCTACTTTTGCCTAGATACTTTCAATATTAACTGCTGCAAATATTTGTCATTGGGAAAAGATTAATATTTAGATACTATAATTTTGTGTCAGTTTTTGAATCCCTGTGGACACATGCGCGCGCAGTAAACAAAAATTTCAAACTTAAAAATGATTAATTTATCTTGGCTAAAGTCTTCAGAAATAAATGCCAAAGCATTGAATTTTAAGATGAATAAAGAAATGCTGTGCAATTTGTCAATTCGATCCAGACAGCAACAAAATCTCATCTCTTTAAGAATCCTGGGAATTTGTTAGCATCCTTTCAAGCCAGCATATCAATCTTGAAGCAGTTTGGAAAACCAATTAAATCTTGTTTTGCTCAAAACAATCATTGAAGGCATGATATTCAAACAAAATAAGGGCAATACGAGGGAAGTCAAAATCAATTGCTTAGGTGACTAGAGAACGCGACATAATTCTGTATGTGAAAAAATGGACCAGTACTTTAATCCTTTTCCTCATATAAACGCTTTCTGACGCCTTTGCAGCAGACGGCTTTTAGAAAAACATAGTGACAAAACGAGTAATTTCACCTTTTGTCACAACATTTTCCACTTTTAGTCATAGGTTATCCATTCAATTCAAAAGATTTTCTATTTTTTAACAAAATATGTTCAAAGTCGTCTGGTGCAGAATTGTCGTATCAGGGAAAGGGATAAGAAAATGATTTTCAAGATTCACAATATAGGCATATGAGGGAAACTAGCCTTGCCAACTGCCTGTCATATTTGTACACCAATTAAGATGAATTGAACATTTATTGAAGAGAGTCACTCGGGGAGCATTTCTATGAAATTTAGGTGAGTGTTTGAAGAAGAAAGGAGGGGAAGATTATGTAAAGATACGATGTGAGGACAATTAACTTACATCTTCCCATATCCACCATATATTAAAACCAATCAAGGTGAACAATTTGTGTACATGGTTAACTTTTTGTGCCATTTAATTTTTTTGATATCATACCAGTACTTTCAATGAGGACAATTTTAATGTTTTGACTATAAGCATATGAGGGTAATTACTAAACTAGCCAAGCTGCCTATAGCTATGTTTTCTGATCAATCAAGTCTGACTTAAAAACTCTAGCCTGGCTTCCTACAATAGAATTATCCCTTTCCCACATACAACAAATCTGCAGTATATACATTTGAGAACATCTTGGCTAAAATATGGAAAACCTCGAAAAAAATTAAATTTAATTATTGAAAAAATAAGAAAAAGTGGTGGTAAAAGAAGACATTGCTCATTATTAGCAATTTCTCCTTTTGTCACAATGTTTAAATTTCAAGTTGTCTGCTGTAGATGCATCAAAATGAATTTATATGAGGGAAATATAGATTGAACAAATTTTGTAGTCTTACCCATGTGACACATATTTGCAAAATTACCAGCAAATTGCGGTAAAGATTTTTAAAAAATAATTGTTGCCAGAGAAACCAAATTTAATGTCTGCATGGAATTGAATTCTTTGAGACCCTACCAAGGAGTTGATATCAAACCAAATAAAGACGCTTTCTGACGCCTCTGCAGAAGACGACTTTTTAAAAACATTGTAGAATGTTATAATGTAGAATGTAGAAATTGCTCAACTCGATTCAATATTTAAACTTTCATTTATAGAGATATCCCATATTTTTCCCTAGATGATTTCAAAGTCATCTGCTGCAGGTTTGTTGTATGTGGGAAAGGATTTAATTCTGCAGCAGATGACTTCGAACATATTTTGTCAAAAAATGGGAAATCTCTATAATTGAATGGATAACCTATGACTAAAAGTGGAAAACATTGTGGCAAAAGGAGAAATTGCTCATTTTGAGCAATTTCTTCTTTTGTCACTATGTTTTCAATAAGCCATCTGCTGCAGCTAGAGGCGTCAGAAAGCGTCTATATGAGGAAAGTGTTCAAGAAGAATATATTTAAAGGGAAATGGTGAATGCATGAACTGGTGCACTGACACCGATGGGCGGGAGAGTGATCACAAGAACTCAACCCAAGCACTCTGTGTGATCTGGTGTGCTAATTAGTCTGTCACAAGATGACACTTTACAGTACAAGGATAGAAAGATCAATTTCAGTGGGCGTTAACCCTTTCCCGTCTGCAGTCGCATTCTGATGCAATAGCAGCGGACGACTTTTGAAAACATTGTGGCCAAAGGTGAAATGATGAGCAATTTCTCCTATGGCCACAATGTTTTCAACTTTATTTAACAATTAAGCAATATTTTATGGAGATTTTTCAGGTTTTTGTCACAATGTTTTCAAAGTTGTCTGCTGGAGAATTGTTGTATGTAGGAAAGGGTTAACCGAGACTTTTTTTGTCCTGAATCACATAGATCGTTTTCTGCTGTGACACATTCTTGAAATCTTAACCCTTTCCCTCATATAGACGCTTTCTAATGCCTCGATCTGCAGCAGACGGCCTTTTGAAAACATAGTGACAAAAGACGAAATTGCTCAAAACAAGCAATTTCTCCTTTTGCCACAATGTTTTTCTACTTTTAGTTATAGGTTATCCATTCAATTATAGAGATTTTTTATGTTTTGACAAAATATGTTCAAAGTCGTCTGCTGCAGAATTGTTGTATGCGGGAAAGGATTAAAAGAAGTACCCATATATTGTATATATTCAGTATATCCTTAGTAACAACTCTATGGCAAATAGGCCAGATTCTGATCAGACTATGCAAATGTCAGCGCTGTACTTGATATCTGCTGCTCAGCAACCCAAAGTTGGGTATTTGTATGACATGGCCCATTCGTCTCTCATATTTACTCATACCAAAGGCTGGATAATATTGACATAGATGATATCACATGTGCATTTTCTCACATTATTTCATTAGTTGTTAGCAATTCTGTTCCTGCAATTCTGGTTTAACCCTTTCCCACATACAGCAAATCTGCAGCAGACGACTTTGAAAACATCTAGGTTAAATATGGAAAATCTCTATATGACAGTTCAATTATTATCGGAAAGAGTTGAAAACATTGTGGCAAAAGGTAAAATTGCTTGTTTTGAGAAATTTCTCCTTTTGTCACAATTTTTTCAAAAGTTGTCTGATGCAGAGGCGTCGGAAAGCGTCTATATGATCAGATATGCCATAGTTAGAGTTATCTCCCTTTTTTAAAATTCTGAGGAGTTTTAAAAATGTTACAACTGATGGCCTTTTAGCAATTTTTCCATTCCCTTTCCCTTTCTGTTTTTAAAAATAATTTGTATGAGAGAAAAGGACTAATTATCATTTTATGTCAGTTCAGACTTTTCATATCCAATGCATCTATACAAGTAAAAAACTTGACAAGAAAGGAGTTATTGCTCATTCAGTGCAATAAAATAATCTCTCTCAGAGGTCCAGATAAGGAGGGGGATATTCAGCTCTTTTCCCTACAATTTCTCTCTAATTATTTAAGCAAACCCTATGTTGTGGGTACTCAAAAGAATCTGCAGCAGACAGCTTTTTGAAAACATAGTGACAAAGGAAGAAATTGTTCAAAATGATGTTTTCCACTTTTAGTCATAGGTTATCCATACATTATAGAGATTTTCTTTTTTTTGACAAATTATGTCCAAAGTCGTCTGCTGCAGAATTGTCGTATGAGGGAAAGGGTTAAGGACAATCCCTGGAGAGCCTGTCTGTCTGTGACAGGAAGACTATTATATTACCAGAAATTGCAATAATTTATCTTGAACCGTCTTTCGTGAATTGTCCAGATATGACATAGATATTCGATTAAGATAATGGTTGGTCTGATTTTGTTTACCTATTACAATGTGAGATGAATATTCTTAACCCTTTTCCTCATACGACAATTCTGCAGCAGACGACTGAACATAAAATGTCAAACATAGAAAATCTCTATAATTGAATGGAAAACCTATGACTAAAAGTTGAAAACATTGTGTCAAAAGGAGAAATTGCTTGTCTTGAGCAATTTCTTCTTTTGTCACTATGTTTTCAAAAAGCTGTCTGCTGCAGAGGCGTCAGAAAGCATTTATATGAGGGAAAGGGTTAATACAGTATCAGTACGACCTTTTTCCCATGATGTTAAAAAATCTGTACAAGAACCATTTTTAGTTTTCATTCATATCAATTCACTTCAACTGTATTCTGTAAGTGCTTCTATTGAAACCGCCTCGGTGGTGATGGGGTAGAGCATCCGCCTTGGGTGCGGGATTTTGTGGGTTTGATCCCTGGCTGGATCAAAGCAAAGACTTTCAAAGCCAGCAGTCTTTAGCACTCAGGGTGGCGGCGGTTAGCATTACAACTGACTGGCTGGTGTCACAATAGATATAGACGGTATTCATTTTGAACAAGATGACAAACCGTCACAAAATACGCCCGTCAGGGAGGCATAATTTGGCTTGTTCAAGAAATAGGTCAAAACTTTATGCCCACAGACATGTTCAACAAGTTTCATAAAGATCATATGAAAATTCTTTGACTTGGAGAGAGGACAAGGCTAATTTCGGCAAATTGGACAATTCTGCAGCAGACGACTTTGAAAGTATTTTTTCAAAAAATAGAAAATCTCCATAATTGAATGGATAATGTATGACAAAAAGTGGAAACAATTGTGGCAAAAGGAGAAATTGCACGTTTTGTGTCATTTTTTCTTTTGTCACTTTATTTTCAAAAAGCTGTATGCTGCAGAAGCGTCAGAAAGCGTCTATATGAGGGAAAGGGTTAACCCAAAGAGTGCCTCCCAATACTTGACTGGTTATGAAACTTGTCCGAGAGAATATGCCTACAAACATGTTCAACTAGAGATTGCTTTTTTGAACAAGAGGGCCATGATGGCCCTGGAATCGCTCACCTGATTTTTTTTTTCACTTTAGCTATATAAGCCCCGCCATCTGGCGGACATAGTTTCCGACCAATCGACTTGGCTTGAAGGAATCTGATAGAGGGTCACCCTAGGAACATTTCTACAAAATTATTTGAAAATCGGCCTGACACTTTTGGAGGAGAAGATTTTTTAAGTTTTCACTATAGCCATAAAAGGCAAAATAGCCCCGACCCCTTGTGGCCATGTTTTTTGACCAATCAACATGGCTTGAAGGAATCTGATAGAGGGTCATCCAAGGAACATTTCTACAAAATTATTTGAAAATCGGCCTGACACTTTTGGAGGAGAAGATTTTTTAAGTTTGCACTATAGCTATATAAGGCAAAATAGCCCCGCCCCCCCTGGTGGCCATAATTTTTGACCAATCAACATGGCTTAAAGGAATCTGATAGAGGGTCATCCAAGGAACATTTCTACAAAATTATTTGAAAATCAGCCTGACACTTTTGGAGGAGAAGATTTTTTAAGTTTTCACTATAGCCGTATAAGGCAAAAAAGCCCCGCCCCCCCTGGCGGCCATGTTTTTCGACCAATCAACATGGCTTCAAGGAATCTGATAGAGTCACCCAAGGAACATTTCTACAAAATAAGTTCAAAATCTGCCAACCAATTTGGGAGGAGAAGAAATTTGAAGTTTTTTTCGTTTCGTTGCCATGGAAACCAGAATTCTGCATGGATCCCAATAAATTGAAGGAATTCTGGTGAGGTCATTGAGAGGATGCTTTCTGTGAAGTTTCATCCCAATTGACCCACTGGTTACTGAGGAGAAGATGTTGAAGATTTTTTAAGTTTTCACTATAACCATAAAAGGCAAAATAGCCCCGCCCCCTGGCGGCCATGTTTTTCAACCAATCAACATGGCTTGAAGGAATACCCAAGGAACATTTCTACAAAATTATTTGAAAATCGGCCTGACACTTTTGGAGGAGAAGATTTTTTAAGTTTGCACTATAGCCATATACGGCAAAATAGCCCCCCCCCCCCCTGACGGCCATGTTTTTCGACCAATCAACATGGCTTGAAGGAATCCGATAGAGGGTCACCCAAGGATCATTTCTACAAAATAATTTGAAAATCGGCCTGACACTTTCGGAGGAGAATTTTTTTTAAGAATTTTGAAGTTTTTTTCATTTCGTTGCCATGGAAACCAGAATTCTGCACGGATCCCAAAAATTTTAAGGAATTCTGGTGAGGCCATTGAGCGGATGCTTTCTGTGAAGTTTCATCCCAGTTGACCCACCGGTTACAGAGGAGAAAATGTTGACGGACGACGGACGACGACCGACGGACAACGGACGCCGGACATAGGGCGATCACAATAACTCACCCTGAGCACTTCGTGCACAGGTGAGCTAAAAAGCGCTTGTCTCCCCATTTGTGTGGTCGTAGGGGAGGAAAAGAAATGATGGAGATGAATTTTTTAGTTTTGGACTGGAGATGAAGCAACAGTGACAATCCTCAGTTATTGAGCAGAAACCATTTTTCAGCTGAGGGTTACCATGACCTTGGTCTTTGACCTAGTGACCTCAAAATCAATAGGGGCCATTTGCTGCTGATGACCAACCTGCACACCAAGTATGAAGGTCCTGGGCCCGAGCAATCTTCAGTTATTGAGCGGAAACCATTTTTCAGCCAAAGGTCACCGCGACCTTGACCTTTGACCTTCTGACATCAAAATCGATAGGGGTCATCTACAGGTTAGGACCAAGCTGCACACCAAGTATAAAGTTCCTGGGTATAAGCGTTCTTGAGTTATTGAGTAACACACATTTTTCAGCTGAAGGTTACCGTGACCTTCGACATTTGACCTTGTGACCACAAAATCAAACAAATTCAATAAAGGTCATTTACTGGTTAGGACCAACCTGCACACCAGGTATGAAGTTCCTCAACATAAGCATTCTTTAGTTATTGAGAGGAAACCATTTTTCAGCTGAAGATTACCATGACCTTGACCTTTAGGCTAGTGACCTCAAAATCAATAGGGGTCATCTACTGGTGGTGACCAACCTGCACACCAAGTATTAACTTCCATGGCCTAAGCATTCTACAGTTCTTAAGCAAAAACAATGTTTCAGCTCATTGTCACTGTGACCTTTCAGCTCAAGGTCACTGTAACCTTGACCTTGACCTCAAAATTAATAGGGTCTTCTACTGGGCATGGCCAACCTGCATACAAAGTATGGAGTTCCTCGGCCCAAGCGTTCTTCAGTTATTGAGCGGAAACCATTTGTTACCTCACAAGGTCACCATGACCTTGACCTTTGACCTACTGACATCAAAATCAATAGGAGTCATCTACTGGTCATGACCAACCTGCATACCAAGTACGAAGATCCTATGCCCAAGAGTTCTTCAGTTATTGAGCGGAAACAAGTGTGACGGATGTGACCTTGACCACTGTGACCTTGACCTTTGACCTAGTGACCTTAAAATGAATAGGGGTCATTTGCTGGTGGTGACCAATCTGCACATCAAGTATGAAGTTCCTGGGCCCAAGCAAAAACTATTTATCAGCTCATTGTCACTGTGACCTTTCAAGCTCATGGTCACTGTGACCTTGACTTTAGACGTACTGACCTCAAAATCAATAGGGGTCTTCTACTAGGCACGGCCAACCTGCATACCAAGTATGGAGTTCCTCAGCCAAAGAGTTCTTCAGTTATTGAGCGGAAACCATTTTTTACCTCACAAGGTCACCATGACCTTGACCTTTGACCTTCTGTTATCAAAAACAATAGGGGTCAGCTACTGGTCATGACCAACCTGCATACCAAGTATGAAGTTCCTACGCCCAAGCGTTCTTCAGTTATTGACCGGAAACAAGTGTGACAGACGGAAGGACGGACGGAAGGACGGAAGGACGGACGGAAGGACGGACGGAAGGACGGACGGAAGGACGGACGGAAGGACGGACGGAAGGACGGACGGAAGGACGGACGGAAGGACGGAAGGACGGACGGAACGGGCAAAAACAATATGTCACCCCCATGTAATGGGGGAGACATAATAAGTTTCGTGAAGATCAGATGATACTGTTAGACTATGTGAGCAGACAAGATTAATTTTGGCAATTTTTAATAATTTAAGGGCCATAACCTAAAGGTGCCTGTTTCATGAAGAATAGATGAAAACTGTTCGACTTAGAGAGCAGATAATTAAGTCTAATTTCTGCAATTTTGGATAATTCAAGGGCCTAACCCAAATGTGCCTCGCATGATTTGGCTGATAGCGGAAAAGTCTGATTTTAGCAATTTTGGATAATTAAAGGGCCTATATAACCCAAATGTGCCTCGCATGATTTGGCTGGTTATGGAATTTGGCCGAGACATTATGCCATCACACATTTTCAACATGTTTTGCGAAAATCAAATGAAAACTACTTAGATAGCGGAAAAGTCTTTTTAGCAATTTTGGATAATTAAAGGGCCTAATCCAAAAGTGCCTCCCATGATTTGGCTGGTTAGCGATCTTGGCCGAGACATATAATGCCCACACACAATTCATGTTCAATAAGTTTCGTGAAGTTCAGATGAAAACTCTTCGATTAAGATAGCGGAGAAGCCTAATTTCGGTAATTTTGGATAATTCAAGGGCCATAATCCAAAAGTGCCTTGCACAATTTGCCTATTTATCGAACTTTGCTGACCACATACATGTTCAACAAGAGGTTTCGTGAAAATTGGATGAAAAGTCTTTGACTTAGAGAGCGGAAAATGTTTGGACACCGCCCAATGCCTGCATATAATGTGTTTTAATCACACTTATTATAACATATCTATAATCCATTTCCCATAGGACTTCCCAAAACATGTCAATGTCAATTACTTTAACCCTTTCCCTCATATAGACGCTTTTTGACGCCTCTGCAGCAGACGGCGTTTTGAAAACATAGTGACAAAAGAAGAAATTGCACAAAACATGCAATTTCTCCTTTTGCCACAATGTTTTCCACTTTTTGTCATAGGTTATCCATTCATTTATAGAGATTTTCTATTTTTTGACAAAATATGTTTAAAGTCATCTGCTGCAGAATTGTCGTATGTGGGAAAGGGTTAAAGTGGCAAAGTGTTCAAATGAATCATATTTATATAATGAGAAGCCAAACCGGAACAGCCAGCCTATATAGTCAAAATCTATGTCTCACCAGGTACTTGCCCAGACTAAAATAATAGAATGGGTTTTTTTTTCCGGATTGGGTGTAAGAATTAAGATTAATTATACTTTGGGCTAATTTGTTTGTGAATCAATTATGGTTAACCTTTTTCCTCATTCGATAATTCTGCAGCAGACGACTTTGAACATATTTTGTCAAAAAGTGGAAAATCTCTATAATTGAATGGATAACGTTACTATGACAAAAAGTGGAAAACATTGTGGCAAAAGGAGAAATTGCACGTTTTGTGCAATTTCTTCTTTTGTCACTATGTTTTCAAAAAGCCGAATTGAATCTAATCATGATTAGATTTTTAAAGCAATTGAACTCCAAACCATGATAATGGTAACAAATAATCACAAAATAAAATTAATTTGCCTAAGAGTGCATCAAGAAGCTAGTTTGTAATGACATCTGAAGCCTCTGCATTAGAGGACTTTAGAAAAGATTGTCAGAAAAGGAGAAAACAATCAATAGTACAGTTAAGAACATGATGAAATTGACAAAATTAATGTACTATTCATGCTCCACTCCGTTCCGTTCAGTTCCGCTCCCACTCCAATTCGCTCAATGAGCGAAGCATTCCTGTGATTTGATTTTTTTCATTCATTATGATTGTTTCGTTCAGAGTGCAAAATTTTGTTCCGCTCTTAAACTGTTCCAACTTCGTTCCAATCACGCTCACGATCCAATCACGTTCCGCTCAGATTGTTCATGATGTTCTTAACTGTAATACTTTCAATTATAGAAATTGTCCATATTTTTACTAAATTTCTTCAAAGACTTTCTGCAGATTTGTTGTATATGGGAAAGGGTTAAACAATTCAGCCTCAAGATGACAGTAGTATGAAGGGTATATTATATTCCGTGGAAATATGAGCCTCGTTGTCTATACCAGCCGGCCCTTTCAGAGTTTGGGAGAAAATGCTACACACACATTTTGGAAATGTCATAATACCACTGCGTCATTGAAGGAAACTACAGGAAAATGCTATTAATTGAAAGAGGAAATCCAATTTATCATGCCGATATATCTCCTGTTGGGGAACTGGAGGATTCAGTCAGCCAATATTCAGGAAAGATTAAAATTGTTCACACCAGCTGTTTGCAATATTGACCTTAATTTACTCTTGGAAAAGTTAATTTCGCATAGATCTTTTCTTAGATTTAAAAACAATCAATCTTTTGCAATTTCTTAAAAATTGCCTTAAAATCATTATAAAGCATATTTTCAATGCACAAATCGAAGCAAGAAAAAGACACGTAACATAGGCTCAACTTTCAGACATTAAAACTTTTCTAATTCAATAAGGTTGTGATTATCACACCTTTCAAAAATGTTATATCTGCATAATTCACTTAGCAATAACATTTCAATCATTTATCATAATTTGATTTTATTTCCATCTTGTTATTTATCTTGGGTAAAAATTGGAAATTAAAGTTGACTAATTAAAAATCATAATCATTACACCAGTCCTATGCACAGGATGACAGTTAATAAGGTAAATTCAATTGTCGCATGCTTTTAACCCTTTCCCACATATAGACGCTTTTTGCGCCTTTGCAGCAGTCGACTTTTAAAAAACATTTTGAACTAGAACTATCACTGAAGATGATAAATACCCCCTAAACAGCACCTTGACCTACACCATAACTTAATAGGTAAAAGGACTCTGTAAAATAACATGCTATTGTAACCCCTTTAGAATATGCACATCTTCTCTTGGTATAGAAGCTTCATGTACAATTTTATTGAATTCCACCTAGTGGTTTGTATGAAATAAGCTGGACAAAATATGGCTACCGACTGACCGACCTTAATAAGTAAAAGGGCCATAACTCTGTAAAACAACATGCAATTGTAAGACCGTTAGGATATGCACATCTCCTCTTGGTATAGAAGCTTCATGTAAAATGTTATTGGATTCCACCCAGTGGTTTGTAAGAAATAGGCCGGACAAAGTATGGCTTCCGACCAACTGACCGACCGACAGCCCGACACAGTGACTCCTTTATACTCCCTCTTCTTAAAGAAGGGGGTATAAAAAATAAGAACGAGCAATTTCTCCTTTTGCCACAATGTTTTCAACTCTTTTCAGTAACTATAGCTACATTTATCAAGGATATTCAGTGTGTTTCCGTAGACACTTTCCAAGTCGTCTGCTGCAGATTTGTTGGGAGAGGGGTTAAGTTGCCTTCACTGCCCTGACAGGTATGGCTCAGCACTTTGAACTTTACAGAGGGAAATTGTTTAATGATAAAGGCAAATACAATGTTTGCAGTTGATATGGATTTAACCCTTTCCCGTATATAGACGCTTTCTGACGCTTCTGCAGCAGACAGCTTTTTGAAAACATAGCGACTAAAGATGAAATTGCTCAAAACAAGCAATTTCTCCTTTTGCCACAATGTTTTCCACTTTTAGTCATAGGTTATCCATTCAATTATAGAGATTTTCTACTTTTTGAAAAAATATGTTCAAAGTCATCTGCTGCAGAATTGTCGTATTAGGGAAAGGATTAACCATAATTTTCAGCCAACCTGTACCATCCATCCTATGTTTACAAATGGGTTGTTAGAGGTTTGATGCCTCTAGATTGATTTTTGTATGCAAGTCCGAGCATTATCCAGCACATGGAAATCACTTGCTGGTCTCGTCTTCTTTCTTTCGCTCAAAATTGAAATTGCTTATGGAAGCAGATTAAGATGTTCTGATGACATGCACAGGGTCTAATCTACAAGTGGGGGATTGTATCGCAAAACTGATTTTTATGAACAAATTGAGGCATTTTTCCTTCTTTGTCTATGTAAAGAATTCTCCCCTTCCATACAAATTTAGTGTGAGAATTAGCACATCCCCCTCCTAGATTGGACAATGCATACATACATACACAAACAGGATTGATTCTGGATATTATTTACCCTTTCCCTCATACAACAATTCTGCAGCAGACGACTTTGAACGTATTTTGTCAAAACATAGAAAACAGACTAAAAGTGGAAAATATTGTGGCAAAAGGAGAAATTGCACGTTTTGTGCAATTTCTTCTTTTGTCACTATGTTTTCAAAAAGCCGTCTGCTGCAGAGGCGTCCAAAAGCGTATATATGAGGGAAAGGGTTAAGTGTGACACACTACAGTGACATTTTACAGGGGAGCACAGGAGATTGTGATTAACTTCATCTCAATAAATGAAATACGCATTTGTAGGATTGACACCCTAGGTTCTAACAGCAGGATGTCTGGGTGTACACAATTCTCCCTGAATCTGAGCATACCTAACTTGATGTCTGGGTGTATACAATTTTCCAATGAATCTGAGCATAACAGAATGTCTGGGTGTATACAATTTTACAATTTTTCCTGAATCGGAGCATAACTTGATGACTGTATGTATATAACTTTCCCTGAATTTGAGCATAAGTGGGTGTATACAATGCTCCCTGAATCTGAGCCTACCGAACTTGATGTCTGGGTGTATACACTTTTCCCTGAATCGGAGCATTACTTGATGACATCGTGTATACAATTTTCCCTGAATATGCGCATAACTTCAATTTGAGCATAACTGGATGTCTGGGTGTATACAATATTCCCTGAAACTTGATGTCTGGGTGTATACAACTTTCCCTGAATCTGAGCATAACTTGATGTCTGTTTGTTACAATTTTACAATTTTCCCTGAATTGGAGCATAACTTGATGCTGCACATATACAATGTTCCCTGAATCTGAGCCTACCCAACTTGATGTCTTAGTCTGGGTGTATACACTTTTCTCTGAATTTGAGCCTTACTTGATGACATCATGTATACAAGTTTCTCTGAATCTGAGCATTATTTGATGACATCATGTATACAAGTTTCCCTGAATCTGAGCATTACTTGATGACATCATGTATACAAGTTTCCCTGAATCTGAGCATTACTTGATGACATCATGTATACAAGTTTTTCTACAAAATTATTTGAAAATCGGCCAGATACTTTTGGAGGAGAAGATTTTTTAAGTTTTCACTATAGCCATATAATGCAAAATAGCCCTGCCTACTGGCGGCCATGTTTTTTGACCAATCAACATGGCTTGAAGGAATCTGAAAGTGGGTCATCCAAGGAACATTACTACAAAATTATTTGAAAATCGGGCCGACACTTTTGGAGAAGAAGGTTTTTTAAGTTTGCACTATAGCCATATAAGGCAAAATAATCTGAAAGTGGGTCATCCAAGGAACATTTCTACAAAATTATTTGAAAATCGGGCCGACACTTTTGGAGAAGAAGGTTTTTTAAGTTTGCACTATAGCCATATAAGGCAAAATAGCCCCCCCCCCCCTGGCGGCCATGTTTTTCGACCAATCAACATGGCTTGAAGGAATCTGATAGAGGGTCACCCAAGGAACATTTCTACAAAATAATTTGAAAATCAGCCTGACACTTTCGTCGGAGAAGATTTTTTAAGTTTTGACTATAGCCATATAAGGCAAAATAGCCCCGCTCCCCTGGCGGCCTTGTTTTTTGACCAATCAACATGGCTTGAAGGAATCTGGTAGAGGGTCATCCAAGGAACATTTCTACAAAATTATTTGAAAATCTGCCAACCAGTTTGGGAGAAGAAGAATTTTGAAGTTTTTTTTTCGTTTCGTTGCCATGGAAACCAGAATTCTGCATGGATCCCTAAAATTTGAAGGAATTCTGGTGAGGTCATTAAAAGGATGCTTTCTGTGAAGTTTCATCCCAATTGACAGACTGGTTACTGAGGAGAAGATGTTGAAGATTTTTTAAGTTTTCACCTTTGGCCATATAAGGCAAAATAGGCCCCGCCCCCTGGCGGCCATGTTTTTCGACCAATCAACATTGCTTGAAGGAATCTGATAGAGGGTCACCCAAGGAACATTTCTACAAAATTATTTGAAAATCAGCCTGACACTTTTGGAGGAGAAGATTTTTTAAGTTTGCACTATAGCCATATAAAGCAAAATAGCCCCGCCCCCCCCTGGCGGCCATGTTTTTCGACCAATCAACATGGCTTGAAGGAATCTAATAGAGGGTCACCCAAGGAACATTTCTACAAAATTATTTGAAAATCGACCTTACACTTTCGGAGGAGAAGATTTTTTAAGTTTTCACTATAGCCATATAAGGCAAAATAGCCCCGCCCCCCCTGGCGGCCATGTTTTTCGACCAATCAACACGGCTTGAAGGAATCTGATAGAGGGTCATCCAAGGAACATTTCTACAAAATTATTTGAAAATCTGCCAACCAATTTGGGAGAAGAAGAATTTTGAAGGAATTCTGGTGAGGTCATTGAGAGGATGCTTTCTGTGAAGTTTCATCCAAATTGACCCACTGGTTACTGAGGAGAAGAAGTTGACGCACGCCGGACGACGCACGACGGACGACGCACGCCGGACAAAAGGCGATCACAATAACTCACCTTGAGCAAAGCTCAGGTGAGCTAATCAAACAACAAGAGGCCCAAGAACGCCAGTATCTCTCCACTGCATTAGGCAAAATCATTAAAGCAGGGTTCCTGCAGAAAATAAACAAGAGGGCCATGATAGAAAATAAACAAGAGAGCCATGATGGCCCTGGATCGCTCACCTGATTTTATTTTTTTTCACTTTAGCCATATAAGGCAAAACAGCCCTGCCTCCTGGCGGCCATGTTTTTTACCTATAACCATGGCTGGAAGGATTTTTCAAGCTTTCATTTTAGCCATATAACGCAAAACAGCCCCGCCCCCTAGTGGCCATGTTTTTTGATAAATCAACATTGCTTGAAGGAATATAAAAGAGGGTCACCCAAGAAACATTTCTACAAAATTATTTAACAAGAGGGCCATGATGGCCGTGAATCGCTCACCTTAATTATACAATGTACTGTAATGCAAAACACATCAAGACAATTATTCTGAAAGCAACCTCTAGTGTTAACAAGATATTCCTTCATTTGACCTAGTGATCTATATTTTTTTTCCTGATATGACCCATATTCCAACATGGACTAGATATCTGACCCCGTATGACCCATATTCGAATTTGACCTAGATATAATTCAGACAAATATTCTGACCAAATTTCAAGATGCTGAAGCAAAAAAAGGCGGCATTCAAAGATTTTCCTTCAATTTGGCCTAGTGACCTAGTTTTTGAACCTACATGACCCATATTCGAACTTGGCTTAGATATCATTTAAAACATTCTCATTAAATGTCAAACTGCTGTAGCAAAAAATGTGTCTTCTACATAGTTAACAAGATTTTTCCTTCATATTCGAACTTGACCTAGATATCTTTAAAGGAATACGCTCGGCTGGAAAAAACTTGCTTTGAATTGAAAAATATTGACTTAAAGAACATTTATTTACTATGCATTTCATTAACATACAACTAATAATGAAGATATTACTATTTAAAGATGACTATTTGTGCTGATCGATGCGCAGCATGGGCGCGGCCATTGTTTACATATCGCAATGTCTCTATACTTTCTGAAAAGATTCGTGACGTCATTTACCCTCTATGTCCCAAACAAAACATACAAGTAGAGTTAGCTAATGAACGACTGCGGTACTATAAAGGGAATACAAAATATACTTTTTCGTAAGAAAATTAACCCCGGAAGTTTACAAACCTAAATTTCAATTTTTCAAAATGAAATTCAAAGCATTACATCATAGTATTACTAGATCTATATAAAGTTTAAAGTAAATAGTATCCAACCATAGTAGGTGGATAGAAAACTCGAAATTGACTCGTGTAATATATATCAGCCAATTAAATATATGTGTGTTAACATTTATTTATACAATAATTTCATTCGTTTATATATGTGACAGTTGTTTGTTATGATTTCACAGCTCGTTAGACATAATGAACCGTTGTTTTTGTAGAACAATCAAAGGTCATAGAAACAATAAAATTTCCGGTAGTGGTCGGACGCTACTGAAATAGGATCTGTCGGCGAGTCTTTTGAGCAGGCATAATTTGACCCATTCCCTACATACTCTGGAGTTGGCGGTAAAGAGATTTTCCATATTAGTCATCTGCTGCAGATTTGGTGTATGTTGAAAAGGGAGAATTGAAATGGTTAATTTTGACCAAATTTCCAAAAGGATTTTTGTTGTAAGACTTTTATATTATATACATGTATTGAAGAAAAATTCTCAAACCTGTATAAATATCCCTTTTAGTTCCAAATAAAATCGTCCAATTTTTAAAATCGTTACTTGTTTTTAGTTGAATGTATTTTACCACAATTCATTACCTCCAAATACAAGACACGGGAAAGTTTATTAAGAATGAGTACAGCATAGCTTCGGATGTTTTTACACAAATGAGGCACGTCACACACAAATCGCAATTCGGAGGTCATATTGTGAATTACAAATAAGATCAAATTGCATATTTGTATGGTCGGTTTTTCGTCAGGATGCGTCTGCAGAGGCTTACTGTACCGCTCAAAAGCAAAAACAATTTTCGGCCATGCCTATAAAGGCTTTCTTACACCGGCACTCCACACAACACTACAATCTCTATGACAGCAAATACATGTATAAATAAAGTTGTAAACGTTGTGACAAAAGACGTAATTCACAGATTAATCGAAAATTAAAAACATTGTACCGTTCTTTATTGAAATCCAATTAAAGGTCATAAAACCCAATCATATTTCCGGTAGCAATCAGACATTACTTATGATCTACCAATAAAGCACCGCCGAGGCTTTGATGCGCTGATCAGGAGCAGCAGCCGATTAGGGGTAATAAACAGCAAGTCAACTAATTAGGGGTAATAAAATAATTAATTGACCATCATGCAAGGCGTGTAAAATGTTACAGCAGTCAAAAGACGTCAGTTCGTTTGAAAACATTCAATTTAGCTTTTCCTATATAATTAATAACTGCAATACTGTTACGTCTTTCACAGCCTTATGTTGAAGTACTGCCCAAAACGTCAGGAATTTGATGATGATCAAATGCAAACAAGGACAGCACTGGCTGTAATCGACCATGTTCAAACCCTTGGTCGACAACAGCGAAAATATTTATGTGGTGAAAAGATCTATAGGCAGGCATTTTCAAAACTTACTGGATAGTGGACATGCTAACAATTAATCAGAAAAGAGAAGAGGAAAAACCTTGTGAGGCAGAGATCAGACTAATCATGAATTGTTGTGTTTGCTTTTTAGTTGTGAATCACACTGTTTGTTTCTTGGGAAGATTCATGACCAAAAACATACCACACAAGTATGCAATTTTATCTTATTATGAGATTAACACTGAAACTATCCAAATGCGGAATTTGTGCTGACGCGGTTCATTTGAGTAAACCCCACGCGCTATGACGTAAGCATATCCCAAAGGCTCTCCCAAAATTCGGTGTTAAAATCTGTGACCTTTTGTGTTTGTGAAATTGGACGATTTCATATGGATTATAAGGGATTTTTATGCAGGTTTGTGAGAAATTATTTTACAATTCATTCTTTAACAAACAAATAAATCTTTTGAAAGTTTGGTCAAATATAAAAAAATGAATTTACCCTTTTATTGAACACGTCGACCATTTTCTTGTTGAAGACGCTTTTGTAGCACACGACTTTTGAAAAACATTGTGAATAAAGGGGACATTGCTCAAAATTAGCAGTTCTCCTTTTACCGTAATGTTTTCAACATTACCATTATGTTTTCAAATGTTTGCAATGATTATACTTTATAGAATTTCCTAATTTCTTATGTTTTTTACACGTGCCAAGGTCGTTTTTGTTTACCTTCCATCGCCTTTTTTTTTTACAGATAAATTAAATTAACAGCAATTACGTTCTCAAATTATCTAATTAAGGAAGTTCAAATAAGCATTCAAAGCAAACTGTAATCAATTATAACACGGATCAATTTACCGCCTGCCCCACTATGATGAATTAATAATCTAAAACAAACATACATGTATACAATATTTACACCATTAAACTTCAAAAAGTGGTCCTTCCTCATAATCGGCCTTTTGTACCAGACATTTTGGGAAATTGGCCTTTCTTTCTGGACCTATAATCGGCCTTTTTGGACTGGCCTTTTACGCATTCGGCCAATTTTGACCTATACCTAAGATAAGATAGCGATCTGAAAATTTAGTAATCCATACGGTGTTAATCGGAAGTTGGTAACTGACGTCACAGGAAGTTGATTATAAGCAAAGATGGCGGCGCCCATAGACGATCGATACCGACGTGAAAACACAAACTTTAAAAGCATAATTATATCTTGGTAGTGCAAGCATGTAAAAAAAAGGTAATTACATCAAAATGATACATTACTGTAGTGCTATTTAGTCATATAGTTTAAATTTCAGCCGAGCGTATTCCTTTATGACAAACATTCTGATAAAATTTCAAACTTCTGAAGCAAAAAATGTGGCCTCTAGTGTTTACAAGATTTTCCTTTAATTTGACCTAGTGACCTATTTTTTGACCCAACATGACCCATAATCGAACTTGACTTACAAATCATCAAGAAAAACATTCTGATAAAGTTTCATCATGCTCAAGTTAAAAATGCAGTATCCAGAGTGTTAACAAGATAACCCTTCAATTTGGCCTAATGACCTAGTTGTTAACCCAAACTTGGCCTAGATATCATTTAGACAAACATTCTGACCAAATTTCAAGCTGCTTAAGCAAAAGAAATGTGGCATCCAAAGTGTTAACAAGATTTTCCTTTAATTTTACCTAGTGACCTAGTTTTTGATCCGGCATAACCCATATTCGAACTTGACCTAGATATTTTTAAGACAAACATTCTGACAAAATTTCAAACTGCTGAAGCAAAAATTGACCTAGTAACCTACTTTTTGACCCAACATGACCCATGTCCAAGATTTAATGGAGATGAATGTTCTGATAAACTTTCATGAAGATTGGATGCAAAATGTAGCCTGTAGAGTGTTAACAAGCTCAAATGTTAACGACGCACAACACACGCCGGACGGACGCCGGACAAAATGTGATCACAATAGCTCACTTCGTGCATAGGTGAGCTAAACATCAGCCAGACACTTTCGGAGGAGAAGATTTTCAAAGTTTCCACTATAACCATATAAGGCAAAACAGACCCGCCCCCTGGCGGCCATATTTTTTTACCAATCAACATGGCTTGAAGGAATATGATAGAGGATCACCCAAGGAACATTTATACAAAATTATTTCAAAATCGGCCTTACACTTTCATGCAGCAGACGACTTTGAACATATTTTGTCAACAAATAGAACGTCTCCATAATTGAATGGATTACCTATGACTAAAAGTTGAAAACATTGTGTCAAAATTGGTTGTTCCGCTGCAACCTCTGCAGTATGAACCCCAGCCTCAAGCATGCCTATGGCTCGCTCGTGTAAATTTTCCGGAATTCTCGGCATTGAAATTCCGACTAAAAAAACTTCAGATTAAAGACGTTTTTTATTTCTTCAGTATGTATACTACCAGAGCAATAATTCAGCTTACACAAATATCAGTGGACAGGATATGCCCATCCCTAACCTGCACATGAAAATCACCTTTTGCGTTAAATAAGCGGACCTGCTATTTTGTAAAGTAGAACAGGTTTACAAATAACCGGGTGTATATTTATGCGTAGATCTTTTAGGTAAACCTGAAAATTTTGTATGTACTTAACGAAAGTTTCTTTTTTGGTTCAGAATATTTTGTAAATAAATGAACTTTATTTCTTATATTACTAAGGGCTGCAACATAATTGTCTAATGGTATTTTTTTCCTATATTCCATCTGGGTTCTTTCCTGGAAGTAACACAATTTCAACAAATTAAATTTTTTGTCAAAACTGTTTTAATTCTACTGAGAAAATAGTTTGACATTTTCTGAGAAAATCTTTCTTTGCACTGTGACTGCAGGCCTAACTTGGATTGCCCTCAAGTCTGATTACCATGAAAATTAATGGATATCTGGGTCCCTGAAACAACTTCAAAAACTTCTGAACACAAATTTAAGATGCATTTTTGTCAATTTTCTGGTATTGCTTTAGAAGAAATAGCATTTCTCTGTTGTTATTTTATAAATTAAAAACAAAGTTTTGACTCAAAACAGCTGAATGACACGCTGGTTACAGAGGAGAAGATATTGACACAAGCACACACACACACAACGGACAATTCGCCATGACATAAGCTTGACTTGCTGAAAGTGACTGGCTTTCAGCCATAATGGAGCTTAAAATTGATACACACACTCATCTTAAAATTCCGATACATGTGCTGGCAGTTTTGGCAGAAAATACTTAACCCTTTCCCTCATACGACAAACCTACAGCAGACGACTTTGAACATATTTTGTCAAAAAATAGAAAATCTCCATAAATGAATGATAGATAACCTATGACTAAAAGTTGAAAACATTGTGTCTAAAGGAGAAATTGCTTGTTTTGAGCAATTTCTTCTTTTTTCACTATGTTTTCAAAAAGCCGGCTGCTGCAGAGGCGTCATAAAGCCTCTATATGAGGGAAAGGGTTAAACTAACAGCACCACAGTTTACTTGATAGGGGTCAACACTTTAGAATAGCAAGACCATCACTTATTCAATTGCTTGGCATTTATTTCAGCTTAGAACAAATATATTTTGTAAGCAAGTGAACTTTATTTCTTAAATTGCTAGGGGCTGCAACATAATTGTCTAATGGTATTTTTTTCATATATTCCATCTGGGTTCTTTCCTGGAAGTAACACAATTTCAACAAATTAATTTTTTTTGTCAAAACTGTTTTAATTCTACGGAGAAAATAGTTTGACATTTTTTGAGAAAATCCTTCTTTGCACTGTGACTGCATGCAGGCCTAACTTGGATTGCCCTCGAGTCTGATTACCGTGAAGATTAATGGATATCTGGGTCCCTGTGACAGACAGCATTGCTGCTACATTAAACCTGACATTTACCTTTTCCGAAATGCGACACATTTTGAAGCATCTGTAAAAGACAACCTTTAATAACACTGTGGTAAAAGGAGAATCTCTCATGATAAGCAAATTCTCATTTTGCCCCAATGTTTTCAACTCCATGGTCATTAGTTATACTAATTTGTGGAGATTTTCCTTTGTTTTGCATAGAAGTTTTCAAATTCTTCTGCTGCTGATTCGTTGAATGTGGGAAAGAGATCAAAAAACAGTGTGCGATACAAATTCAATCCAAGATCCCGGAACATTAAAAGAGCCTTTTATCAGGAAGTAGGGTTATTTATGAAAGAAAAAAAAGCTATGAACAAACTTAATCCTTTCCTACTTGTCATGTATTTCGAGGCTTTTTCAGCAAAGAACTTCTGAAAATATTGTGGCAAAAGGAGAAATTGCACATGATGATCAATTTCTTTTTTTGCCACAATGTTTTCAACTCTTACCAAAAATTTATTTTTAATTTAACCCTTTCCCTCATACAGACGCTTTCTGATGCCTCTGCAGCAGATGGCTTTTTTGAAAACATATATATATATATATATATATATATATATAGTGACAAAAGAAGAAATTGCTCAAAACAAGCAATTTCTCCTTTTGCCACAATATTTTCCAGTTTTAGTCATACTCAGGTTAACCATTCAATTATAGAGATTTTCTATTTTTTGACAAAATATTTTCTAATGGGTCTACTGCAGATTTGTCGTATGAGGGAAAGGGTTAAAGAGATTTTCAATATGTATGCATAGAAGTTGCAGGAGATTTGTTGTATATTGAAACGATCTAGATCTGATTTATTCAATTCTGAAAACATTGTGTAAAAACAATATCTTAATTCTTTCCAAACAAAGTTCTGAATTTCCAACAGTCCAGAATGTGCAGAAAATTAAAAAAAAAATCATATCATTTACAATCTCGATACAACTAGAACTATCACTGAAGATGATAAATACCCCCAAAACAGCACCTTGACCTACACCATAACTTAATAAGTAAAAGGGCCACAACTCTGTAAAATAACATGCAATTGTATGACCTTTAGGATAATGCCCATCTCCTCTTGGTATAGAAGCTTCATGTAACATTTTATTGAATTCCACCTAGTGATTTGTAAGAAATAGGCCGGACAAAATATGGCTTCCGACCGACCAACCGACCGATATACAGCCAGCCCGACACAGTGACTCCTATATATCCCCTCTTCTTCGAAGGGGGGTATAAAAAAGGATAATATATTCAGACAGTTTAAATGAGATCTATCTGCAACAAACAACTTTGAAAACTTCTAAACACAACAAAAATCTATGATGCATTTTTATTAAATTTTCTGGTATTGCATCAGAAGAAATAGCATTTCTCTGTTGTTATCTTACAAATTCAAAACAAAGAAAGCTTTGTCTCACAAATGCTTTTTGAATAGAAAGAAACTGTTCTGCTAAAACACAATTTCTTGAAAAAAAAATAAAAAAATGCTTTTAACCATATTGGTGGTTTCATGCAAATTTATCATTTACACTACATCTTGCAACATCTTATGAGGCCTTAATTGACATTATCCAGAGTGCATTGTGCAAGAAATCTATCATCTTTACATCCATCAATAGACTTAACAAATACAAAATCTCTAATAGCAGAATAAGAAAGCTTCAAAAACAAAACCATCCATCTGAAAATAAGGGGTTACCGGGTAATGGAAAATTAAAGCTATTTCCAGGAAAATGTTTTTCACAACTCCACGCCAAAACCTAACATGTCAAAGAAATGCTTAACCCTTTTACCTCACATAGGCGCTTTCTGAAGCCTCTGCAGCAGACGGCTTTTTGAAAAAAATAGTAACAATAGAAGAAATTACTCAATACGAGCAATTTCTCCTTGCAACAATGTTTTCCACTTTTACTCATAGACTATCCATTCAATTAAAGAGATTTTCTATGCTTTGACAAAATATATTTAAAGTCGTTTGCTGCAGAATTGTCGTATGAGGAAAAGGGTTAACTTCACAGGAAGTTTGCTTCAGTCTGGGATATTCATCAAACTAAACAGGCCACAAACCATGAAATGAAAGCAAGGCTTTTAACAATTTCCCCTATGTAGACGAATTTTGACACAACCAAAGTGGACGACTTTAGAAATCATTGTGGCAAGAGGAGTAATTGCTCATTATGAGGAAAAGGGTTAAAAATCTATGCAGAAAATACACAATTCAATATTGTAATTTAAGTCGTTTGCTGTCAAATATTCTGAAGAAATAAAACATTGGCAAAATTAAGTGATTAATTTGTGTTTTACGCCGTTTTCAACTATTATTCAGTTTATCCAGGCACCTATACTCATGTGTATCAACAATTATTCAGTTTATCCAGGCACCTATACTCATGTGTATATCAACTATTATTCAGTTTATCCAGGCACCTATACTCATGTGTATCAACAATTATTCAGTTTATCCAGGCACCTATACTCATGTGTATCAACTATTATTCAGTTTATCCAGGCACCTATACTCGTGTGTATCAACAATTATTCAGTTTATCCAGGCACCTATACTCGTGTGTATCAACAATTATTCAGTTTATCCAGGCACCTATACTCCTGTGTATCAACTATTATTCAGTTTATCCAGGCACCTATACTCCTGTGTATCAACAATTATTCAGTTCATCCAGGCACCTATACTCCTGTGTATCAACAATTATTCAGTTTATCCAGGCACCTATACTCATGTGTATCAACAATTATTCAGTTTATCCAGGCACCTATACTCATGTGTATCAACAATTATTCAGTTTATCCAGGCACCTATACTCATGTGTATCAACAATTATTCAGTTTATCCAAGCACCTATACTCATGTGTATCAACAATTATTCAGTTTATCCAGGCACCTATACTTCTGTGTATCAACTATTATTCAGTTTATCCAGGCACCTATACTCATGTGTATCAACAATTATTCAGTTTATCCAGGCACCTATACTCATGTGTATCAACAATTATTCAGTTTATCCAGGCACCTATACTCATGTGTATCAACAATTATTCAGTTTATCCAGGCACCTATACTCATGTGAATCAACTATTATTCAGTTTATCCAGGCACCTATACTCCTGTGTATCAACTATTATTCAGTTTATCCAGGCACCTATACTCATGTGTATCAACAATTATTCAGTTTATCCAGGCACCTATACTCAGTTTATCCAGGCACCTATTCTCATGTGTATCAACTATCATTCAGTTTATCCAGGCACCTATACTCATGTGTATCAACTATTATTCAGTTTATCCAGGCACCTTTACTCATGTGTATCAACTATTATTCAGTTTATCCAGGCACCTATTCTCATGCGTATCAACTATTATTCAGTTTATCCAGGCACCTATACTCATGTGTATCCTGGCTTTCCCTCACCAGTACTCCACACAGCTTTTGTTCTAAGCTCCTGGCTACTTTTCCACATAGACTATTAGCTGATTGGTGGAAGACAAATGACACTTGCCACAGTGACTTTTGTCAAACAACGGGAAGAATGTGGTTTAGCTTGGGTTCTGAGCCTTAGTTAAGATGATATTAAATATTTTAGAATCTTTATTTGACGGTCAAACCCTTTGTTGGGGTTCCTCAAGATTCTCTTTGGGAGTTCAATTTTTTTCCAGTTTGATGGATTAATAAGGTAGATTTTTAATCATCAGGACTCGTAAAGTATCACAAAATACGAAAATACAGGGAAACCATGTAAAAACCTGTGGAACAAGAAAATGTGTCCATGGAACACGGATGCCCCGGTTGTTAACTATATTTTAAAACATCAGGTTCACTAAAATCTAACTTGACCAAAAACTTTAACCTGAGAATGGAATGGACGAACAGACAGACGAACAGACGGACGAACAGTTGGTCCAACCTCAAATTGATACAATTTTTTAAACAATGATATGTTGATTGTCATTTGTGTGAAGTTTCATAATGATAGGACATCAGGTTCACTAAAATCTAACTTGACCAAAAACTTTAACCTGAGAATGGAATGGACGAACAGACAGACGAACAGACAAACGGACGGACGAACAGTTGGTCCAACCTCAAATTGATACAATTTTTTAAACAATGATATGTTGATTGTCATTTGTGTGAAGTTTCATAATGATAGGACATCAGGTTCACTAAAATCTAACATGACCAAAAACTTTAACCTGAGAATGGAATGGACGAACAGACAGACGAACAGACGGACGAACAGTTGGTCCAACCTCAAATTGATACAATTTTTTAAACAATGATATGTTGATTGTCATTTGTGTGAAGTTTCATAATGATAGGACATCAGGTTCACTAAAATCTAACTTGAACAAAAACTTTAACCTGAGAATGGAATGGACGAACAGACAGACGAACAGACGGACGAACAGTTGGTCCAACCTCAAATTGATACAATTTTTTAAACAATGATATGTTGATTGTCATTTGTGTGAAGTTTCATAATGATAGTACATCAACTTCACTAAAATCTAACTTGACCAAAAACTTTAACCTGAGCGGGACGGACGAACGGACGAACGGACGGACGGACGGACGAACGGACGGACTAACAGACCGGAAAACTATATGCCCCTCATACTTCGTATGCCGGGGCATAAAAAACACCAAGGAATTTTATGTTAAGATGCGGAAATGCTAGGAAATTGTACTAATACTCCGGAGTGTCTACGGGAACCATTCCGGGATGTCCATGAAAAGTATCAAATCGTCCAATCACTTTTGCAGGTTTCTATGAAAAGTATCTCTGGAAAGGTGTCCGAATAGTTGGGGGATTTTCTAGGGAATATTCACGGAATTTCTGGGAAATCTACAGCCGGGTATCATAAGCTGTCCGGTTACAAGACCTGTTCACTCCCTCTTATCTAGAAGTCTACGGGTACTCACAATCCCTGGATTGACAGCTCATGTCGCTATCCTGAATGAGCTCCTGGGGCTTGGCAAAATAAGAAGTATGCTTTTGATACATAGGCAAATATATTGCTGGATGAGAACAATTTGCTGATTTTGAGCAATGTCTTCTATTTTCCAAAATATTTTCGGAGCTTGCCTACTGCAGAGGGACAAAAGTTGTCTGCATTATGGAAAGGTATACAGATCTTGCAATAATACTTCACAACTATGCATCATATGGGTAAGATTTCTGGGACCTTAACCCTTTCCCTCATACGACAATTCTGCAGCAGACGACTTCGAACAACTTTTGTCAAAAAATAGAAAATCTCTATAATTGAATGGATAACCTATGACTAAAAGTGGAAAACATTGTGGCAAAAGGAGAAATTGCTCATTTTGAGCAATTTCTTCTTTTGTCACTATGTTTCCAAAAAGGTGTCTGCTGCAAAGGCATCAGAAAGCGTCTATATGAGGGAAAGGGTTAACCCTTTCCCACATACAACGAATCTGCAGCAGACGACTTTGAAATCATCAGGACAAAATTTGGAAATCTCCTTAAAATACAAATTTAGTTTCAGAATAGAGTTGAAAACATTGTGGTAAAAGAAGAAATTACTCATTAAGAGCAATTTCTCTTTTTGTCACTATATTTCAAAAGTCTTCTGCTGTAGAGGCATCAGAAAGAATCTGTATGAAGGAAAGGGTTACATATGATGGAAAACGGTGGAACACTTCCAGGAGTAACATAATTAAATTTCTCTTACTATTATGGAAGCCAAATACATGTTTCACTCTTTCCCACATACGAAAAATAAGTATAGCAGACAACTTTGAAAACATCTGCACAAACATATGGAAATCTCTTAAAATGAAAATATAATTACTGAATGGAGATGGAAAACATTTTAGCAAAATGTAGAAATTGATTTTCCTGAGCAATTTCTGCTTTTGCCACATTGATTTTAAAAGTCGTCTGCTGCAGATGCATCAAAATGTTTCTGCATGTGGGAAAGAGTTTAAATCTTATTATGCACCCTCAAGGGAAACAAAGTACAATCTGCATTTTGTGGAAACCATTTCAGGTCTTGTGGCATTCTGTATTAAAAATACCTTATCCTATTTTTCCAAGCATAATTGCTGTAAACCCTCATACTGGTAATAGAAACTACTTGAGTTATATATTGCAGAAACTTACATAACATGTACTTTTATATGACAACCATTTACTAAATCCATTTCAACATATAAAAATAATCTGCAGTCGACGACAACAAAATATAGAAAATCTCAATAAACAAGAGGGCCAAGATGGCCCTAAATCAATCACCTGAATGATAGTAATAATTTGAGGCAAATATTTAACTGCAAATATCTGTGAAAATTTGATCAGGAGTTCAAATGAAACTGCAAGGAGTGGACACTCAGTTAAAGAAATAGTTTATCAGTAAAAATTAAGCCAATTGTATCTTGAAATCTAACAAGATCTTTAATAAGAATGGAATTATAAAGTTTTGTCATTTTGCACCTTTCCTGATGCCGCTTTGCTGCCCTGTTTGTCAACGACATCAATATGGCTTCATGAACAGTTTTTGTAGAGTCACTCAAAGAACATTTATGCCAAATTATCTTGGAACTTGACAAATGGATTATGGAGATAGAGGTTGTTAAAGTTTGGGTATTTTTCTCAATTTCTACAAAAGTTCTACACAGAATGTAAGTCTGAACAATTTTGAAAGAAGACCATCAAAGGAACATTCCTGTGAAGTTACGTTGAAATTGGTCGAGTGGAATGGTAGGAGTTGTAGCTAAAATTGTAGTCATTTGTAGCTAAAAGTTCAATTTACCCCTTTTGTGATGACGCAAGGTTGCTATGATTTTGTAACCAATCAATACGGCTTGGAACAAATTAAGTAAAGGATCACTGAAGTAAGATTCCTATTCAATTTTCTTAATATCAGACAAAAAAAAAATGGAATTTCCAAATTTTGTCATTTTGCCCCTTTTCTGATGCCTCCTGACTGCCATGTTTTTCAACCAATCAATATGCCTAGAACAATCTTTGTAGAGGGTTGGTCACCCAAGGAACATTTCTACCAAACTATATTGGAATCTGACATGCAGATTCAGAGGAGAAGATTTTTAAAGTTTGGACATTTTGCCCCCTTTCTGATGCCGCAGCAACCAAAGTTCTCAATGGAATTTAAATCTTTGAACAATTTTGAAAGAACGCTACCAAAGGAACATTCCTGTGAAGTTTAGATGGATTTCGTCCTTCGGTTTAGGAGGAGTTCATGTTTAAAGCTAAAAGTTAACAACGGACAAAAAGTGATCAGAATAGATCACCTTGAGCCTTAGGCTCAGGTGATCTAATAAAAGAAAATCATTGAAAAGATGTGAAAACATGATGTCAAAAGGAGAAATTGCTTTGAATGAGCAAATTCTCCTTTTGACATCATGTTTTTTCAAGTCATCTGCTGATATCGCACCAAAATGCATATATAAGCACATAGGAAAAGTTGAGAAATTGTTTAGAAAACCTTACATCAGTTTCAGAGAAGTTATTGCTTTTTCCCCTTTTTAATGCCATTGCAATCAGAATTTTGCATCAAATAGAATTTTTTGAACACATTTGCTAGAGGACCATAGTATAATGAAATTGGCCATGTGGTGTGCGAAAAATGTTCCAATATGCAGACACATTTTAAAGCATAAGCAGTAGATACCTTTTTTAAAAGATTTGGCAAAAGAAGAAACTGCTTGTAATGAGGAAATTCTCTTTTTGCCACAATGATAATCAATTTTATTAAATAATTATAATTTCATTTGGAGAGATTTTCCATAAATTTGTCAAGATATTCCAAATTTGTTTGCTGTAGATTTAATGTATGTGAGAAAGGGTTAAAGAAATAGTCTGAAAAAGACGCCATCATTCACAATAGTTTACCATAAGCATTTCATTGACAATATTTTGTCACAAAGAATACATATAACCTCTTGTAAAATGAACCTAACATGACCTGGCATATTAACCCTTTCGGTGCCATTGGCGACTGCAGTCGACATTATGATAGCGTGCCATAGGCGACTGCAGTCGACAATTCTACAACTACTACTACTAACTACTACTACTTCTACAACTACTACTACTACTTCTACAACTACTACTACTACTACTACTGAGTAAATGTGAAATAAACCTGGCGCTGGCTGGAATTTTCTGTGATAAACTTGGCGACGAAAGGGTTAAAGGTCATATCAATTTATTTAAAGTTCCAAGTAAAATTAACCTTTAGTGACCTGGCACATTAAAGGTGATATTGATTTCTTCAAAGTTCCAAGTAAAATTAACCTTTAGTGACCTGGCACATTAAAGGTGATATTGATTTCTTCAAAGTTCAAAGTAAAATTAACCTTTAGTGACCTGGCACATTAAAGGTGATATTGATTTCTTCAAAGTTCCAAGTAAAATTAACCTTTGGTGACCTGGCACATTAAAGGTGATATTGATTTCTTCAAAGTTCCAAGTAAAATTAACCTTTGGTGACCTGGCATATATTAAAGGTCATATCAATTTCTTTAAAGTTCCAAGAAAAAAGTAACCTTTGATGACCTGCCATATATTAAAGACCTGGTATATCAAAGGACATATTGATTTCTTAAGTTCAATGTAAAATTACCTTTTATTAACTCAGGCATATCAAAGGTCACATTTTGTTCTTTACCTCAATATAAAATTAATCTTTGGGATGCAAGGGTCACAAATTTATCTCTTATGGTCTACTTTAAAAACATCAATGGAAAAACTTGAATATCTGAAAATTTGAATTCAAATTCATTACTTTTGAGAAATTTCTCCTTTTCCAACATTGTTTTCCAATTTCATGTGTGCAGAAATATCACAAGCTGTATGTACCAGGAGAAGGATGTATGTACCAGGTGATGGATGTATGTACCAGGATAAGGGTGTATGTACCAGGAGAAGGTAGTATGTACCAGGAAAAGGATGTATGTACCAGGAGAAGGATGTACAAGGAGAGGGATGATGCACCAGGAGAAGGTAGTATGTACCAGGAGAAGGATGTATGTACCAGAAGAAGGTAGTATGTACCAGGAGAAGGGTGTATGTACCAGGAGAAAGTAGTATGTACCAGGAGAAGGTAGTATGTACCAGGAGAAGGATGTATGTACAAGGAGAGGGATGATGTACCAGGAGAAGGTAGTATGTACCAGGATAATGGTGTATGTACCAGAAGGTAGTATGTACCAGAAGGTAGTACCAGAAGGTAGTATGTACCAGAAGGTAGTATGTACCAGAAGGTAGTATGTACCAGGAGAAGGTAGTATGTACCCGGAGAAGGATGTATGTACAAGGAGAGGGATGATGTACCAGGAGAAGGTAGTATGTACCAGGAGAAGGATGTATGTACCAGGAGAAGGATAATGTACAAGGAGAAGGTAGTATGAACCAGGAGAAGGCAGTATGTACCAGGAGAAGGATGTATGTACCAAGAGAAGGATGATATACCAGGAGAAGGTAGTATGTACTAGAAGAATGATGTATGTACCAGGAGAAGGATGTATGTATCAGGAGAAGGATGCATGTACCAGGAGAAAGATGTATGTACCAGGAGAAGGTAGTATGTACCAGGAGAAAAATGATGTACCAGGAGAAGGTAGTATGTACCAGGAGTAGGATGTATGTACCAGGAGAAGGATGCATGTACCAGGAGAAGGATGTATGTACCAGGAGAAAGATGTATGTACCAGGAGAAGGTAGTATGTACCAGGAGAAGGATGATGTACCAGGAGAAGGTAGTATGTACCAGGAGAAGGATGATGTACCAGGAGAAGGTAGTAATTGCACCAGGAGAAGGATGTATGTATCAGGAGAAGGATGATGTACCAGGTGAAGGTAGTATGTACCAGAAGGATGTATGTACCAGGAGAAGGTAGTATGTACCAGGAGAAGGATGTATGTACCAGGAGAAGGTAGTATGTACCAGGAGAAGGATGTATGTACCAGGAGAATGATGTATGTACCAGGAGAAAGATGTATGTACCAGGAGAAGGATGATGTACCAGGAGATGGTAGTATGTACCAGGAGAAGGATGTATGTACCAGGAGAAAGATGTATGTACCAGGAGAATGATGTATGTACCAGGATAATGATGTATGTAACCAGGAGAATTATGTAAGTACCAGTAGAAGGATGTATGTACCAGGAGAGGGATGCATGTACCAGTAGAAGGTTGTATGTACCAGGAGAATGATGTATGTACCAGGAGAGGGATGTTTGTACCAGGAAAAGGTTTATGTACCAGGAAAAGGTAGTATGTACCAGGACAAGGATGATGTACCAGTAGAAGGTTGTATGTACCAGGAGAGGTATGTATGTACCAGGAGAAGATAGTATGTACCAGGAGAGGGATGTATGTACCAGGAGAGGGATGTATGTACCAGTAGAAGGTTGTTTGTACCAGGAGAGGGATGTATGTACCAGGAGAAGGTTGTATATACCAGGAGAGGGATGAATGTACCAGGAAAAGGATGTATGTAGCCAGTACCTTATTTCTTCCTTTCCGTTCCACACAACAGCACATTAGTCCCAACCTTCTATCCCAGCTCTCTTCATAGGCCCGGAAAGCTTTCCTGTAAAGAGAAAAATAAATTGCTGTTTTAATTTAATAATCCTTCTTTGAACGCATTAAGGCATGATATCCAAAATCATTACAAACAAAAGATTTGTTTTATTGGAGAAATTGCTTATTATGGGCCATTATCTCCTTTGGCCACAATTCAAACAAATGTCTTCTGCTGCAGATAAAATACAACTGGATGTTTGTCAGGGTTAATGGCTTTTTTAACATAAAGCACCAGACTATACTTAAAAGTTAACATTTTGTATTATTCTAAATTTCAAGGTATATCATATTCTTCATGCAACCGTTTCCTCGAAAGATCTGCTTTTTGACACTTTCTTTTTGAAAACATTCTGGGTAAAGGAAATATTGTCCAGATTATGACCAATTTCATCTTTTCCCACAATTTTGTTTACCATATATATGTCTCTGATTTGTTCTTTCACTTGGGTATTTTCTTTTTATCTTTGTATATATATTGTAAATGATTTATTTTTGCGTCATTGAGCCACATTTTTTGTGTACATATATATATATATATATTTATACAGTTTATCCCTTTCCCTCATATATATGCTTTCTGACGCCTCTGCAGCAGACGGCCTTTTGAAAACATTGTGACAAAGAAGAAATTGCTCAAAATGAGCAATTTCTCCTTTTGCCACAATGTTTTCCACTTTTGGTCATAGGTTATCCATTTAATTATAGAGATTTTCTATTTTTCGACAAAATATGTTCAAATTCGTCTGCTGCAGAATTGTCGTATGATGGAAAGGGTTATACAGAAGAAAACCATAAATGAGTTTTTTCATCCATAGATAACTTGAACAAACCTATAAATTTTCTGAAAAAGACCCAACTGGTTGATGGTTGTCGCCAAGTTGGAATGTATTAAATAGCAGTCGTGCAAAAAAATAAATGACATGGAATATGAATTCCAAATTTTAGTGGTCATCCAAAAAACACATTTTACAAATATTTTAAGTATTTTTCGTAAATACATATAGGACCAGCACCTATAGATATATTATGTCATGTAACTTCTAGAAAAAGTTTGAAGTGATTGATAGGAATAAATGGCCATTTTCAACATACAACAAATCTGCAGCAGACAACTCTGAAAATATACAAAAACATGAAAAATCTTCATAAATAAGGGTTTTATTATTAAAAAGATTAGAAAACATTGTGGCTAAAGGCGAAATTGCTCGTTTTCTAAAGTCTTCCGCTGCAGATGCAGATGCGTCAGAATGAGTGACCATATGATCAGTTCACCTTTCACATGCAACTTTCTTCATTCCAATATAAGGCTTTCCCACCCCATAGATGAATGACAAATAACAATGGCCGCAATGACTTTAATTATGTCAATCGTTGAAAAGGAGGGATTCAAACTGAAAGAAACCTGGATCAACATCCTTCATCGTTACAGATTGAGCTGTCATGGCTCAACAGAAAAAAAAGTTGAAAGAGATCACTATTGTTTTGTTGTTTTTTATCCCACAATGATGTATTAAGGGGAAAAAAAGGATGCGCATGCGCAGACAAATGTTTACAATAATTTTGGGAGATCGAGGTCAACACGTTGGGAAAAGGTATTTTTGTTTTCATTTTAAGTATTTAACTAAACAACAATTGTTATCATATATCAAATTAATATCATATATTTTAAAAGCGGGTTTCGTGTTTTTCGAATCAAACAGTATTTCTTAAGCCATAAAATGCTGATTCCCGCGCTAACATCCAATTGCTGCATCTTGCAGCAAATCTTGTATACAAATTTAGTTTCAGAATAACAATAGCCGCAATGACTTCAATTTTGTCAATCGTTGAAAAGGATCGAGGGATTCAAACTGAATGAAACCTGGATCAACATCCTTCATCGTTACAGATTGAGCTGTCATGGCTCAACAGAAAAAAAAAGTTGAAAGAGATCACTATTGTTTTGTTGTTTTTTATCCCACAATGATGTCGACTTAGAAATGAGGATGAATCCATCATGAAAAGAATTAATCCTTTTCCATACACAGATGAAAACATTGCGACAAATATGGAAATTGCTCATATATAGTGAACAATTTCTCCTTTTATCATAATTTTTTCCATTTTATTTAATAATTGTTCTTTGGTTTTTGGAAGGTGATTATTTTAATAATCTTCTTCCTATGGGATTGCACAGGCTGATGGAATATGCCCAACAACACACATCCTCGCTATAAACTATATGATCTTTTCATACATACGCTACTCAATATAGTTCGCAAAAATCAATGTAAACTCATACTTAAAGTGTTTTCATTTACAACCAGTTTGATGTAGACACTGGTTTGTTTTTTTAAATAAATTTTATTTTGAGAAATACAAATGATTCTGCAGTAAACAGTATCTTATGAATATTCCTACGCCGCACGCTTTCTTTTGTAAACAACACCGATACGCAGTAAACGAACTAGGTCAATTCGAGGACTGACCTATCGTCGAATTATTACACCCAATGAATGAAATCAAAACGTAATATAATTCCAATGTGGACTAGATTGTTTTCAATATGTACAAATACTTTTTATTTAATTGAATAGTATAACACTGTAGAATTGACACGAACTTACTTTTAACAACGCTTCATAACATCATATGGTAGCCGGTGATTTCGACCCCAAATATTTTAGACCCCAGTGTCGTAAGTGATTTCGACCCCACTTTTATTTTACCCTATTAACAGTCATGTTTAAATAATAAAAAATTTGATTGGCTATTTAATTATCTTTAAATAATGATTAAATAAACGATCTTGATGTGTTATAAATAGTTGAGGATGACTTTGAAAACTAATCAGATACCACACCAATTATTCTATGAATTTAAAACATTGGGGTAAAACAAGTATTCATGAATATTAATTCTAAAAACATATCAAATAAAAGTGATTCTTCAATGAAGTAGAAAACATTGGGGAAAAACAAGGCATTGATCATCCCTTTTCCACCTTTTTTTCAAACATGTGCTGCAGATTAAAAAACAAAGTATACAATAAAAACATGATACGACTTTGAAAACTTATCAGAAATCACAACAATTATTCAGTGAAGTTGAAAACATCGGGCAAAACGATCTTGATGTGTTATAAATAGTTGAGGATGACTTTGAAAAACTAATCAGATACCACACCAATTATTCTATGAATTTAAAATATTGGGGTAAAACAAGTAATCACGAATATTAATTCTAAAAACATATCAAATAAAAGTGATTCTTCAATGAAGTAGAAAACATTGGGGAAAAACAAGGCATTGATCATCCCTTTTCCACCTTTTTTTCAAACATGTGCTGCAGATTAAAAAACAAAGTATACAATAAAAACATGATACGACTTTGAAAAACTTATCAGAAATCACAACAATTATTCAGTGAAGTTGAAAACATCGGGCAAAACGAGTTTTCACTAATACATAGGCCGTACACTTTGAAAACATCGTGTCGGGATAACAGTGTGGTAAAAGGAAAAATGTACATACATGATGAGAAAGGGGGAACTTTTACAGGCTGTATACTTTGAAAACATCGTGACATGATAACCTTGTGGTAATTGGAGAAATGTGGAAACATGTACATACAGGGTGAGAAACGGGGAACTTTTGCATGGTATGTAGGCCGTATAGTTTGAAAACATCGTGACATGATAACATTGTGGTAATTGGAGAAATGTGTACATACATGGGGAGAAATGGGAACCATTTACAGGATACATTTGTACTCTGTACAAGATTTACATGATGGGTAGGCCGTATACAATGAAAACACTGTGACAGGATAACAGTGTGATAAAGGAGAAATGTACAAACATAGAGAGAAGTCGGGACATTTACATAATATGTAGGCCGTGGTAACTTCCCATTTCGTCTAATCCCATTTGGTCTACTGTTTTTTGTCCCATTTGGTCTACACCCTAATTCCCATTTCGTCTACTGTTCATAACATGAATATGCAAAGCTTTATTTCTATGGAGCTTGCTAATTTATCTGACATTGACATTAAAGCATTTTAGCATTTATGCCTCCTAAAATAACACATATTATCTTTAATTATCTTTCACACCTGAATGGTGTGAAAACTTACTTTTGAGGGTCTCAACATAATGTAGACTAGGACTGGCTGCTGCAGTTTATACTGAACTGACAGGTAGTCTGAGTCTACATTAAAGATAAGATGATCTTAGTTTACACTGTTTGCAGTGTTTGAATGCCATCTCATTATTAACCCACATATTTTTAACAAAAGATGTTTGTCTTATTGAATAAGTGTGTAAGGGGCTGTCTGTCAACTTAAATATAAGTGAAGACGAAATGACACTGGGGTCCAAACTGGGTGTAGACCAAATGGGACAAAGTGCAAAAAGTGTAGACCAAATGGGAATAAACCGTAGTCCGTAAACTTTGAAAACATCGTGACAGGATAAAATTGTGGTCAAAGGAGGAATGCACATACATGGTGAGAAATGGGAAACTTTTACATGATGGGTAGGCCGTATACTTTGAAAACATCGTGACAGGATAACATTGTTGTAATAGGAGAAATGTACAAACATGGGGATAAATTGGGACATGTACATGATATGTAGGCAGTTACTAAGGCCGTATATGTGGTAAAAGGAGAAATGTGGACATATGTACATACAGGGTGAAAAATGGGGAAGTTTTACATGATATGTAGGCCGTATACTATGAAAACATCGTGACAGGATAACATTGTGGTAAAAGGAGAATTAGGCAAGGTTTCATCTTTTAATCGTTTGTATGTATCAGGTGTTAATAATAAAGTTTTACATGTTTATATTAATTGCTTAATTCATCTCAATTAACAATAAGTTTCTTTAACTTTCTTTATTTCTTTAAATGTTATATACGATTAATTTCAGCGCAATTAACAATTATCTAATAGTAGTGTAAACAACAATTAAATTAACTATCGATTACAATAGACGTATTCATTAGGTATTTTAATACAATTATTACACCAACAATAACATTCATCAAGAACAACAAAATCGTACGTTTGCATGACCGAACTCTCCGTGTTTAACCCTTTACATGATAGAATACACAAATTAAAGGGATATAAATACATCAAATGTTGATTGATTGGGGTTTAATGCCGCTTTTAACATTATTCTCAGTCATATCACGGCGGTCACCTACTCATGCGTTTCCTGATGTTTTCACACTAGAACTCCACACAACAACCTCCCAAGCAACTGGCTGCTTTTACGTATAGACTTAACCCATGTGTGGAAGACGAATGATGTATTGACTTGTGTCAAACGACGGAAAAAGGTTATCCGAGCCGCGATTTGACTCACAGCCACTGGATTGACAGCCCGCAACGCTACCAACAGAGCTTCCGGGACTCGACTAGGATACATTTAAAAAACTTTTCTAAAAAATATAACAATTACTCAAAACCACTTATTCCTCCTTTTTACACAATGTGTCGACCCTCTTCCAACTTTCCAACTAATCAATAAATCAATCAACTAATTGGAGTTCCTACCGAGTTAAATCAACGTTTAGATACAGATACAAAATAGGTCAATAGCTGTTAAAGACCTACATTCCACGAGAGACTTAAGTAGGACACTTTTTAATAGAAAATAATTATTATCGAGTATTCGACGTTTTGCTGAACGTTTAGTAAGTTCAGATGTTTAATACACATGAAGAGAGTAACTTATGGGATTTCATATCGGTGAAGTATTTATCTTAATGTCTAGTATTTATTATCATGTTATATTGTGTAACCCCAGGCTAAGAAAAGCTCCATTTATGGAATACCCCTGACATTTTCATTCATATTAGAAAGTTATTCTTATTTGTAATTCACATTGTCTAGTGAAGTTGTTGCTTTTCTTGAAGTCCTTCTTGATCAAAGACAGTTAAACGTTTTAACCAGTGGCCAGATTTTTGTATATATTTATTGTTGTTTTTTTAAAACATTTTTGTATTGTTAGCATGTGGTTAGAAGAACAAGGATTAGCTATGGACAATGAATGAATGTATATTGTTTTATGGCGCATCGACAGCTAAGGTCATTTAGAGCGCTTGATTATTATTCATGATCCCTGGGTAATCAACCCAGTACTAGGCTATAAAATGTGCCTTGCCCAAGAACACTCCACCATGACCGTAGTGCCTCAACCGGGGATCGAACCCGGGACCCGCATTTTTAAGATTTAATTTCTTTGTTTCATTTATTCCCCTTTCGTTCCTATCCACACATCGTAGCCATGATATGTGCGTAACTTGCATAAATTTCATTATCTTATCTGCACCTGGTTGACATAATCTTAAATCACCTTCCATCAGTACTTTCAGTACTTTGATTAATTTATAGTGAGTATCCATATTTTTCGTTAAATGTTTCCAAAGATGTCTGCTGCAGAATTTTTATATTTGGGAAGGTTAATATTGTTGATATATGCACCATTAACTTTTCCTGAAGTCATGTCTTATTCAGTCAGATTTTAATACATTACTGGGAACGAGAATCTTCAAGAGGATTTTGCCTTGGTTAGTGTTGGGGCTTAACCCTTTCCCTCATATAGACGCTGCAGCAGACGGCTTTTTGAAAACATAGTGACAAAAGAAGAAATTGCTCAAAACAAGCAATATCTCCTTTTGCCACGATGTTTTCCACTTTTAGTCATAGGTTATCCATTCAATTATAGAGATTTTCTATTTTTTGACAAAATATGTTCAAAGTCGTCTGCTGCAGAATTGTCGTATGAGGGAAAGGGTTAAAGCAGACGGCGTTTTGAAAACATAGTGACAAAAGAAGAAATTGCACAGAACGTGCAATTTCTCCTTTTGTCACAATGTTTTCCACTTTTAGTCATAGGTTAACCATCTGACAAAATATGTTCAAAGTCGTCTGCTGCAGAATTGTCGTATGAGGGAAAGGGTTATGTGAGACCTGGTCCTTTAGGTTTGATCCACATACACCGCAGTCATATTTTCTAGCCTAGTACTACTCAGGTTAACCCAGGGATCATGGTTAACCCTTTCCCCCATACGACAATTCTGCAGCAGACGACTTTGAACATATTTTGTCAAAACATAGAAAATCTCCATAATTGAATGGATAACCTATGACAAAAAGTGGAAAACATTGTGGCAAAAGGAGGAATTGCACGTTTTGTGCAATTTCTTCTTTTGTCACTATGTTTTCAAAAAGCCGTCTGCTGCAGAGGCGTCAGAAAGCGTCTATATGAGGGAAAGGGTTAAGTCAACTGTCGCTGTGATATAACTACTATACTGTTTACTTCCGCATCAACGGAATCCGCCTTGGTCAAGTGGTTAGCGGCGTGGATTTTTAAACTAGACGTTCCGGGTTCGATCCCCAGTCACGGCATGTTGGTCATGGTGGAGTGCCCTTGGGCAAGGCACATTTCCTAACCTAGTACTAGTTTGTTTACCCATGGATCATGATTATGTGAACTGTCGCCGTGATATAACTGAAATAATATTGAAAACGGCATAAAACCCCAATAAAACTGCCGCATCAAACTCCCAATAAAACAGTAACTTTGTTTCCTATAAAAAACTGATTTATGTTCTGGTCCTCACAGACAAATGGGCATAGTAATGTGAACCAATTTCACACTATATAGACCAAAATACTGATTAATGGGAGATGGTCCAGTCAGTGACAATATCCCCAGGCTAGTATGGCAGACAGGGTATCTATCCTTTATCAATTTATCAAGGATCTACTTTACCCTTTCCCACGCAGGCGTTTTATGACACTTCTACATCCAACAAATTTTGAAAACATTTTGGCCAAAGGAGAAATTGTTCATAATAAGCTTTTTCTCCTTTTACCACAATGTTTTCAAATCAGTTCAATGATTATATCTTGGGAGATTTTCCGTACTTTCGCATTCCTGTTTTCAAGGTTATCTGCAGCAGATATTTGGTAAAAGGTGAAATTGCTCATCATTTCTCATTTTGCTATGATATTTTCCAAATTCGTCTGCTACAGATGTGTCAGAATGCGTCTTTATGTGGGAAAAGGGGATAAAAGAAATTGTCAGATATTTCCTAGGTTTCATGCAAAATGCCTGGCCAGGTCATAGCAAGAAATGGAAGTAATGGCTTGCCTCCTAGGCGCTCAGGGTTGGGTAGATAGCATAAAAACTGACTGGCTGGTGTCAGGATAAACAGACCAGTAATACTGGTAACTTGCCCGGGAAACGCTGTGATATAACTGAACAAGATGCCCAAGAGGGCCAGAAACGCTCTACTGTCATTCAGGGCAAAAATAAAATCTCCAAACAGCCCGCCCCCTGGTGGCCATGTTTCTTGAATCCGAAAGAGGGTCACCCTAGGAACATTTCTACATAATTATTTAACAAGAGGACCATGATGGTCCTATATCGCTCACCTGATTTAATCAAACTTAAAAAGTTTTCAGTGTTCTTTGTCTATACATATATGCGGAAAACAAGCAACACCCCCTGGTGTCCATGTTTATCATCCTATCAAAATAATTTTAAGTCTTAGTAGAGGGGCACCTTAACAAGTCTATGTAAAACAAGTGACACCAGGTCTATAATAATTTGACCAATCTTGGTAGAAGTCCACTAGATGAAGTTAGATTTCAAATATTAAACTTTGAGACAAGATTTTTAAAGTTTTTCCCTATACGAGTATATGTAAAACAAGTGACCCGGGTGGGGCCATTTTTGACCCCAGGGCTATGATTTGAACAATCTTGGTAGGGGTCCACTAGATGATGCTACATACCAAATATCAAAGGCCTGGGCCTTCTACTTTTAGACAAGATGATTTTTTATTTGTTTTCCCTTTATGAGTCTATGTAAAACAAGTGACCCCCAGGGACGGGTAATTTTGACCCAAGGGCTATAATTTGAACAATCTTGGTAGAGGTCTACTAGACGATGCTACATACCAAATATCAAAGGTCGGGGGCCCTCTACTTTCAGAAAAGAAAATTTTTAAAGGTTTTTCCCTATATGAGTCTATGAACAAGCTCCGCCCCCTGGCGCCCATGTTTTTCAACGGATCGGAAATATTTGAACAATCTTGTCAAAGGGTGCCCCAAGGAACATTTGTGCAAAATAATTTTCAAATCGGGCCAGTACTTTTGGACAAGAAGATTTTTAAAGTTTTAACAATGCACATATAAGGAAAATAAGCTCTGACCCCTGGCGGCCATGTTTCAACGGATCGGAAATATTTGAACAATCTTGGTAGAATTAAGGTTCCCAAAGGAACATTTGTGCAAAATAATTTTCAAATTGGGCCAGTACTTTTGGACAAGAAGATTTTTTAAGTTTTGGTTAATTTCCCCTTTTTTGTTGCCATGGCAGCCAAAGTTCTGCATGGAATAGAATTCTTTGAACAAGATTGAAACAGATCCACCCAAGGAACATTCCTGTAAAATTATTTTGAATTTGGCTAATTGGTTTAGGAGGAGAAGTCGTTTGTAGGAAAATGTGAACGGACGGACAACGACGATGGACGACGGACGGTGAGCGATCACAAAAGCTCACCTTGCACTTTGTTTTTCGACCAATCAACTTGGCTTGAAAGAATCTGATAGAGGGTCACCCAAGGAACATTTCTACAAAATTATTTAAAAATCAGCCAGACACTTTCGGAGGAATATTTTTTTTAAGTTTTCACTACTTTTTCTTTCGGTTGCCATGGAAACCAGAATTTTGCATAGATCCAAAAAATTGAAGGAATTTAGGAGAGGTCATTGAGAGGATGCTTCCTATGAAGTTTCATCCCAATTGGCCAATTGGTTAGGGAGGAGAAGTCGTTTGAAGCAAACAGTTTACAGACGGACGGACGGACACACAACGGACAATTCACCAGGACATAAGCTTGACTGGGAAAGCCAGTGGAGCTAAAAAAAATTGTATTATGGCATAAAACACTAACCAATCAATCATGCATTTCGGTTATATTAAACTATTTCATGTTTCTTATGTAATTTTGTGTAAAGCTCCTTTATATCTTATCCCTTCCCTTCATACGATAATTCTGCAGCAGACGACTTTGAACATATTTTGTCAAAAAATGGAAAATCTCTATAATTAAATGGATAACCTATGACTAAAAGTGGAAAACATTGTGGCAAAAGGAGAAATTGCACGTTTTGTGCAATTTCTTCTTTTGTCACTATGTTTTCAAAAAGCTGTCTGCTGCAGAGGTGTCAGAAAGCGTCTATATGAGGGAAAGGGTTAAATTAACAATATATTTTGTAGGTAAGAATTGTCTCATTGAATTTATTATTTTTAGTACCCAGAATATAGGGTTTTAAACCTACCTGTTCCTTCATACATACACATTTTGACTCCTCTACAACAGACACATTTTGAAAACATAGTGACAAAAGAAGAAACAAAGAGAAGTTCCGAGCAATTTCTCGTTTTACCACCATGTTTTTAATTTTACTAAATAATAATTGTTCTTTAATTTATAGAGAGTTTCCAGAGTCTGCAAACTTGTTGTATGTTGGAAAGGCCAAATAAGGATTTACGAAGCTGATTTGGAGCAAATCATTGTCAACAGCATGGCCACCAACTTTTTACATTCACTTTTCAGTAGGTTACCATAAATGGCTTTAAATGGAAGTCAGATAGAATTACAAATTTAAGGAGAACTTAGGCAGTCTGCAAATAAAGATGAAAGGAGAAATTGTTCATTGTGAACAATTTCTCCTTTAGTCACAAGGTTTTTAACATTTGTCTGATGTGTATGTGTCAAAATGTGTCTTCAAGATGGAAATGGGCAAAAAGGCAGAAAAAGCTATTTCATCATGATTTCTTTTTCTCGCAATATTTTCAAATTCGGAAAACGAAGAAGATATATAAACTTCCTCAGATGTTTTCAAAGCAGCCCGACTCAGGAACATCCTATCATGTAAACAGTTTAATATAAGAGGATTTATTGAGATTATAGGATGCAAGAAATTAATTATAGTAGTTTTAATAAATAAAGAAGGCATCTGTTTTCATTCAGATAAAACAGACTAGACTACGGAATATAAACCTATACTGATTTATACAGTAGACATTCTTTTACAGTAGATATGTCTTTTGAGAACATTGTGAGAATAAGAGAAATTGCTGAGCTAGCAATTTCTCCCTTTCAGAAAAACTATTTTTTACTTGTCACGAATCAATACTTTGTCACAAATCAATACTATCAATTTGTTTTTATTTTATTTTTATTTTTATTCACAATTATTCACCCATTTGAGAATAAGAGCAATTTCTCCGTAATTCAATGCTATCATTTGTTTGTTTTTCCTACTTTTATTCACATTTATTCACCAATTCAAATGAGCCTATTAGGAAATGGGAAGGTTCACCAAGTATGATTCCGTTTAAACGAAATAACCATTTCCCCAGATATAGACACTTTTGAATGACTGCAGCAGACTACTTTTGAATACATTGGGACAAAACCAGAAATTGCTCAAAATTTCTCATTTTTCCACAATGTTTTCAACCTGTTTTCAGTAATTATACTTTCTTTCATAGAGATTCTTTTGCCTAGATGGTTTCAAAATTGTCTACTACAAATTTGTAGTTTATGGGAAAAATTAAAAACATGTTAAATTGTTAAGTTGTTCATGATGAGCAATTTCTCCTTTAGCCATAATGTTTTCAACTTTATTTAACAATAAAGCTATCTTTTATGGAGCTTTTTCAGGTTTTTGTCACTATGTTTTCAAAGTCGTCTGCTGCAGATTTGTTGTATGTCGGAATGGGGAAGGTTTGTGCAAAGAAATTTGAAAATATACATAACATATTTGCCATGCTACAATCTTCCAAATAAAACATTGCTTTGTCAAAGTTAACATAATTATGAGCTACAAGATGTGTTTGTGAAACACTGATGCCCCCGAATGGCAACATCTAGGTCAAAGGTCAAGGTCGCAAGGTCAAAAATGTTGGTACTGACAAAAAGGTCATGTCACAAGGAATACACATGTGAAATATGGTAGCCGTACCTGTTATGGTTCAACAGAAGTGGTCAAGGTTAAAGTTTTTTCAACAGATGGGGGGGCATCTATGTCAAAGGTCAAGGTCGCAAGGTCAAAATTTTGGTACTGACAGAAAGGTCATGTCACAAGTTATACACATGTGAAATATGGTAGCCGTACCTGTTATGGTTCAAAAGTAGTGGTCAAGGTTTTTTTCGACAGACAGACAAAGAGACAGACAGACAGACAGACAGGCCAAAAAATAGATGCCCACCGAATCGGTGATTCCGGGGGCATAAAAACATCATGTTTCAGCTAATTTACAGGACGGACTTTAGACTGTTTTTGACCTTTGACCCTGGTTTCGGGGTAAGTATTACGACCGACTTGCTGATGTCAGGATAAATGGACCAGTACAGAACTGGTAACATACGCAGTTACCTACCTTACCATGTACATGTTGTGCAATTATAGGGAACCAATAGGGAACCGATGTCTCCGATTGATCATAAGCTTTTTAGCTTCAATAGGCCCATTTGATACACTATATAATGTACAGGCATCTGACAGGTGCAGATAAATTCAAGAGACAGAGTCAGATACAAGGGAGTCCTGGTGCAATACTGTAGCTCTTTCTGAAAAGACCTTCGGTTCTTTAACATGCTTTGTGTATAGCACCTTTACACACAAGGCACTTTTTCCTGGAAAGGACCAGTACATTACCTCTAGTTGAGTGGGAGACACTTAAGTGCACCTCAGAAAAATCCAGAACCCGGACCAGGATTTGAACCCCAGACCTCTGGATTGACAGTCTTGAGTCATTTCCTGTAATATTAGTATTATTGCAATGATTTTTTCACTGATCAAGCACCAAAAGTGATATTATCATGAGCGGTTATGCCAGGAGTGAAAATATCTCTTTTGATGTTGAAAAATCGAATCATATCTTGATCGATCATTAAAAAACACCTATTATGCTGTTTAATTCCAGCTTTTCCTCACTTTATACAAGTAGCAGGTGGTTATAGACATAGATAACTATAACAAGAGGGCCGTCAAAAAGTCATGGTGAAGGTCATACAAAGACAATGATGATATTGTACACATGGTGCAAATTTTGTTGCTGTAGCTTTATAAATAAGAAAGTAGGTCAAAATGACACAGTCAATGTCATCCAAGCACAACATTGATATTTGTTTTAAAAACTGTACACATGGTCCCAATTTCATTGCTGTTGTTCAAAAATAAGAAAGTAGGTCAAACAGTCTTAGTCAAGGTCATCCAAGGACATTTGTTATAAAAACTGTACACATGGTCCAAAGTTCTATGCTGTAGGTTCAAAAATAAGAAAGAAGGTCAAAAGGGGTGGGACCAGCTTTGACATCAGGGGCATAATTTTAAAAAACTTGGTAGAGGGCCATCGTAGGATGCTACATACCAACTATCAAAGGTCTGGGTGTTGTGGTTTGAGACAAGAAGATTTTTCTTATACAAGTGTACAGGAAACTTGTGACCTCTGGGATGCGGTTAGCTTTGACAAAGGGGCACAATTTGAACCAACTTGGTAGAGGACTACTCTATGATGTTACATACAAAATATGAAGGGTGTAGGCCTAGCAGTTTCAGACAAGATGATTTTCAAAGGTTTCCCTATATAAGTCTATTATGACAAGATGTGTTATTGAAACACCTTCAACTTGGTAGAGGTAAAAGCCATTTTGAACATAAAACAAGATGTGTTTTTGAAACACAAATGCCCCTGTTAGAAAAAAAGAAATCTTTGCAAAGTTTTTGACCTTGAAAAAGATCACACTAAGGTCATGGTCACATGTTTATAAATCAATGGACATGTGACAAATAAATGAAGTTTTTATCGTGTTCATATTAAGTCAATTATAACAATTTTGCCAATTTTAAAGGGCCATAATTAAGTCATGCTTGGACGGATCTGGTTTTTAAAAGAAACCGAGCTCTCATGTATATCTAGCTACTGTATAAGTTTGGTAAACATCGGATAATAAATGATGACTTTAACTTGTTCACAAGGTCAATTACAGCAAGTTTGCCAAATTTAAAGGGCCATAATCCCTTCATGTATGAATGGATCTGGCTGGTTTTCGAAAGGAACCAAGCTACTGAATAAGTTTGGTAAACATTGGATAATAAATGAAGACTTGATCCTGTTCACAAGAGCTATAAGAAGACAGGTTTTAACAGTGATATTATCAGATGTTATTTCTCAAAAATACACTGAAAAATATGTATTAAAACAATTATAATTCTAGAGAAAGGGACAGTAGTAGAAAATTAACAACACTGCAAATAGATAAGAAAACTACACACTTTTTATGGGAAATCTATTCACAAAATCGTTTCATTCAGTCAGTAGATTCTCTTTTAGCAAAGCTTAACATAGGGTTAATTTAGTCAGTAGATTCATTTTGAGCACCAATGACATAGGGTTCATTCATTCAGTAGATTCTGTTTAAGGACCCATCAAAAAGCGTTTATTAATACCAATAAGGTAGGGTTCATTCAGTCTGTACATTCTTCTTGAGTTGCAATAACATAGGATTCATTCAATTTCTAAATTCATTTTGAATACCAATATCATAGAGTTCATTCACTTTCTGACGCCTCTGCAGCACATTCATTTTGAAAACATTATCACAAAAGGAGAAATTGCTCATAACAATCTGCATCTGCATATTTGTTGTATGTGGGAAAGGGTTAAGTCGGTAGATTCTTTTTTAGTAAAAAATAAGATAGGGTTTATTCAGTCTGTATATTATTTTTAGTACCAATACCAAAGGGTTCATTACTACCAATAATAACGGGTTCATTCAGTTTGTAGATTCAGTTTGAATACCAATAACATGGGGTTCATTCACTCAGTAGGTTCTTCTTGAATACTAATAACATAGGGTTCATTCAGTCTGTATATTCTTTTTTATTTAATACCAATAACATAGGGTTTCTTTCAGTCTGAAGATTCTTTTTAAATACCAATAACATAGGGTTCATTCAGTTTGAAAACCAATAACAGAGGGTTCATTCAGTTTGAATACCAATAACATAGGGTTCATTCAGTTTGAATACTAATAATGAAGGGTTCATTCAGTTTGTAAATTCAGTTTGAATACCAATAACATAGGGTTCATTCAGTTTAAATACCAATAACATAGGGTTCATTCAGTTTGAATACCAATAACAGAGGGTTCATTCAGTATGAATACCAATAACATTGGGTTCATTCAGTTTGAATACCAATAACATAGGGTTCATTCAGTTTGAATACCAATAACATAGGGTTCATTCAGTTCAAATACTAATAACAGAGGGTTCATTCAGTATGAATACCAATAACACTGGGTTCATTCAGTTTGAATACCAATAACATAGGGTTCATTCAGTTTGTAAATTCCATTTGAATACCAATAACATAGGGGTTAATTCTGTTTGTAGATTCATTTTTAGTACCAATAACATAGGGTTTATTCAGTTTGAATGCCTATAACATAAGGTACATTCGCTCAGTAGATTATTCTTGAATACCAATAACATTGGGTTCATTCTGTTTGTAGATTCAGTTTGAATACCAATTCACTCAGTAGATTCAGTAATAAGATGTTTATTGTGGAGAAAGACTACTCCTTAACCCTTTCTCACCTGCAGACGCGATAGCTGCAGACGACTTTTGAAAACATTGTAGCCAAAGGTGAAATTGCTCATAATGAGTGATTTCTCCTTTGGCCACAATGTTTTCAATTCTATTTAACAATTAAGCTATCTTTTATGGAGATTTATTCAGGTTTTTGTCACTATGATTTCATGGTCGTCTGCTGCAGATTTGTTGTATAAATTATAAGTTCAATCTGTAAATATCACAATTGTGTATTCATTGTGCATTCTTATCTTAATTGTCTGTGCTTGTTGACAGCTATTTCTAAAACAAGATGCAGACTAGAGGGTAGCTGATCATTACTTTCCCCCCCATTGTTAACCCATTCCCATATATAGACGCTTTCGGATGCCCCCTGCAGCAGGTGATTTTTTAAATCATTGTGGCAAAAGGAGAAGTTGCTTATATTGAGCAATATCTCCATTTGCCACAATGTTTTCAACTCATTTCAATAATGATATTTTCATCTATAAACAAGATGTGTTTGTGAAACACTGATGCCCCCAATGGCAACATCTAGGTCAAAGGTCAAGGTCGCCAGGTGAAAAATGTTGGTACTGACAGAAAGGTCATGTCACAAGGAATACACATGTGAAATATGGTAGCCGTACCTGTTATGGTTCAAAAGTAGTGGTCAAGGATAAAGTTTTTTTCGAGAATGGCAACATCTAGGTCAAAGGTCAAGGTCGCAAGGTATACACATGTGAAATATGGTAGCCTTACCTGTTATGGTTCAAAAGTAGTGGGGAAGGTTAAAAAAAAAATTGAGAATGGCAACATCTAGGTCAAAGGTCAAGGTCGCAAGGTCAAAAATGTTGGTACTGACAGAAAGGTCATGTCACAAGGAATACACATGTGAAATATGGTAGCCGTATCTGTTATGGTTCAAAAGTAATGGCCAAGGTTAAAGTTTTTTTCGAGAATGGCAACATCTAGGTCAAAGGTCAAGGTCGCAAGGTCAAAATGTTGGTACTGACAGAAAGGTCATGTCACAAGGAATACACATGTGAAATATGGTAGCCGTACCTGTTATAGTTCAAAAGTAATGGCCAAGGTTAAAGTTTTTTTCGAGAATGGCAACATCTAGGTCAAAGGTCAAGGTCGCAAGGTCAAACATTTTGGTACTGACAGAAAGGTAATGTCACAAGGAATACACATGTGAAATATGGTAGCCGTACCTGTTATGGTTCAAAAGTAGTGGTCAAGGTTAAAGCTTTTTTCGTGCAGACAGGCCAAAAACTACATCTAGGTCAAAGGTCAAGGTCGCAAGGTAAAAAAATTTGGTACTGACAGAAAGGTCATGTCACAAGGAATACACATGTGAAATATGGTAGCCGTACCTGTTATGGTTCAAAAGTAGTGGTCAAGGTTAAAGTTTTTTTTGTGCAGACAGACAGCAGACAGACAGACGTGCAGACCAACAGACAGACCAAAAACTATATGCCCCCCGAATCGGAGATTCTGGGGGGGCATAAAAATGTCCACAGGTGTAAAAGTAATCTGCTTTCGCCTTGTTTTATTTGGGAAAGGGTTGAGGGAAAAGGTAGACTAGATTGTCAATACTGTGAACTTAAGAATGTTAACCCTTTTCCTCATATAGACGCTTTCTGACGCCTCTGCAGCAGACAGCTTTTTGAAAACATGGCGCCAAAAAATAAATTGCTCATAATGAGTAGTTATTTTTTTTGCCACCTTGTTTTCAACTCTATTCAATTATTGTTCTTTCATTTAAACAGATTTTTCTCTGCTTTTGGCTAGACGTTTTCAAAGTCGTCTGCTGCAGATTTGTTGTATGTGGGAAAGGGTTAAGAGATAAATTTTGTGAAAGATGTGACTTTTAAGTTAATACTTTCTCACATGCAGATATGCATTTTGACTTATTTGAAGCACTGTAGCAAAAAAAGAAATTGCTCATATAAAGAGTAATTTCTCGTTTTGCAACAATGTTTTGAACTCTATTCAATAATTAAACTTTCATTTTAATTAGACAGCATTTTGCCAAGATGTTTTCAAAGTCCAAAGCTGCAGATTTGTTCTGTGTGGAAAAGTATAAATAAATGACACTGTGCATTATGTCAATAGTCCAATTGCATTAAGAAATGATTTATGTGAACATTTTGAAAGAGGACCACTAAAAGAACATTCCTGTGCAAATTGGTAGAAATTGGCTCAGTGGTTTAGAAAAATTTAATTGTGCTCAAGTATGATTAACGAAAGGGCAACTGTTTTGATTATCTGACTCTTGGCTGATTATATTTGGAAATGTATGGAAAACTAGCATCGTCAACTTGCAACCATGTTTTGACCAATAGAAACTGGCTCAAAAGTCCTTTCTAACTGTAATTCCTTGAACATTCATCTAACTGATTAGTGATCAAGTCATATCCAGATGAGATTATGCAGATGTTGTTAGTTTTACTTTCACATGGATTGTTGTATGATTATAGTAAACATAAGGTTAGCTAGTGTTAGTTAAAACTGTTTTATTTTTTCGCCATCATTTGAGATATTAACCCTTCCCTCCTTCTGCTATGTTCCTGCTGAGTTTTTTAAAGTAAGTTCCAACAGTTTTATGGATCAGTCTTTGTTACATAAAAATAAATGGGTTGTGATCTATGAGGATCAAGATTAGACTGCACACATTTCGCAAACTGAGCTTGTCATACAACAGTTAACCAGAACGCCACGGTGCTAACGCCATCGCTCGTCTGGTTTTTTAATCAATTTCTAAGTCCAGAAAGGAACATAACTGAATGAATATTAAAGCCAAAGATTTGTGACTTGGTATAGACATAGATATTGTTTCTAAGGTTTGATTGATTGATTGGGGTTTAACGCCGTTTTTAACAATTTCTCAGTTATATCACGGCGGACAGTTCACCTACTCATGCATTTCCTGGTTTTCTCACACAGTACTCCACACAACAAGCTTTCCAAGCAACTGGCTGCTTTTCCATTGTTTCTAGGAACATGTGTACAAAGTTTCATTGGAATATGTGTAACTGTTTTTGAGTGATGAGGTAAGGTTCAAGTTTTGTGATGACAACACCAAGGGTATCACAATAGCCTGACTTTCTTTCGCCGAAAACCAGACAAGCTAAAAATGTAGTTCATAACTGTGCATCAAAGTGTGTATAAATCCATATACTTTATAACCCTTTCCCTCATATAGACACTTTCTGACGCCTCTACAGCAGACGGCTTTTTGAAAACATAGTGACAAAAGAAGAAATTGCACAAAACGTGCAATTTCTCCTTTTGACACAATGTTTTCCACTTTTAGTCGTAGGTTATCCATTCAGTTATAGAGATTTTCCATATTTTGACAAAATACGTTCAAAGTCGTCTGCTGCAGAATTGTCGTATGAGGGAAAGGGTTAAAAGTTGTGTGAACCAGGGTAAGGGTAAAATTTCAGTCAAATTGTCGGTCAATCACATGCCATAGGAAAACTTTGTGTAAAAACAAGAGTTTTAAGAAATACATCTGTCAACCGCCATAATGTTAGAAAGTGAAAATGTGATGGACAGACAGATGGAGATGTGCCAAGGCAGGTGACAATAAAAATGTCTCTTCACCCCATATCATTAAATGCATAACATGTGAAAATAAAAATAAATATCAAAAAGAACAAAGCAATAAATCAAAACAGAACTCGGCAAAAACAAAAGAATTACCTTTGCATTTTGGATAACAAGTAATGCGACTGCATACTCCTGAAGAACAACAAAGATAAGCAAAAACACAACCATGATCTAAAATGTTCAAGCTTTAAATAAAATTTCATAATGGTTGCACCTTCAAAATCATATATCTCTCGCATAAAAAGACAATATGTATAAAGATTTTATAAACGATAGCTTCTTAGTGTTGTTATGTTCCTCTATTAAATTTGTTATAAAAGAGGTTGATGCTTGACATGCCAGAATATGGCTTCAACTGTTTATTTTCATACTTTGATAATGCAAGGAAAAGAAATGTTTTATCTATAATTTATTGAATATCGATGTACCGATACATTGAATCCCACTCCCAGAGTCTTGACCTAATTGGATTCAATAATAAATTCAATAATGGTGACCATTCACCACTAATCTATGTTTAATCTTTCTTACTTTAGCATTCAGACTTTGTTACATTAAATAATGGTGACCATTGACCACTAATCTAAGTTTTATCAATCTTACTTGAGCATTCAGACCTACATTGAATAATGGTGACCATTGACCACTATATAAATTAAGTTTTATCAATCTTACTTGAGCATTCAGACCTACATTAAATAATGGTGACCATTGACCACTATATAATCTAAGTTTTATCAATTTTACTTGAGCATTCAGACCTACATTAAATAATGGTGACTATTGACCACTATATAATCTAAGTTGTATCAATCTTACTTGAGCATTCAGACCTACATTAAATAATGGTGACTTATTGACCACTATATAATCTAAGTTTTATCAATCTTACTTGAGCATTCAGACCTACATTAAATAATGGTGACTATTCACCACTAATCTATATTTTATCTTTCTTACTTTAGCATTCAGACCTGTATTTAAGAAGACTTGCCAAACAAGAGTGCCATATAGCCCTGTATTGCACATATGAATACTTTGGCCAATTGACATTTCTGCAAAATTACCTTGAATGCAGAGAAAAGCGAAACATTATAACCATGTGGTAAAAAAAACAAGAGGGCCATGATGGCCCTGGATCGCTCACCTTAATTATACAATGTACTGTTATGCAAAACACATGAAGACAATTATTCTGAATGCAACCTCCAGTGTTAACAAGATTTATAAATTATGATCTATAAATAATTTTTCCTGATATGACCCATATTCCAACATGGAATTGATATCATCAAAACAACATTCTGACAAATGTTCAACTTGCTCAAAGTAAAAATGCGGCCTCCGGAGTTTGAACAATATTTTCCTTTATTGACCTAGTTTCTGACCCCCATATGACCCATATTCGAACTTGAACTAGATATCATTTAGACAAACATTCTGACCAAATTTCAAGATGCTTAAGCAAAAAATGCGGCATCAAAAGTGTTAACAAGATTTTCCTTCAGTTTGGCCTGGTGACCTAGTTTTTGACCCAGCATGACCCGTATTCAAACTTGGCCTAGATATCATTCAGCTAAACATTCTGACCAAATTTCAAGCTGCTGTAGCAAAACATGCGGCTTCTACAGAGTTGACAAGATTTTCCCTTAATTTGGCCTAGTGACCTAGTTTCTGACCCAATATGACCCATATTTAAACTTGACCTACATATCATCAAGACAAACATTCTGATAAAGTTTCAACATGCTCAAGTTGAAAATGTGGCCTCTAGAGTGTTACCAAGATTACCCTTCAATTTGGCCTAGTGACCTAGTTTTTGACCCGACATGACCCGTATTCGAACTTGACCTAGATATCATTCAGCTCAACATTCTGACTAAATTTCAAGCTGCTGTAGCAAAACATGCGGCTTCTACATAGTTGACAAGATTTTCCCTCAATTTGGCCTAGTGACCTAGTTTCTGACCCAATATGACCCATATTTAAACTTGACCTACATATCATCAAGACAAACATTCTGATAAAGTTTCAACATGCTCAAGTTGAAAATGTGGCCTCTAGAGTGTTACCAAGATTACCCTTCAATTTGGCCTAGTGACCTAGTTTTTGAACCGACATGACCCGTATTCGAACTTGACCTAGATATCATTCAGCTCAACATTCTGACTAAATTTCAAGCTGCTGTAGCAAAACATGCGGCTTCTACATAGTTGACAAGATTTTCCCTCAATTTGGCCTAGTGACCTAGTTTCTGACCCAATATGACCCATATTTAAACTTGACCTACATATCATCAAGACAAACATTCTGATAAAGTTTCAACATGCTCAAGTTGAAAATGTGGCCTCTAGAGTGTTACCAAGATTACCCTTCAATTTGGCCTAGTGACCTAGTTTTTGACCCGACATGACCCGTATTCGAACTTGACCTAGATATCATTCAGCTCAACATTCTGACTAAATTTCAAGCTGCTGTAGCAAAACATGCGGCTTCTACATAGTTGACAAGATTTTCCCTCAATTTGGCCTAGTGACCTAGTTTCTGACCCAATATGACCCATATTTAAACTTGACCTACATATCATCAAGACAAACATTCTGATAAAGTTTCAACATGCTCAAGTTGAAAATGTGGCCTCTAGAGTGTTACCAAGATTACCCTTCAATTTGGCCTAGTGACCTAGTTTTTGAACCGACATGACCCGTATTCGAACTTGACCTAGATATCATTCAGCTCAACATTCTGACTAAATTTCAAGCTGCTGTAGCAAAACATGCGGCTTCTACATAGTTGACAAGATTTTCCCTCAATTTGGCCTAGTGACCTAGTTTCTGACCCAATATGACCCATATTTAAACTTGACCTACATATCATCAAGACAAACATTCTGATAAAGTTTCAACATGCTCAAGTTGAAAATGTGGCCTCTAGAGTGTTACCAAGATTACCCTTCAATTTGGCCTAGTGACCTAGTTTTTGACCCGACATGACCCGTATTCGAACTTGACCTAGATATCATTCAGCTCAACATTCTGACTAAATTTCAAGCTGCTGTAGCAAAACATGCGGCTTCTACATAGTTGACAAGATTTTCCCTCAATTTGGCCTAGTGACCTAGTTTCTGACCCAATATGACCCATATTTAAACTTGACCTACATATCATCAAGACAAACATTCTGATAAAGTTTCAACATGCTCAAGTTGAAAATGTGGCCTCTAGAGTGTTACCAAGATTACCCTTCAATTTGGCCTAGTGACCTAGTTTTTGACCCGACATGACCCGTATTCGAACTTGACCTAGATATCATTCAGCTCAACATTCTGACTAAATTTCAAGCTGCTGTAGCAAAACATGCGGCTTCTACATAGTTGACAAGATTTTCCCTCAATTTGGCCTAGTGACCTAGTTTCTGACCCAATATGACCCATATTTAAACTTGACCTACATATCATCAAGACAAACATTCTGATAAAGTTTCAACATGCTCAAGTTGAAAATGTGGCCTCTAGAGTGTTACCAAGATTACCCTTCAATTTGGCCTAGTGACCTAGTTTTTGACCCGACATGACCCGTATTCGAACTTGACCTAGATATCATTCAGCTCAACATTCTGACTAAATTTCAAGCTGCTGTAGCAAAACATGCGGCTTCTACAGAGTTGACAAGATTTTCCCTCAATTTGGCCTAGTGACCTAGTTTCTGACCCAATATGACCCATATTTAAACTTGACCTACATATCATCAAGACAAACATTCTGATAAAGTTTCAACATGCTCAAGTTGAAAATGTGGCCTCTAGAGTGTTACCAAGATTACCCTTCAATTTGGCCTAGTGACCTAGTTTTTGACCCGACATGACCCGTATTCGAACTTGACCTAGATATCATTCAGCTCAACATTCTGACTAAATTTCAAGCTGCTGAAGCAAAAAATACAGCTTCTACAGTGTTAACAAGATTTCCCTTCAATTTGGCCTAGTGACCTAGTTTTTAACCCAGCATGACCCATCTTCGAACTTGACCTAGATATTTTAAAGACAAACATTCTGACAAAATGTTATACTGCTGAAGCAAAAATTGCGGCCTCTGGAGTGTTAACAAGATTTTCCTTCAATTTGACCTAGTGACCTACTTTTTGACCTGACATAACCCATGTTCGCACTTGACCTACATATCATCAAGACAAACATTCTGATAAAGTTTCAAAATGCTCAAGTTGAAAATGTGGCCTCCAGAGTGTTAACAAGATTTCGCTTCAATTTGACCTAGTGACCTCGTTTTTGACCTCATATGGCCCAGTTTCAAACTTGTCCAAGATTTGATGGAGATGAATGTTCTGATACACTTTCATGAAGATTGGATGCAAAATTAAGCCTGTCGAGTGTTAACAAGCTGAAATGTTGACGACGCACGACACACGACGGACGGACGCCGGACAAAATGTGATCACAATAGCTCACCTTGCACTTCGTGCATAGGTGAGCTAAAAAGTGACCATTTTGTACACAATTGAGAAATGAATGGATGGATGGACAGCCAATGCTTAAATATAGTGTGCCGTAAAAAACTGCACTGACCTCATTTAACAAAACATTTCAGCCAACAATGATAAAGGGAAAAAATATAAAACTACAACATACATCAAAGAAGTTATCCACAACTAAGCATATTGATGAAGTATTGTTTAATTTTTAAATAACATTTAAGAGTTTGACAACCCTTTCCTACATGCAGATGCATTCCATGAATCTGCAGCCGATAACATTTGTAAACATTGGGGCAAAGGAGATGTTGTTCATTATGAGCAATTTTTCATTTTGCCCCAATGTTTTCCACTATTTTCATTGATGATACAGTCTTCCCAAATTTTGCCTTAACCCTTTCCCACCAGCAGATGCATTTGGACGCAATAGAAGCAGACGACTTTTGAAAACATTGTGGCCAAAGGTGAAATTGCTCATGATGAGCAATTTCTCCTTTGGCCACAATGTTTTTATCTTTATTTAACAATTAAGCTATCTTTTATGGTTGTTTTTCAGGTTTTTGTCATAATGTTTTCAAAGTCGTCTGCTGCAGATTTGTTTTATGTGGGAATAGGTAAATGTCAATAACCTCATTCTGAACCCTTTCCCTGATTATTAGCCTGCTTGGGAAAATATGCAGAAAAGGACGTTATATCTGCAATTTTTATACACAGATGGAAACATTATGGAACAAGATGTGTTTGTGAAACACTGATGCCCCCGAATGGCAACATCTAGGTACTGACAGAAAGGTCATGTCACAAGGAATACACATGTGAAATATGGTAGCCGTACCTGTTATGGTTCAAAAGTAGTGGTCAAGATTAAAGTTTTTTTGCGACAGATGGGGGCATCTAGGTCAAAGGTCAAGGTCGCAAGGTCAAAAAGGTTGGTACTGACAGAAAGGTCATGTCACAAGGAATACACATGTGAAATATGGTAGCCGTACCTGTTATGGTTCAAAAGAAGTGGTCAAGGTTTAAGTTTTTTTCGACAGATGGGGGCATCTAGGTCAAAGGTCAAGGTCGCAAGGTCAAAAATGTTGGTACTGACAGAAAGATCATGTCACAAGGAATACACATGTGAAATATGGTAGCCGTACCTGTTATGGTTCAAAAGTAGTGGTCAAGGTTAAAGTTTTTTCCACAGACAGACAGACAGACAGGCCAAAAACTAGATGCCCACCGAATCGGTGATTCCGGGGTCATAAAAAGCAGAGATTGCATTTGTAGAAAATAATTAATGTTTCCCAAATGTTTCAAAATTTGACTGCTGCTGAGGGATTTTAACCCTTTCCCACATATAAATGCTTTATGACGCCTCTGCAGTAGACGTCTTTTGAAATAATTGTGGCAAAAGGAGAACTTGCTCATGATAAGCAACTTCTCTATTTGCCACAATCAATTTAACTTATAAATAATCATATTATCATTTATAGAGATTTTCTATATTTTGAACTTAATAATTTTTCTAAGTAATCTACTGCAGATTTGTCATATGTGGGAAAGGGTGGGATTATTATACATCTTAAGAGCGGATTTGAGCTTATTTCTTAGCCACAACAGAGACCATACAAAAATCACATGTTGTAGCCACAACAGAGACCATACTAATCACATGTTGTAGCCACAACAGAGACCATACAAAAAAAAAAAATCACATGTAGCCACACCAGAGACCATACAAAAATCACATGTTATAGCCACAACAGAGACCATACAAAAATCACATGGTGTAGCCACTTCAGAGACCATTACAAAAATCACATGTTATAACCAAAATTGGGACCATACAAAATCACATGTCTAAGCCACAACTGAGACCATAATACAATCACATGTTATAGCCACAACAGAGACCATACAAAATCATGTGTTATAGCCACAACTGAGACCATACAAAATCCTATGTTATAGCCACAACTTAGACCATACAAAAATCACATGTCTTAGCCACAATTGAGAACATACAAAATCACATGTTATAGTAGTCATAGCCATCTAACCTCTACTCTACGATGGACTTTCAATCAATTAAACAATTTAAGAAGGGTCTTCGGAAGACATTAGACCTGGCATAGTGAGCTCATTTTTAAAAAATGCAACACAAAATGACAGGGTGACAACTGAACCCATTCCCACTTACAACAAATCAGCAGCAGACATCTTTTAATTCATCTTGGTAAAAATATTGATACATTCATTTAACCCTTTCCCACATATATGACAAATGTGCAGCAGATGATTTTAATACGTCTACTCGAAAATATGGAAAATCTCTATCATTGTTGGTATAATTACTGAAAAAAGTTGAAAACTTTGTGGCAAAAGGAGAAATTGCTCATCATGAGCAATTTCTTCTTTTGTCACAATGTTTTCAAAAGTCGTCTGCTGTAGAGGCGTCAGAAAGCGTCTGTATGAGGGAAAGGGTTAAGAGGTCTTCTGCTGTAGATGCTATAAAATGCTTTTGATTGTGGGAAAGGATTTAAAACTGATAAAAGTAACAAACAATATAAATTTGAATAATTGTAATCTTCCAGACGAAAAAAACTAAACATGGATAATTAAATCAAACATTCAAACTAGAAATTCTACAAAAACACACGCTAATTAAAGCAGTCAACAGCCTCAATATTATTGTTACTGACCTAATTTAGTGAAATCCCATCAGACAAGCAGAAAAAGAAAGGAATAAACAGTTCAAATAATAACAAGACATGGAAATTCCATGAAACCAGGTTTTCTATAATGGAAGGTGTTTGATTAAGAATTAACAGATCTGTCAAATCTTTCTGTTAATAGTTAATCAAAGCTAGTAATTCAAGTAACAGGGAATATTTCTATTGATGAATAATCATAATTACTTTGTCGATTAAATATATCACAATTTTATCTAACAAATATCAGTTCAATACAGTCAATCGTGTGTTGATGGCCTCATTTATTAAGAACATATAATAGATAACAGATATTAAGCAACCTTTTGTTGTAAGCAGCCACATTTTAGGATCCCTAATGCCAGGTTGATAATCAGTGATCTGCCTTAACCCTTTACTTGATAGTAACACGTTTATGCCTTTGCAAACAGACTAGATCCAGGGCCCGAGGTTATGAAACTTACTCATATCTATGCTATATTCTTTTAAATTGCCAAGTTATTTAATGTGGAGCATATTTGCGCCAAGTTATTTGAAAATATCTATATGCAAAAGTTATGGTTTGAACCAAAAAAGTTCAAGTAAAGTATATTTTCTGTCACTGTGACCTTGACCTGGAAGCTAAACACATAAACTGTGCATATGACTCAGAGTCTTAATATGGTGTATATCTGTTCCAAGCTATTTGAAAATATCTCTATGGATGAAAAAGTTATTGTCCGGACAAGAAAAGTTCAACTGATGTCTATTTGTTGTCACTGTGACCTTGACCTTGAAGCTACAGACAAAAGTTTTGCATGTGACACATCATATTGATATAGTTCATATTTGTGCCAAGTTATTTGAAAATATCTCTATGCATGACACAGTTATGGTCCGGACAAGAAAAGTTCAATTAAAGTCTATTTCTTATCACTGTGACCTTGACCTTGAATCTACAGAATTTCTTTTGCATTTGGCACATCGTCTTGATATGTTGCATGTTTGTGCCAAGTTATTTGAAAATATCTCTATGCATGACAAAGTTATGGTCCGGACAAGAAAAGTTCAATTAAAGTCTATTTCTTATCACTGTGACCTTGACCTTGAATCTACAGATTATTTTTTTGGCATTTGGCACATCGTCTTCATATGGTGCATGTTTGTGCCAAGTTATTTGAAAATATCTCAATGCATGGCAAAGTTATGGTCCGGACAAGGAAAGTTGACGCCCGCCCGCCCAACCGCCCGCCGACTTCGCCAAATTAATAACCAGATTTTTCCTTCAGAAAACCTGGTTAATAAAACTGAAACTAATCCCAAGGAACATTTTAGCAAATCTGGCCAGTACTTTTGGTCAACAATTTTGTTTCAAGTTTTCTCTATGCATATATACATATAAGGTAAAAAGGTCCTCCCCCCTGGAGGCCATGTTTTCCAATTGATCGTAATCATTTGAACATTCTTTGTCAAAGTTCACCAAAGGAACATTTGTGCTAAATTATTTTTAAATCAGGCCAGTACTTTTGGACAAAATGATTTTTAAAACTTTCAGTATATATACATAAAAAATAAATATATTGGTAGAGGTTCACCCAAGGAATATTTGAGCAAATTTTCTTTGTAATCAGGCCAGTACTTTTAGACAAGAATTATTTTAAAAGTTTTTACTATACACATAATGTGTAAATTAGTTCGGGCCAGTACTTTTGGAAAAGAAGATTTTTAAAGTTTTCACTATATATAAAGAAGGAAAACAAGCCGCAACCCCTGGCAGCAATGTATTCCAACAAATCGGAACATTTGTGCCAAATTATTTTCAAATCAGACCAGTCCTTTTGGACAAGAAGTTTTTTGTTATTGATATATACATTATATCGAAATAACTTCCGCCCCCCTGGTGGACATGTTTTTAACGATATAAACAAGTTAATGAAGTATTGCAAGCAGTACAAAAGTTCCCTACCAGACAAGGATAGCCCCTTGTGTATTGTATGTGCAATTTTGGCCACATCATCTTGTTAGGGAGACTAATTTTGTGAAGTTATATCAAAATCCATTCAAGCATGTGGAAAATACAGCCCGGACACGAAATTTCAGACAGACTAACAGACAGACAAACTGTGACCTTGACCTTGGGAGTAGGTAGCTTGGTGATGTGTATGATACGTTGATCTTGTTAGGGAGAATATTTATGTGAAGTAATATCAAAATCCATTCAAGCATGTGGAAGATACAGCTTGGACACACTTAATTGCTGTCGGACAATGTTTGAACCCAAACTGTGATCGTGACCATAGGAGGAGTTGGCTGTGTATGATATATGATCTTGCTAGGGAGAATATTTGTGTGAAGTGCATTCTGGACTTAAAATTTCAGAAGTCTAACAGACAGACAAACTTTGACCTTGACCTTGGGAGTAGGTGGCTTGTGCTATGGAGAATAATTATGTGAAGTTTCATCAAAATCCACATAAACATGTGGAAGATACAACCCGGACAAGAAATTTTGGGCAGACTGACGGACACAAGCAAACCTATAGTCCCCAAACCAGTCTCTGACCGGTAAGGGACTAATAATTTTTAAAAATCTTGGTGTAGAGTCCCCAAAGGAACATCTGTGTCAAACAATTGTAAATCGAGCCAGTACTTTGGGACAAGAAGATTTTTAAAGTTATTCATTTCCATTGCCATGGCAATCAGAGTTCAGCATGGAAATGAATTCTTTCAACAACTCTGAAAGGGAACCACCCAATGAATATCCCTGTGAAGATTTATCAAAATTGGCCAAGCGGTTAAAAAGAAGATGTTAAAGATGTGAAGAAAATTGTTGCCAGTCAACAAAAGATAGACAAAGACCGGTCAAAATAGCTTACTATGAGCCCCTGGCTCAGTTGACCTAACAAGAGGCCCATGAGGGCCTATGCTCTACTGGTATGGTTCTTTGGTCATTTTCAATCCAGAACATGTATGTATGGTGAAGATTGGATAGTAAATGGGGGCTCTTTTGTGTTCACAAGCTGTATTATAGCAATTTTTACAATTTCATGGGCCATAATCCAGTCTTGCATGGGCGGATCTAGTTGGTTTTCAAAAGGAACCAAGCTCTCATCAATATTTAACTACTATCTAAGTTTGGTGAAGATCAGATAGTAAATGGAGCCTCTATTGTGTTCACATGCTCAATTATAGCAATTTGGACAATTTCAAGGCCCATAATCCAGTCTTGCATGGGCGGATCTGGCTGGTTTACGAAAGGAACCGAGCTCTCATGGATATCTTACTACTTTATAAGTTTGGTTGAGATACAATCAAAAGTGAAGACTGTATCGTGTTAACAAGCTCTTTTATAGCAATTTTGACCATTTCAAGGGCCATAATCCAGTCATGCATGGGCGGATCTGGCTGGTTTTCGAAAGGAACCGAGCTCTCATGGATATCTAACTACTGTATAAGTTTGGTTGAGATACAATCAAACGTGAAGACTGTATCGTGTTAACAAGCTCTTTTATAGCAATTTTGACCATTTCAAGGGCCATAATCCAGTCTTGCATGGGCGGATCTGGCTGGTTTTCAAAAGGAACCGAGCTCTCATAGATATCTAACTACTGTATAAGTTTGGCTGAGATACAATCAAAAGTGAAGACTGTATCGTGTTAACAAGCTCTTTTATAGCAATTTTGACCATTTCAAGGGCCATAATCCAGTCATGCATAGGCGGATCTGGCTGGTTTTCGAAAGGAACCGAGCTCTCATGGATATCTAACTACTGTATTAGTTTGGTTGAGATACAATCAAAAGTGAAGACTGTATCGTGTTAACAAGAAATTGTTTACGGACGCACGCACGCACGCACGCACGCACGCACGACGGACAAATCGCCATGACATAAGCCCTTCTGGCCTTTGGCCAGTAGAGCTAAAAATGACAGTTATGGCTTACCTTCCTAAGGTATGAGGGTTGCGGGGTTAACATTACAACTGACTCGCGGGTGTCAGGATAAATAAATACAGAGTACCAGGTAACTTACCCAGGAAATGTGGTGATTTAACTAAAACATTGTTGACAGCTGTGTTAAACACCATACAAACAACCCATAACAACCTGTATGAAATTTTGGCATCAATTGTGGACCGACGTGTAATGGAATTTCCTACCCTTAAAAATGAATTCTACAGACATTGTGCAGATAACAGAAAGGATTCCGTGCTTAACTTAGTACTAAAAGGCAGGCAAGACATTTACCCTTTCCCACATACAACACAAATCTGCAGGAGACCACAATGAAAATGTCTATGCAAAAATGTGGAAAATGTAAATTAAATAAAACTGAAAACATTGTGGCAAATGCAGAAATTCCTCGTAAAGAGCAATTACTATTTTTGCCAATATGGTTTTCAAACGCATTTTTCTGCAGATGTATCAATATGCGTCTGCAAGTGGGGAAGAGTTAAAAACTTAAAAAGCAATAAAAATCTGTGTCATGGTTAGATGTTATAACATTTGTTAAAAAGTAGGAATAATTAGGTGTCGTTTGTGTGTACAGGGTTTGAATTGATTGTGCGGTAAAAGCTTATTTACTCCAAGTCAGAGGTCCAGATAAGGAGGGATTTGCAGCTCTTTTCCCAACAATATCTCTCTTATTATCCAACCAAACCCTATGTTGTAGGTACTCGGAAAAGACAATTATTTTGAGTACAGGGTTTGCGGATAAAATAAGGGTTTTAGAACATGCAAAACGCCCCTTATCTAGAGCTCTGCCAAGTCAAAATATAATAATACCTAGCATCCAGCATCCTACAAATTAGTCAGAATAATTAATTAAACAATTTGTCTTAACCCTTTCCCACATTCAACAAATCTGTATTAGACGACTTTCAAAACAGCTATGCAAAAAATATGGAAAACCTCCGTAAATGAAAGTATAATGACTGGAAAAGGTTGAAATCATTTATTATTGCAAAAGGAGAAATTGCTTGTTTTGAGCAATTTCTTCTTTTGTCACAATTTGTTCAAATGTCGTCTGCCCATGAGGCGTCAGAAAGTGTGGGAAAGGGTCGACCCTTTCCATATACAACAAATATGCAGCAGACAAAAAATAGAGAATGAAAGTTTAATTATTGATTAGATTTGAAACATTATGAGCAATTTCTCCTTTGGCCACTGTGTTTTCAAAAGTTGTCTGCTGCAGATGTGTCCAAAGGCTTCTATTTGTGGGAAAGAGTTATTTGTCTTCATAACCAATGCAGATAGATTGTGATGCATCTGTAGCAGACAGTGTATCCACTGCATGTTGTCAGTTCTGAAGCATGAAGCATTTAAATGTTGATTCAAACAAGGTTGGTGGTTTTCTTTTTTTTCTTCATTACAATAAAAACTTATATCAGAACAGTTTAATTCTGTTGAGATAAAGATATTTATAAACTTGTTAGATATGATCATTAAGGCAAAAGAAGGATTTTGTATTACAAGAGTGCCGCTGGGTGAACACCCAACGCTTGTCTGTATTTTACTAAGTAAATAAGGGGGCATTTCTAAATAATTATTAAAGCCAGAGTTATGTGACTTGGTATAGACATGCTTATTGTTCCTAGAAACATGTATACCAAGTTTAATTTGAAAATATTTAACAGTTTTTGAGTTATTGGTTAGGTTAAAGTTTTGTGACAACACAGACAACACCAAGGGTATCACAATAGCCAGATTTTTTTTCTTTGAAAAAACAGACAAGCTTATGAAATGGATCAACTTGTCTATTTTGGTAGCTACTTTCAGAGAAGAAGATGAGCAATTTCTCTTTTTGCCACAATGTTTTCAACTCTATTCAATCATCATCTGTTAACCCTTTCCCTCATATAGACGCTTTCTGACGCCTCTGCAGCAGACGGCTTTTTGAAAACATAGTGACAAAAGAAGAAATTGCACAAAACATGCAATTTCTCCTTTTGCCACGATGTTTTCCACTTTTTATCGTAGGTTATCCATTCAACTATGGAGATTTTCTATGTTTTGACAAAATAAGTTCAAAGTCGTCTGCTGCAGAATTGTCGTATGAGGGAAAGGGTTAAGTTGTAGAGCTTTTCAATATTTTCAAAGTCGTCTGCTGTAGATATGTTTTATGTAGTAAAAGGTTAAATAAATGGTTAACCCCTCACTACATAACAGATGACAGACACAGGTAAATGACATCAGCTCACTTTCAGTACTTTGTTCTCATATGAGCTTAACTGTACAGAAACAACTCCTAATGACTGACAATTGTATTTTCAAAAGTTGTAAGGTGCAGTCTCATCAAAATAAGAAGACCGATCAACACAATTCGCCACGAACATCAGATGGTAATTTTCGTTTCTAAATAAAGCATGAACAACTCGATCCTAAAATAAAGTCCCAGAGATCACTGGACCAGACATCATTAATGGATATCAACTAGATGTAAACCAATCTGCCTTGTGATTATTTCTGCTTGTTAACCCTTTCCCTCATATAGACGCTTTCTGACGCCTCTGCAGCAGACGGCTTTTTTGAAAACATAGTGACAAAAGAAGAAGTTGCACAAAACATGCAATTTCTCCTTTTGCCACAATGTTTTCCACTTTTTGTCATAGGTTATCCATTTAATTAAAGAGATTTTCTATGTTTTGACACGTTCAAAGTCGTCTGGTGCAGAATTGTCGTATGAGGGAAAGGGTTAACTCTTTGATTGGTTCAATAAGGATGGCATATTTCAGAAGAGTAATAATTTACAGCTGCTTAACCTTTCACATTTACAACATATCTGCAGAAGATGAAACATTTGAAGAAAAATATTGAAAATTTCTTTTGGATAAGAGTTGGAAAACATTAAGGCAAAAAGAAAATTTGCTCTTTATGAGAAGTCAACTAAAAATGTGTCAAAATGCATCTGTATGTGTTTATCATACACTAATACGGTTCAAAACAACTTTATTTTTTGTACATCATTTGTTCTCAATTTGTTTTTGTTTTTTACCAATTGTTAACATCCTATTTTCAAATATTATCCTAAAATAAAAGGGCCATGATGGCCTGGATCATCGATCATGTTATACAATTTGAATTGCTTTGCCAACCAAAATAACTCTTTTTAATGCCTGTTAAGCTTATAAAAGTGCCACAATAGTTCAACTGCAACAAGGCAAAATAACACAGAGCCTATGTTATCTATCTTTTGTCAAATTAATATAAATTATAGGGTCACCAAGAAATGTTTATGTACCAGTTAGTATTTCAAGAACATACATTTATTTTCTTTGGAAATAATTTTCTAAATCTTACACTCATACAGCTAGGTTACAACAACCCCAGCCCATATTGATTATGCCTTTTGACCAATCAACATGGCTTGGTGGAATTTGAAAGAGGGTCCACATTTCTACAAAATTAATTGAAAATCAGTCTTATTTTTTTCCGAAGAGAATAGTTTTAAAGTCTTCAATATAGTCATATGAGGCAAAATAACCCTGCCTCTTGGTTACCATGGTTTTTTACCAATCAAGATTGCTGGAAGAAATCTCGTAAAGGGCCACCCAAGGTACATTTCTACAAAATAATTTAAAATCGGCCTGATACTTTCAGGAGAAGATTTCTAAAATTGTATTACCTTTAGCCGCAAATCAGCCATGCCCCTGTCGGCCATGTTTTTCAACAAATCATCATGGCTTGAAGGAATCTGATAAAGGGTAACCCAAGGATCATTTCTACAAAATTATTTGAAAATCAGCCAACTAGTTTGGGAGGAGAAAATGTTTAAAGTTCATTCTCTTGGATGCCATGGAAAAAAGAATTCTTCATAGATCACGATGAAATCAAAGGAATTTTGGTAGGTACATTGGGAGAATGCATGCTTTGAAGTTTCATCCCAATTGACCCACTGGTTACAGAGGAATATTGAAGGATGGACGGCTTGACAACAGATAACTCATGGTGTACAAAGGGTGATCACAATAACTAAACAAAAGAAGAAAACACTTTTCTATGCAAGGATATCAACCAATTGACCTCAAAAACCTATTCTTGAATCCAATTTTTAATGAACCATTTCATGCAGTGCTATATCGGTGTGTATTTTATTGCTGCTAATTATGTGATAAGCAGTAAAAAATTGTCCAAATAAATACCTACAACAAAATGATCAGGATCTTAAAACCAGGGATGGAAATATAACCATAGATTAATTGGAGATTAACATAATTTTCAATAGTTTCAGTTATATCACATTGGCCAGTTAATTTAATCATGTGTCTCCTACCTTTCTTACACTAGTAATCAACAAACATTCTTCCCTGGAAATATAACCATAGATTAATTGGAGATTAACATAATTTTCAATAGTTTCAGTTATATCACATTGGCCAGTTAATTTAATCATGTGTCTCCTACCTTTCTTACACTAGTAATCAACAAACATTCTTCCCTGGAAATATAACCATAGATTAATTGGAGATTAACATAATTTTCAATAGTTTCAGTTATATCACATTGGCCAGTTAATTTAATCATGTGTCTCCTACCTTTCTTACACTAGTTATAATCAACAAACATTCTTCCCTGGAAATATAACCATATTAATTGGAGATTAACATAATTTTCAATAGTTTCAGTTATATCACATTGGCCAGTTAATTTAATCATGTGTCTCCTACCTTTCTTACACTAGTAATCAACAAACATTCTTCCCTGGCAACAGTAGACTGACTGCTTAATCCCACATATACTTATTTAAGCCCATTGATGGAAGACAAATGACACTTGTCACAATCATCAGTAAGAATCAATGGTCAAGCTGCGGGTTTCAAACTCTTGACTACTGGATTGAAAGTCCTAGTTTATACCAACTGAACTATTGCGGCTCAACAGGAAATGTGTCAAAGACAGGATAATAAATATTTGTGTTAGAACAATGGTTTATGCACAAGAAGTGTCTATAATTAGCCTGTACTGACAGATGTAAGATTTATCTTAGTACCAATGAGTGACCCAGATATTAGGAAGAGACATTAATTGCGTTACATTTGAAGGAAAATAAGAGCTGTCACTGTAATCAACAGATGCCCCTTAAATCAAAGCCTGACACCAATAATATCTAATCTCTTTCTGACAAAAAGAAATCATGGAACTAAAAGCTATAAAGAAATATTCAAAATAAACTAATGAACCTTACCGTTTTAAATTAACCCTTTCCCTCATATAGACGCTTTCTGACGCCTCTGCAGCAGACGGCTTTTAGAAAAACAAGCAATTTCTCCTTTTTCCACAATGTTTTCCACTTTTAGTCATAGGTTATCCATTCAATTATAGAGATTTTCCATTTTTTGACAAAATATGTTCATAGTCGCGATCGTCTGCTGCAGAATTGTCGTATGAGGGAAAGGGCTAATTCTGACTTTATTTTTTAACCCTACCAAAGTCATGCTTACCAACCTTTTCTCATCCTCAAGGGGGAGTTTCATAATCTCAAAGTGGGGGATTGGGGTTTGAAGGGGGAGATTTTCAGCGCCATGAATTTAACAGTAGAAATGTTCACAATAGAACGGAATTTAGATAACTATGCAGGGATACATGTACAATACTTTCAATAATTAATATATATTAACAACATTTTAATTTATAGACATACTTTTGAATGAAAAACACGGGTACCAATGGAATAAAGACACATGGAGAAGAAATATACATACATGTATTAATCATTTAGTTGAGCTACACACATTGTTTTGAACTTGTTGAAAGAAAGGGCCTTTTATCAGTGACAATATGTTAAAAAGTTGATGTTAGAAAATGATTGTAGTAATTTTCAGTACATTTACCTCATGATTTGATTTTAAAAAAAGAAAAAAATTTTTTTTTTTTTTTTTTTTTTTTTTTTTTTTAAATTTTCGAATTTTCGAAAATCGTGAGTTTCTCCCTCACGATCGTGGGAGTGGGGTTACGCCCTTCAAATCGTGAGACTCACGATTGAATCTGGAGGGTTGGTAAGCATGCAAAGTATAGACACATTTTAACACATATGCAGAAGACGTTTTTTGAAAACATTTCGGCAAACGGAGAAATGATAAGAACAGAGAACGGTCTTCCTTGTACTGTTCAATTTTGATGATCAATGAAGTATTAGGTTTTTGAAAGGTTTTGCAAGTTTGAAGCAATTCCAAAGTTGAAAGGTGAAGGACATACAGAAAAAAAGCGAGCCGACAGATCAATTATCATCAGGTGTCTTCTTACCTTATAGGCTGGCAACACAAAATTAAATTAAGCCAATTATCACAGAATGAAGGAAGGACAGCTGAGTGCAACATGATATGCTCCCTTGGCAAATTTCAGCGGTGGCATTTAGAAACACAAATTGGATGAAGATCATTTAATTTACATATTACTAGACAGACCTTAACCCTTTCCCACATGTAAATAATCTGCTGTAGACAACAAGTGAAATTATAACACTAGAGTTTGTGGTAGGTTGAATAAAATATGCATGTCCCGAAATCCAGATAAAAAGCTTTTTGTGTTCAATATCACTGTGACCTTGACCTTTGAATGTATGACCTCATTATCAAAAGGGGTCATTCTATTGGTCATGCCCAACATTCCTGCCAAGTTTGAGTACTTTAGGTACAAGCATTTTCCAGTTACCAATCGTTCAAGCTTTGGTTTAAAATGGAGAGACTAACGGACAAACCAACATAATATTATGCAAAGCAATATACACCCTCTATCGAAGGAAGGCATAATTATTGGATAGAGCTAAAAATATTTTGCCAAAAGGTGAATTTGCTCATCGATTTCATAAGTCATTTTCTTGAGCTTCATCACTATCTGTCTGCAAGTGGGAAAGAATCAAAATTGAAACTACAGGGTAAATTAAATCGTTGCAGACCAAGAAAAAGAATGACACTGCCATGGTCTCACAACTAGCAAGAATCTTTGCCAAGCCGAGATTTAAAGTCACAACCCCTGGATGGATAGACCTCATTGAGTTATTTGGGCTTGATGCACACCAAAATAGGAAACATTAAATGGGTAAAGCAAGTCTTTACTATAGATACAACGAGTTCCAGGCTTCCTCGAGTTTTATTCATTTCATAACATAAAGGAAAGTAACATTGAAAGGGAGACACTGCAGCTAAACCCTTTCCCCACATACAACAAATCTGCAGCACAGGACTGTGAAAGCATCAGGGCAAAAATACGGAAAAGCTGTATGAATGAAAGTTTTGTCATTTTTTTTCAAAAGTCGTCTGCTGCAGATGCGTCAGAGAGCGTCTATATGTGGAAACGGGTTAAGATAATCTTCAAATAATAACTGTCCTTATTATATACTCTTTACTGTTGTGTTTAACATACTCTTAAAGTAAAGGCTGCTTTAAACAGATAATGCTGAATCTATTCATTTATTTTCTGCCGTTGTCCTCAAAATAGGAACATTTATATGTAAACATAAACGGAAGGCTATAAGTTGTGCATGAATAAGTAACTAATGGTGCCATTAAGCCTGGAGAATGTCACTTTCACAGAGAGTAAAAATGATCTGGTCAATGGGGAGACTTGAATATAAAAGAATCCTGATTTGATCCTCTTTCTTATAGAATGCTTTTAACATCTCTGCTTCTAAACATTGTTGGAATAAAAGAAACTGTTCATAATAATTATTTTGCCTTTTTTCTTTACATTTTCAAACATATACCGTAAAATCATACAGTATTTTTTGATTTTCTATTCTTTTATACCAGAATATTCAGTTTCAAAATTTTATAAAAGCAAACAATAATGGTAAAGAGGATAAAATGATCAATAATTAGCTTGCTATTTTATTTTTTCCTGAGATAACAGAGGAATAACAGAGGATAACCCTTTCACACACATACAGATGCAATTTAAAGTATCTGCAGCAGATGACAATTGCACCCACTGAAGCAATAGGAGAAATTGTTCATCATGACTAATTTTTACTTATACCACAATGCTTTCACATTTTTCATTAATTATACTTCCATTTATAGATTTTCCATATTTTTGCGTAGATGTTTTCAAAGTCGTCTGCTACAGATTTGTAGTTTGTGGAAAAGGGTAACTGAGGTTCTACTGCCGCAGATCATTAGTGTGAATAATTGCAAACGTCTAAAAGACGATGAGATATTTTGAGTGCACCAATAAACTTCATTCATACCAATGCAATAATGTCTAATATAATTTCTGAGATTTTCATTCTATTTCCTCATAACTCTCTGAAGTCTTCTGAATAAATATACTTAACCCTTTCCATCCTGCAGACGCTTTTTTACACAATAGCAGCAGAAGACTTCAAAGGTGAAAATTTCGCTCATTATAATAGCAATGTCTACTTTAGTCACAAAGTTTTCAAAAGTCTTCTACTGTTGATGCGTCAATATATGTCTGCAAGTGGCAAAGGGTTTATAATCCAGAACAAAAAAATAAGACAAAGTAGAATACTGACAATGGATTGACCAAAATAATTGAAGGCTTAGTTCGACTTATCATTCGCCGAGCCCCGGTAGCTCAGTCGGTAGCGACGCGGGCTGTCAATCCAGGGGTTGTGAGTTTGAATCCTGGCTCGGCCAACTTTCTTTCCGAGGATTGACAAAAGTCAATGCGACATGCGTCATTCCCCTTCCACCAATGGGCTAAGTCTATGTGGAAAAGCAGCCAGTTACTTGGGAAGATTGTTGTGTGGAGTACTGGTGTGAGAAAACCAAGAAATGCATGAGTAGGTGAACTGGCCGCCGTGATATAACTGAGAAATTGTTAAAAATGGCGTTAAACCCCAATCAATCAATCAGTTGACTTATCATTCACTTTTTGGGGGGCTCAGAAATGGAAACCCTCACGTCATAACATTCTACTGAGTTATATCTGAAGACTGGTAAAAGAAGTTGTGAAAAGAAGTTGTGTCAACATGTAGAAATATTTTCTGCATATTCGAATTTCAAACTATTATGACGGTTTAGCTTTTATTGTCTCTTTATTTCAAGAATGAAGGTAGTCAGGAGTACTGAAAGTCAGGTTCACATGAAAACCCCAAAGATTAAATATATTCCAAGATATTCTTTTAATTTTGCTTCAATTACACACTAACCAATACAACATAAAACATCACAAGAGGCCCATGAGGGCCTATGCTCTACTGGCATTGATCTGGCTTGTTTCAAAAGGAACCAATATGTCATCAATATTCAAATACCATCTAAGTTTGGTGAAGATCAGATAGTAAATGGAAGCTCTATTGTGTTCACAAGCTGTATTATAGCAATTTTGACAATTTCAAGGGCCATAATCCAGCCATGCTTGGGTAGATATGGCCGTTTTTTAGAAATGAACCAAACTCTCATGGATATCTAACTACTGTATAAGTTTGATTCAGATACAATCAAAAATAAGGACTGTATCATGTTAACAAGCCCTATTATAGCAATTTTGACAATTTCAAGGGCCATAATTCAGTCATGCATGGGGCGGATCTGGCTTGTTTTCGAAAGGAATCAAGCTCTCATGGATATCTAACTACTGTATAAGTTTGGTTGAGATACAATCAAAAGTGAAGACTGTATCGTGTTAACAAGAAATTGTTTACGGACGGACGCACGCACTAACGCATGCACGCACGCACAGACGACGGACGAATCGCCACGACATAAGCCCTTCTGGGCCAGTAGAGCTAAAAAACTGATTTTAATTAATAGAAATGTATATTGATTATGTTTGGGGTTTTGAGAATAAAATTCTTCAAATCAGGAAACAGAAAATGCCAACACAAGTATCAACTTCATTTTGACCTTTACCTGGATACTTCACACAATAATTTCTGGGTTTGTAATATACGACATAAACCTTTGAATGAAAAAAAGTTGATATTGCTTTACTCAGCTGAATGAATTATGAATTCCTATGTGTTTGAGTGCCTGCATAAATATAACTTATTTTCTTTTGCCCAAAAGCAACATATTGGATATTTTTCGGCACGATATTTATTTATCAAAGAGAGAGTGCGAAAACAAGGCTTGAAATCCGGCAATACTGAGCATGATTACACGCAAGAAGCCAAATTTTGTTTAACATACAAAATTATCTACTGAATCAAAACCATAAACATTTGTGTTACCAGAGGCATGTTTTCAACAGTTACTACTTAATTATGATGTTATGCACACATGACGTTTGCCCTTTTTGAGTATTCAATAAGAATTGGTGAAATCTTTTACAGTGTGCACACTTCTTTTAGCGGCTGTATGGTCAACATCCGTTGATAACGTTTCTACCGCAATTGTCAGGTTAAATTGCTCCAGACTAAAACGTGTGTCTATCTAACTATGCAGACAAAGTAATCAACTGAAGAAATGAAAATATGATCCCTCAGTATATCGTTAATGCAATTAACCTTTACCCACATATGACAAATCTGCAGTGGACAACTTTGTAAACATACCTCCACAAAATTCCAGGGATTGTGAGTTTGAATCCCGTTCGGCCAACTTTCTTTCTGACGATTGACAAAAGTCAATGCGACATGCGTCATTCGTCTTCCACCAATGGGCTAAGTCTATGTGGAAAAGCAGCCAGTTGCTTGGGAAGATTATTGTGTGGAGTACTGGTGTGAGAAAACCAGGAAATGCATGAGTAGGTGAACTGGCCGCCGTGATATAACTGAGAAATTGTTAAAAAATGCATTAAACCCCAATCAATCAATCAATCAATTCATACTAATCATACCTTTATAAAAAGTTCCACATAAATGGTTCAAGTACTGGTTAGGAAGGAGACTGTGATTAATTAATCATGAGCTGAAAGCTTGTTCCTCAATCAATGTAAAATAAATCATTTAACCCTTTCCCTCATATAGACTCTTTCTGATGCCTTTGCAGGAGACGGCTTTTTGAAAACATAGTGACAAAAGAAGGAATTGCACAAAACGTGCAATTTCTCCTTTTGCCACAATGTTTTCCACTTTTTGTAATAGAAAATCTTGGATTTTCTATGTTTTGACAAAATACGTTCAAAGTCGTCTGCTGCAGAATTGTTGTATGAGGGAAAGGGTTAATCCAAACAAAACATTTTTATCAACTAACACCAAGTATGTGTGGATGTACATTATCGGTGTCAAATATATCCCAGTAATCCTTTGTTTATGGTGTTGCATATCCTCTCAAAAATCTTCAAAACAAGAGCTGTCCGTAAGACAGCACGCTCAACTTTTCCACCCCTTATTAGTTACTGAGATATGGACTCTAATGTAGTTGCATGCCAAACTTTATCCAGAATTTCTAAGTCAAATAATAAAGGGCGATAATTTGCTTTATACGCAAGAGTTATTTAACTTAATTATTTACATAGTTGAGATGGTTGGGAAGGGTTGTATAAAGATTCAATGCAATGCATCAAGAAGTCACTGAGATATGGACTCTTAATGTAGTTGCACACTAAACTTCAACCAGAATTTCATGCCATAAAATAGAGGATATTTGTTTGTTTTGAGTGGATATGGAATATATCACTTCGATAAATTGTTCCGGCATACCTATATCACTCACAGTGTGGGTGATATCAGTGAGTGATATGGATTTTATTTCACTGATAGAACACAGTATCTCATCATTTAGCATAAAATAATTTGCACTATATGCAAAAATAGAGATAACTAACTTCATTGTTTACATAGGTGTGATTGTTTGGAAGGGTTCAATGCAAAGCATTTAGTAATTACTGAGGTATGAACTCTTAATGTAGAAAACCTGGTTTGTAAAAGGGGCCATAACACTACCATGCATCTTGCATGAATAAAGCTCCTTTTGACATCTTTGTTAAATTTTGTGTTTAGATATACTTTTTTTTATAAACCTTTTAGGGACAATGAATGAGCCTTGTTGAAATACTTAAAATAGCTACCATATGTGATTTCTAATACCTCTACCTTGAATTTTGCAAGAATAATGATCCTGTCTATTTCTTCTACCTTGACAGGAAACACTGACTGATCAATGCACCATGCTCTTCTTGTATATGTGTCCGTCTGTCAAGCTTCCAGTTACTGAAGATGACTCATGACTGGGTTCCTTCAAACACTCTTGTTTTACTTAACCCTTTCCCACATACAGCAATTCTGTAGCAGACAACTTTGAAAAGATGTATACAAAACTATGGAAAATCTCTGTAAATGAAAGTATAACAAGAGATGTTTGTCAAACACTATGCCTCCCCTGAGCTCCATGTTGTCAGGAATATTTGGACAATTTTGACCAGATGACCTCAAAATCAATTGAGGTCATCTACTGGTCACCCTAAGCCTCCATGTCAGGTTTTAGGGCCATGGGTGCAGGCAATGTTGAGTTATCACTCTGACAGGCTTTTTGCATTCAAGGTCTCTGTGACCTTGACCTTGACCCGATGACCTCAAAATCAAAAGGTGTCATCTACTGGTCAGGCCCAACCTCCCAAGTCAAGTTTGAGGACCTAAGGCTCCAGGCATTGTTTTGTTCACTCGGATAAGCTTGGTCACTGTGACCTTGACCTTTCACATGACAACCTCACAATAAGGGTCATCTACTGGTCACCCCCAGCCTCCATGTTAAGTTTTAGGGTCATAGGTACATGCAATGTTGAGTTATTACTCGGACCGAATTTCACGTTTAAGTTCAGTGACCTTGACGTTTGACCTCACAATCAATAGGGGTCATCTACTGGTCGCCTCCATGTCAAGTTTAAAGGCCATGAGTGCAACCAATGTCAAGTTATCACTCAGACAATCTTTTCACGTTCAAGGTCAGTGATCAAGAAGGTCAGTGACCTTGATCTATGCCCCAATGACCTGAACATAAATAGTGATCATCTACTGGTCACCCCCAGCCTCCATGTCAAATTGAGGGCCATGGGTGCAGGCAATATCGAGTTATCACTCGGACAAGCTTTTCAGGTTCAAGGTCACTGTGACCTTGACCTTTGACCAAATGATATTAAAATCAATAGGGGTCATCTACTGGTCACCCCTAGCCTCCCTGTCAAGTTTGAGGGCCATGGGTGCTGCGGCAATGTCGAGTTGTCACTATGACAATTTTTTGCGTTCAAGGTCACTGTGACCTTGACCTTTGGCATGATGACCTCAAAATCAATAGGGTTTATCTACTGGTCATCCCCAACCTCCACATGTGCAGGCAATGTTATCACTCTAACAAGTTTTTCGCATTCAAGGTTACTGTGACCTTGACCTTTAACCTGATGACCTCAACATCAATAGGGTTCGTCTACTGGTCATCCTCAAGCTCCAAGTCAAGTTTGAGAACAATAGGTCCAGGCATTGTTGAGTTATCACTCGGACAAGCTCTGGTCTACCGACGGACGGACAGACCGACCGACATGTGCAAAGCAATCTACCCCTCTTCTTCGAAAGGGGTATAATAATTGAATAAAGTTGAAAACATTGTGTCAAGGGTAGAAATTGGTCATTATGAGCAATTTCTCCTTTTGCCACAATGTTTTCAAAAGTTGTTTGCTGCAAAAGCTTCAAAATGTGTCTGTATGAGGTAAAGGGTTAAATTTCATCTTTCAACTTTGTGCTTAGAATGACATTAGACTTGACTTTGAAACTCGTAAAACATATTCTCATTTTGACGCCTCTGCAGCAGACGACTTTTAAAAACATCTTGACAAAATGTGAAATTACTCATAATAATCATCCTCTCCTTTTGCTACAATCTTTTCAACTCTATTAAATTATTATGCTTTCATTAACAGATATTTTTTTTTTGGACAAGATGTCTTCAAAGTAATTTGCAGCAGATTTGTTGTATGTGAGAAAGGGTTAATTATCCCTTTATGTACTATCTTCTTTTCTATTAATTTTGATTAATTTATTCTTGTTATTCATTATTCTTTTGGTAAATTTATGTTTATGAAGAACCAGCTGTTACTGTGTACCTTGAAACCCTATTTTAAATCAATCTTCTGTTGCAAAGGTTACGTCTGCCTAACCAGAAATTGCAGTTTTGTCTCATTACCTGTCTGTTTACTTGATTAAAAAATTTCTTATGCAACACACAACTTTTGAAAACATTGTGTGATTAAGGAGAAAGTTACAAGCACAGTATTTTCAACAAAAAACATTAATTAAACTTAATTTTCTAGTTGTTACAGTTTTCAATCACTTCTGAATTTCAAACATCTGAACAAAGCCAAACAAGAGGGACATGATGACCCTGGATCGAGCACCTGAGTTATGTAATGTGATTTGTGCTACCAACCACAACCAAGAGGACCAGTATAGCTCCACTGCCACAGAGCGAAAAACCCACACCCTATGTTGTTCATCTTTTGTCAAGTTAATATGACTAAAAAAGTCACCAACAAATTATGTATGTACCAGTTAGGATTTTGCAAGAAGATTTCTTAGTTTTTCCCTACATAGTATCACTATGTTAAACAGGTGACACCCAGGGCTGGGCCAATTTTGACCCCAGGAGCATAATTTGAACAACTTTGGTAAAAGACCACTAGACCATTGCACTCACTATATATCTATGCATTAGGCCTTTCAGTTTCAGACAAGAAGTTTTTTCCTTTTTTATCATTATGTTAAACAGGTGACCCCGGAGCGGGGCCGATTTTGAACCCAGGGGCAGAATTTGTACACTCTTTGTAAAGGACTACTAGACAATGCTAAACACCAAATATCTGAGCTCTAGGCCTTTAGGTTTCAGACAAGAAGATTTTCAAAGTTTTTCCCTATATATCTATGTAAAACAGGTGACCCAAAGAGCGGGGCCAATTTTGACCCAAGGGGCATTATTTGAACAATCTTTGTAGAGGACCACTAGACAATGCAACTCACCAAATATCAAAGCTTTAGGTCTTTCGGTTTCAGACAAGAAGATTTTCAAAGAAAAGTTTATAAAAAATTCTACATGGAATTAATTTCTTTGAATAAATTTGGAAGAGGATCAGCCAATGATCATTCCTACAAAGTTTAGTCAAATTCTATACAGTGGTTTAGGAGAAGATGTTGTTTAAAGACATTGTTGACGGCGGACGACGGACAGCACACGACAGACGACGGACAAAAGGAGATCCCAATAGCTTAACTTGAGCATTTCGTGCACAGATGCGATTTTTTTTTCAGAGTTAAATCTTTACGTACAGTAAATGACATTAAATGTTCTCCTTTTCGCACAGAAGCTGTCTACTGCAGATTTGTAAATAAGTAAAAGGGTTAATAACCACAAACAGGAAAAAATCAATCTCAAGTCTGATTGTTTAAGGGAGTAATTCTAGAAGCAAAGCTTTGTTTTCCTGTTAACCTTAACGCCTTATACAATGTAATCTCATATATCAACAACCCTTCTTAACCCTCCCTCATATAGACGCTTTCTGGCGCCTCTGCAGCAGACAGCTTTTTGAAAACATTTAGTGACTTAAGAAGAAATTACTCAATAGGAGCAATTTCTCCTTTTGCCACAATGTTTTCCACTTTTAGTCATAGGTTATCCATTCAATTATAGAGATTTTTTCTATTTTTTGACAAAATATGTTATGTTCAAAGTCGTCTGATGCAGAATTGTCATATGAGGGAAAAGGATTAAGTATCAGGGAAGTTTGAAAAGTTGAATGAATGTTCCCTTTCTCTTATAATAATAACTGATATATTTTAACAACATTTCGACCTTCCCATATGCAACAAATCTGCAGCAGACGAATTTGAAAACATAGTGACAAAAACCTGAATTGTTAAATAAAGTTGAAAATATTGTGGCCAAAGGAGAAATTGCTCATGACATGAGCCATTTCACTTTTGGCAATAATGTTTTCAAAAGTCGTCTGCTGCTATTGCGTCAAAATTCGTCTGCAGGTGGGAAAGGGTTAAGTATCCGGGAAGTTTGAAAAGTTGAATGAAAGTTCCCTTTCTCTTATAATAACTTGATATATTTTAACAACATTTTGACTGTTAATTAACCCTTTTCCTCATACGACAATTCTGCAGCAGACGAATTTGAAAATATTTTGTCAAAAAATAAAAAATCTCTATAATTGAATGGATAACCTATGACTAAAAGTGGAAAACATTGTGGCAAAAGAAGAAATTGCTCGTTTTGAGCAATTTCTTCTTTTGTCACTATGTTTTCAAAAAGCTGTCTGCTGCAGAGGCGTCAGAAAGGGAAAGGGTTAAGAAATCAAAATATATTTTACTAAATGCATTGCTTTATTTTTATACATCACAAATAGCGCACATGCTATTGTCCCTATAGCAATGTCACGTCGTAGAGATAGGGTCACAATGGCAACTGTTCCAGGGGCAGTGGGTACAAGTGAAACTAGAACTGTGAGTGAACTCACAAAGATACCCCCTGTTGCGCTTACAAGACATATGGACAGACAGACGGACAAATATATTTCCGACTGGGATAATCTTACTTCATGCACATCCTCAGGTTGTGTACTGCAACTGTGTAAAGTTTCATCAGAATCGGTCCAGCCGTTAAGGAGGAGTTGCGCTTACAAGACATGGACAGACGGACAGACGGATGGATGGGCGGACGGACAGACAGACAGGGTGATTCCTATATACCCCCAAAACTTGTTTGTGGGGGGTATAACTAGAACTATCACTGAAGATGATAACTACCCCCTAAACAGCACCTTGACCTACACTATAACTTAATAAGTAAAAGGGCCATAACTCTGTAAAATAACATGTAATTGTAACCCCTTTACGATATGCACATCTCTTCTTGGTATAGAAGCTTCATGTAAAATGTTATTGAATTCCACTGCGAGGTTTGTAAGGAATAAGCCGGACAAAATATGGCTCCCGACCGACAGACAGACAGACAGACAGACAGCCCGACACAGTGACTCCTATATACCCCCTCTTCTTCGAAGGGGGTATAATTACAAGCCCACCATACCGTTAAAATTGCAACAGATTGCATGTTAACTTTTCCCGCATTTCTCTCACATGACAGTAGTGACCTCATTTTCAACACAAAGTGCTTGTAAGTCTGTCAAGAAGTGAAAATAACTCCAGAGCAGATTCATACAATGAAATTTTGTGTTTTAATTGGCTGAAGTAAATCAGAGGCAATAACTATGATTAAAAATATGAATAGTGATACAGCAATGTCTTAAACGATTTCCCACATACGACAAATCTGCTGCAGACGACTTTGAAACTATTTAGACTAAAAATCGGAAAAAATAAATGATGCAAGAAGTTGAAAGCATTATGGCAAAAGGGGAAATTGCTCATAATGAGTAATTTCTCCTTTTGTCACAGTGTTTTCAAATGTGGCCTGCTGCAGAGGCGTCTATATTTGGGAAAGGGGTACAATATGTTCTATAATGACCCTACATGTGATGTGACTCGATCAAGCCAGGGTCTGGACATACCACTACGGCATCACTGAGGAAAAGATGACATTTTGGCTTTTTTCAAAAGTGACTGCAGATTGAAGAACGTTACAAAACATCTTATAACTCATTGGCATACATAGATGGTAAAGTGTATTGAGTATTCATTAGAGTATTATAAACAATTTAAGCATAAAATAAGTGTTTCGAAAAAATTATCAAAAGAGATATGAAACTTTTCTTGAAAAGGTAACAGGTGTAAATAATGGCTTAATTTCGCATTGAGGTTTGTCAACTTCCATCAATATTTTCAAAGAAGACCACTCTTAACCCTACACGCTTTCTGACGCCTCTGCAGCAGACGGCTTTTTGAAAACATAGTGACAAAAGAAGAAATTGCTCAAAACAAGCAATTACACCTTTTGCCACAATCTTTTTCCACTTTTAGTCATAGGTTACCCATTCAATTATAGAGATTTTCCATTTTTTGACAAAATATGTTCAAAGTCGTCTGCAGCAGAATTGTTGTATGAGAGGGAAAGGGTTAAAAACATCCAGGCAAAAATATTCGAACTTTCTATAAATGATAGTATAATTAATTCATAGAGTTAAACATGTTGGGGCAAATTACACATTATTAGCTATTCCTCCTTTTGGTACAATATTTCGTCGTCTGCATGTGGGAAAAGATTAACATCAACCATATGTCTGAAATAATTCAGCTTATATTAACCCTTTCCCTCATACGACAATTCTGCAGCAGACGACTTTGAACGAATTTTGTCAAATAATGGAAAAAAAAGTGGAAAACATTGTGGCAAAAGGAGAAATTGCACGTTCTGTGCAATTTCTTCTTTTGTCACTATGTTTTCAAAACGCCGTCTGCTGCGTCAGAAAGCGTCTATATGAGGGAAAGGGTTAACTGAGAGACAGAAACAGATTCCCAAATTCATTTACAAGCATTTTATACGGAGACGTGTGTGACGCTACAATAAAGCTGATGCAAGCAAAATCAATACAAGATGTTGTACGATATGCAAACGTACACATCTCTCTCCGCCTAACCAGACGTTTTCATTTGCATTCTGTAATAGTATAAATAATAAAACAGAAAGCTCCTATTCATAAAAAGCAATTTCTTGTGTTTCGTATTCAATCAGAATTCATCAAGGCAGGAAAACGCGTTGAAATGAAGTTGATCAGACCTGTCATTAGTCCACATCATTCAGAGTATAGTTCCCAGGCGTTACCTGACATGCCTTCATGCTTTTCTGATCGTGAATTAATGGATTAACATTTATCTTTTCCAGATATAAGGTTTTCAGTATAAAAAAGTTGAAGTCAGAAGTAACAGTTACACTTTTGACTTTTGAAAACATTGTGACAAAAGAAGAAATGGCTCAAAACAAGCAATTTCTCCTTTTGCCAGAGTGTTTTCAACTTTGTTTATTTTCAACTCTCATTTATTGGGATTGTTCACTTTTTTGCAAAGACGTTTTCAAAGTCATCTGCTGCTAATTTGCTGTATGTGGTTAATCCTTTCCCTCATATAGACGCTCTCTGATGCCTCTGCTGCAGACAGCTTTTTGAAAACATAGTGACAAAAGAAGAAATTGCTCAAAACGAGCAATTTCTCCTTTTGCCACAATGTTTTCCACTTTTAGTCATAGGTTATCCATTCAATTAAAGAGATTTTCTATATTTTGACAAAATATGTTCAAAGTCGTCTGCTGCAGAATTGTTGTATGAGGGAAAGTGTTAATGCATAGTTAAAATCATTGCGGGAAGGGAGTATTTGCTCATTTTGAGCATTTTCCCATATTCCAAACAATAATTTCAAAAGTTCTTTGCAGCAGAGGCATCGGTTGTTACCTCTGTATCAAGGAAAGGGTTAACCTTTTTTCACATACTACAAATCTGTAGCAGACAACTTTGAGATAATCTAAACAAAACAATGGAAACTTGTCTCTGTAAATAAATTCATCACATAACTTGCGCTCCAGGAGTGACATAAAGCAGTGACATAAATATCATATGTAACTAGTTATATAAATAGCCGACTCACAGCACGTATGTGACGTCACTCCAGTGTGACGTCACTTTAAATGACATCATATTGTTTATAATTGTTCTGAATTTCGGCATTTATTAAAAATATTGTTTAAAGAGAATAAATCTAGATAAATGAAATGTTATAAGTGCCTTGTTGCTAATTTTGTATAAAATCAAAAGGTTATTAATAGGGACTACTTTTTACAGTGAAAGTATGCATTAGAACTTCGGGGTGAACTTCGGTCACTGTTTACATGAGGACGAAGAAAGATCGATTTAAAGATTGAAAACAATCTTTTTATGGTGTTATGCGATAAATAGAATCTTACATTCGTGCTTATTTGATATTGTTTTTATGAAAATCGTCGACTGAAACGAATATGACGCTCGGCCGAGCCTCGTGTCATATTATTTCAGTCGACTCATTTCATAAAAACAATAACAAATAAGCACTCATGTAAGATCCTCTATGTAATACTACAAAGAAGTTGAAAACATTGTGGTAAAAGGAGGAATTGCTCGTTTTGAGCAATTCCTTCCTTTGCCACAATGTTTCCAAAAGTCGTCTGCTGCAGAGACGTCAGAAAGCATCTATATAAAGGAAAGGGTTAAGAATGAAAAGATCCGATTACACAAACAAATATTTCGAAAATTTCTTTCCAAAATAGTACATTCCATAAGGTGTTCCAGCTCTTGGCAGGTAGATTTGTTTGTTTTATTAGGCTTGTACGCTGTTTTCAACATTATTTCAGTTATATCATGCTGCCAGTTCACTTATTCATGATCCCTGGGTAAACAAACCAATAATAGTCTAGAACATTGTGCCCTTGCTCAAGGGCACTCCACCATGACTGCCACAACTGAAGATCGAACCCAGGATGCCCAGTTCCAAATCCCAGCAACTAACCACTCAGCCATGACAGATTCCTTTTAAGCAAGTTCAACTGATGCATGGAACTTCAATGATTATTTTTTCATTCTTTCAATTTGGAAGAGTAAATGAAATGCAAGTCAGGTAATTTGGTTTTGGATCTAGAATTTGAATTTTATGACAAGTCGTCTGATTACATGTCCCATACTTATTGCCTTTTGATAAGCCATTATTGATTTCACAATCAATGTTAACCCTTTTCCACATGCAGATGCATTTTGACACATTTGCAACAGCTGACTATTGAACAAATTTTACATTTTTTTTACATTCAATTAAGGATATTTAGCAAAGTTTTGCAAAAGATGTTTTAAAAGTTGGTTTTATTTTATCTGGGAAAGGCATAATATAGTCATAAGAGAAAATGTACTGATTTAAAAAAGAAAAGAAAGAGAAATCCAGTATTTTTTATATGATGTGATCTAATAAGTTTAGAATGACCATCTCTTTCTTTAAAAGGAAGAGGAAATCAATAATAGCCCTGGATCGCTCACCTGAGTATAATGCAATGTGATTTGTCATGCCAATGACAATAGCCCTTATTGTTGGACCATGTTTTTAGGCCAATCAACATGGCTTGACAGGAATCTGATAGAGGGTCACCCAAGGATCATTTCTACCAAATAATTTGAAAATCAGCCAACTGGTTTTGGAGGAGAATCTATTTAAAGTTTTTATCTTTTGGTTACCATGGAAACCAGAATTCTGCACGGATAAAAATAAATTGAAGGAACTTTGGTGAGGACTTGAGTAGATGCTTTCTGTGAAAATTAATCCCAATTGACCTACTGGTTACAGAGGAGAAGATGTTTATGGTCGACAGATGCACAAGGCCAGTCAAAGGGCGATCACAATAACTCACTTTGAGCACTCTGTGCTCAGTGCCCGAAACTATAAAACTCTTAAAACATTCTCTGTGCTCAGAAATGAACTCCATGCTCCAAATAAGACTTCTGATTGGTCAATTTCGATAATGAATTAACTTCTGACCAATCAATAATTGAACACAAATTCTGAGAACTGATTAAATTTTTATAGTTTAAGAGCCAGATGAGCTAAACATTAATGAAAGGTTGGGTAAAAAATTGACAAATATAAAGTAGGTTACACTTCAAAGTATGAATCATGTACAGTTAGCAACCAAGTAAGAGGACCCTTTTCCCACAACATCGCTCTTATTACCCAACCAAACCATTGTGTCATTGGTTCTCTTAAAAGATGGTCTCTTTAAAAAGATACTATTGAGTTCCTACAACATAGTTATGTGACTTGGTATTGACATGCATATTGTTCCTAGGAACATGTGTACCAAGTTTCATTTGAAAATGTTGAATGTTTTTTGAGTTATGAAAACAGGTATGGAAAAGCTATTGGAATTTCTATAATTGAAATTATAATTACTAAACAAGGTGAAAACTTTTTTGCAAAAAGAGAAATGACTCATCATTTGCCACTTCTCCTATTGCCATGAAGTTTCAAAAGAAGTTGGCTGCAGACGGTAAAGGGTTTAGGGCCAAATGAGGATTTGAGAACTTGAAATAAATCACTTAACACAATCTCTGCAAATGACTTGCCTTTGTCTCCAGTTCCGTCTAGCACTTCCTGACCGTCTGGACCGCCTAGTCTTCTCTTTCATGCTCTCCTGGTAGCGTTTCATCTTGACCCATTTCCTGCCGGCTGTATCAAAGGTGCACCATAGGCTGATGATCAGGATGAATATCATGAGAATGTTGAATATACTGTTTCCTGAAAGAAAATAATTTCAAAATAAATAATGCATCAGAACCCCTTTCCCGCATTCTGACGCACTTACAGCAGTTTTCTTATGCCACAATAAATGTTTTCAACTCCATGCATTAGTTATTCTTTATTTAAGATCAGTGTCCAATCCAGGAGGGGGGATCAAGCTAATTCTCACACTGTTTTGAATATTCCCACCTAAATTTGTATGGAAGGGGAGAGTTTTTTACATAGACAAAGAATCCTAGATTGCACACTGAAGATATTCACACTGCAAGCATTGTTAGACTGACCAAGCAGTGCTGTCACGGTCTTATAAAGGACACTGAAGATTTTCTGACGTCACTTTTGACCAGGCCACAGTTTCATGAATTTACTACTTAGCCTTTTGCCAGATGCAAACATATTTTGAGACGAATTTTGAAAGCATTGTGGCAATGGAATAAATTTCTCATCATGAAATGTGTACATACACATCATATATGAGTAACTTCTCATATTGTCCAAATGTTTTAAAACCTTATAGGCAAAACAGCCAAGCCAGCGTCTTAATGGATCTGATAAAGGGTCTCCCGAGAAACATTTCTTCAAAATGATTTGAAATTCAGTCAGATCTGGTTCTAGTTCTACACTGTTTGCCCATTAGACACATAGGCAATTTTGGTTTTAATAAAGATAGGATGTATGCAAATTGAGACGGCTCTTTTCTACGCTTGTCACAAGTACCTAAAGTTTGGTTTTCCTGCCGAGAAACATTTCTTCAAAATGATTTGAAATTCAGTCAGATCTGGTTCTAGTTCTACACTGTTTGCCCATTAGACACATAGGCAATTTTGGTTTTAATAAAGATAGGATGTATGCAAATTGAGACGGCTCTTTTCTACGCTTGTCACAAGTACCTAAAGTTTGGTTTTCCTGGAGCGCCGTTTATTATTTCTCTGTTAACAATACACAAAATAGACATAAAATAAAAACGAAGACATTCTGTCACTTAATCACTTTTCTTCAATCACAACCCCCATGTCCGCCACCTGAGGTTTCGTCTCAAATTATAGGTAATTTGTAACTGGAAGTCTAACACTATTCCCTCGTCTAATTATTTAACTCTACTACCAATTAGAATAGCTGAGTCTGAACATTTGTACTCTTGTTGACATGACACTCTGTTCTCTGGTTTGGTATCATTCACACTTACAGCGGTTAGCTTAAGTGGGGCTTCATTCCTATTAATTTTGCCAGAAGATACATGGGTACTCATTGGTGGACAGTGAAGACTATAGTGAGATTGTGAGTATGCATCTGAGTATTTGATGTATGTAGAAGCAAGACTCTATATGGCCTGATGTGGCTTAGATATATTGCGGGTTTCACTGAGACACAGGTGTTACTGCACGCACCTTTCCCTTTAACCTGCTCCATTCCTATATCACACAGTTTTGAGTTTAGTTTTAGATTATATATCAGCTATTAAATGACTGGTAATGTATTTTTGACATAAAAATTTCTTAATGCAAAAATAAGTTTTAGATTATATATCAGCTATTAAATGACTGGTAATGTATTTTTGACATAAAAATTTCTTAATGCAAAAATATGAAAAATTTCTATAAAATGACAAATTTTAACTAGTCAATACTAAATTATACAAAGAAAGGTTCCTGCATACTAATGGGAAACTATTATGTTTCAACTTGTTTCTGCCCTCGCAAGGTTGGGCAACTCAGCTGAAGGACTTTGTCCCAACACAATAATTTCCCACACAGAAGCAATACCCTATAGTATTGAAAAGGGAACACTGTCAATCTGTCAGTAGAAAATGTGGTTGAGTGGCAAGCCCAAGGGATTTGGAACGGAGTCTCCCACAGGTTCATCAGGAGCAATTTCTCATTTTACAACAATGTTTTTAAATGTGTTCTAGTGAAGAGGCATGAGAAAGCGTCTGTAAGTGGGAAAGGCTTAAAATAAGATGAATAAAGGAGGAATTGTTCATAAAGTGCAATTTATCCAACAATGTTTCCAACTTTCAATCGAAATTATTCTATAAGTTGTCTTGATTTAAATAGTTATCCTAATATGTACCAAGTTTTTGTGTCTCCTGCTGTGGCAGGGTTGACATTTAGAGGTCATTTCGTTATTGCTTGTATATAATGATTTGTCTTAATTAGTAATTCATACATCCTATATGCAAATAAGATGTAGTATTTTAGCTAATCAAAAAGATTGATATGTGCTGTCCAGTACACTTGACTGCCGAACATGGATTCTGCATCACAAACAAAAGCCCTGTGATGCATGAGAACCAGGTAGTTTTTATCGATTAATTGGTGGTTTGTTTGTGATGCACGAGGATGGGCATGGCTTAAATTATGATCCTGGATCTATGTACAGTTACTGGTCATAGGGGTGTACCATTGTACTCCTCCTTGTGTTTAAATTTAAAGAAATCATCAATGTGTGAGTGAACCATTCCCCATTTAAAATAAATTTGCAGCAGATGACTGAAAACAGTAAAAGAAAAATATGGAAAATCTCTCTGCATCAAAGTTTAACAAGAAAAAGTAATGTAGACCACCTAGAGGAGTTTGGTGTTAAAGGTATTCTAAGACACAACACAACCTCATTAACCCTTTCCCTCATATAGACGCTTTCTGACACAGACGGTGTTTTGAAAACATAGTATAACAAAAGAAGAAATTGCACAAAACGTGCAATTTCTCCTTTTGCCACAATGTTTTCTACTTTTTGTCATAGGTTATCCATTCAATTATGGAGATTTTCTATGTTTTGACAAAATACGTTCAAAGTCGTCTGCTGCAGAATTGTCGTATGAAGGAAAGGGTTAAATCCAGACCTTACACTTTATAGTAATAATATTCAAAGTTCAGGGACAAGGTCAGTGGTCAGTGTTGATATGTTGATAAACCATCTTCCCATGATGCACATAATATTATGAAAGGAATTTGGTAACTCAAGGTGAAATGGTGCAGAAAATATGGCCCAAACAAGCTTTCTCTTTACGTTAGGTCAAAAGTCAAGGTCAAAGAAACCTTAATTTGGTAATACACATCACATCCAAAGATGCATCTTCGCAACCAAGTGTGTAACTCTATATGAAATAATATAGGAGATATGGCCCTCGCGAGCTTTTTCTATAAATGGGATCGAGGTAAACATTGACCTAATTGTGGTACCAACACAGTCTTCCCTAGGTGTGGATAAATATACTGAAAATTACTGCAACCATTTTCTAACATTCACATCTTAAAATACTGTCACTGATTTAAGCAAAAGATTCCATTGGTACCCAGTTTTTCATTCAAAGGTATGTCTAATTAAAATGTTGGTTAGATGTTTATTTTCTTGGATGCAATATGAGGTCATTAACACAACTGACAACTTGTTTGATTTTCTAGTTAAACACAGTTAAAAAAAAAAAAAATCAAATGCATGGATTTGAAAACGTGCCAAAATAATACTTGAATGCTAACAAACAGTTGAAAATGTTCTGTTAAATGGAAAACATTTTCAAAATGAGTCTTTATTGTTCTTTTCCTATAAATATTGAAAATAGTGTCTCCTGCAAAGTTTTCTAAATTCCGTTCTATTGTGAAAATTTCTACTGTTAAATTCATCACGCAGAAAATCTCCCACTTCAAGCCCCAATCTCCCACTTTGAGATCATGAAACTCCCCCTTGAGGAGGAGAAAATGTTGGTAAGCATGCCAAGGTTGGACATCTACACCTCTCCTTTTGCGAAAATGCTTTCAAAATTGTCTGCTTCAGAAACCTCAAATGAGTCTGCACGTAGCAAAGGGTAAAATCTATTTCTTTCCAAGAGACATAATCTGCCTCAATGTATTTAATTTACTGTTCTTGAGGAACGATTGCTGTGGGTTCTGATTTTTTCCAACAGAGCAAGTCAACATTGCTCCTAGATATAGACAGATATTAACTGATTTTATAATTAAATTCTATTTGTTATTAAATTCCCTACTTTTCCCATATACAAGATGTATTCAACTTATATCTAAACAAAACCAAACATAGATATATATTCAACATTTTACTTACTATTGCAACAAATGGTTACATTTGAGAATCATCACAGTACTAGATCATACTGCATGAGGCTCAAGTCTTATTTATAGTTAATTGATCAAGTTCGATCCATTTGTCATTTAATGTGATTTTTGGCTTCTGCAATCATCTGTTTTAGGAAGGCCCATATGCTATAGTCTGCGGGAAATCAGGAGATTTAGGCATCAACACCTGTGAATATATTGAGGTTACTTTTCTAGATTTATAATATTCAAGTGTCTGTTTTGATGTATGGCTAGATGCACTATCTGGATGGAAGTTTCTACGATTATTCATAGAAAATATACTCTGTCCAAAAAGTCTTCAACACCTTTTCAAAATAAACAGAAGAGTTCACTTAAGTCCCTTTATGAATAATTGGGTTCTGTATGACACACCATCCAAAGTCATTAATCCTGCAGCAAAGCATCACACTAAACAAACTTGATTTCATTTGTTGACACATTCCTTATCTCCATTTCTGATGTAGCAAAATCACCAACACCCATAGCTGTACTGCCATGCAAGTAAAACATGGCCTCGTAGGAAGGTGTAGCCAAGTTTCCCATGGTCCATTTCATTAGTCGCCGGGCAGAAGCCCGCGACTTCTATTTTTAATAGCTTTTCGGAAATCACATGGGAGGGCGGCTTATTATTAGAAAGAAACAAATCTAGATGATTTGAACATATTACAATTGTGGTTGTTTACGAACACTAATAAATGACACATCTAAAATGAAATAAATATTCCGATTTTTTAATGTTTGCAGTTTTTATTTCTTTGGTTTACCAAAGAAGTATAGTTACGGGAAACTCAGGACTAACCTCGTTAATTCCAGTTCTCATGTTGCCTACGCCTGAATGTAGTTCTACCAATATGCACTGCATTTTCAAATAATTCAGCATTATTGATAAAGAAACACAATAGTTATCTTATAAGTTGTATAGTGTCGTCTAGTTTTTGGAAAGGAATTTCGTATTGATATGTAATAGAGTGTTTTAAATAATCGAACGCGGTAGAATTGATCCTTACACTTATTTCGACCGAAGTACACACAACCGATTTGCCGATACACCGGTACCAAATGATTAGCCTACGCGCAATGTAGTACCTGATTTTAAACGCTTACGCTTGAAGTACAATCAAAGGAACCCAGTAATTGCTGAAAATTGAAAAAAATATAATTAGGATTTAATTAATCTTCAAAAGCGCATTGACATATGTATAATTGATGGTCTTTTATAGCGCAAGAATATACTAACATATGCTACCGGAAATTCCCATATGTAGGTCACAATACACTAAATAAATTCCTTCTTTGTTTCCATGTAAATCGACCAACTTCAGTCATCAATTGTCACACTTTCTAAGCATTTCCCATAGAGAACACCATATATCACTGAAAAGAGTTACCTCTTAGCTTTAAAACAATCCAAAGAAAATGTGGGGTCATGTATTATGCAAGAAAGAACTCACCAGGCGAAAATGGTTACCGTCATTTACGACAAAAAAGGTCCCGGACAAACCGGTGTTTAGCATTCTCTACTTTCACTTTCAGACAAGGTCAAAAAAATAAAAGTCATCAAATCAATCATTTCCAGTGCATCCTATACACATTCGCAATGCATTTAAACTCATTGTCATATATTCAATACACACTGGTGATGGTATACACTCATTTCTACACAAACAAAGGTTTATTTAGGGACTTCAGTAGTAGCGTAATTTGACCTGTAGTAGGTAACTTCAAATATGGGGTACGTGTTAATACCGGAATATACTGAATATACAGAAATAGACTTTAATATACTGAAATACACTTGTGTAATTACACAAATAAGCATTTTTGAATCGACTCATGGCCTTTTACATGTATCAATACCGCTTAGAGTTGTTGGTCAGTCCGATTAAAAAATGAATTAACACTACACAACAATAAAACAAGTAAAGTGTGAAATACACAATCCTGTCAAAAGGATAAAACGGGTGTAAAGTTGTCAGCTGACAAGATGGAATCCAACCCGGGAAAATTTCAACAAATATGAAGTAATGAAAGACAATACTTTTCTGTGCTGTATGTCGATTCAAAACTGCTTATTTGTGTACTACACGAGTGTAATTCAGAGTATTTCGGTATATATTCAGTATATTTCGGTATATTTCAATGTATTCCGGTATTTCCCACGTATCCCGAGCGTGCAAACCTGTTATGTTTTCGTTTTTTCTTTTATATGCAATTTCGGTGTTTTGAAATAAGTTGCATAGCCTCTCTGTAAGTATTATTTCTGTGTTTTGCTTTTATAAAAAAATGTGATTGTTCAATTGAACTGTCAATCTGCCATGTTGTTTATTTGAAACAAAGTTATGTTCGTACCCTAGTTATTTTGTACTCATTTTGACAGCTATTTCTACTTTCGTTAAAGTGTTACAAACTCCTTTTAATAACTTTCATTTATAGAAATATGCCTTAATAACACCTCAATAAAGTCGTCTTTCTTTTGTATCTGGGCTACGTGCCTGGACACACGTATTGTAGTTAAAAAACCCAGCTGCTTTCCCCTTTATCATTGAGGCCTAAGTTACGCTAATCAGAGTTGGGAAATGCTATATAGTCACTAATATTTTATGAGTCGCCTGTTGAATTTCACACAATACACTGGGTAAAAAGGCGAAAAAGTATCTTGAAGATTTAATTTATTAACCTTTTGTTTTATTTTCCAGTGCTGTAACACATCATTTATAAATTTCCAATGTGACAGAAGTTCCCAGAAGGATGGATCGGATGGAGCTATCATAGCCAAAGTCAGAAAATTGTGGTCCATTGGATCTGAAGGCTGTAAACAATCAAACTGTTCCAATTGTTTTCCTACACAGCTGGTGTTTGGGGATTTAAAAACTGTGACGACATGAACAAACTCCAACACATGGCTATACAAACATTTCTAGGCATCGAAAGCAAACTTCTTTTATTGCCCTGGACGGTGAAACAGGACTTAATAGCCCACTCTACAGAAGACACTGATATAATTTGTCTTTGGCATAGACTATCTTGCTTACCTGTTTCACGCGTTGCACATTGCGTTTTGTCTGGGATAAAGCCAAAACAACGCTTTCAGGGGACACGTGGCAGACGTTAAGCAAATACTGGAGGACAACTACCTCATAAACCTTTTTGATGTTTATACCATAAAAGATGTGTCGCATGAATACATAATTAAGTGTTTGAACCTTAGTATGAGACACAAGCTGGAAACAACCTGGAGAGATGGGTTACATCAATCGCGAAAGCTGCAGACGTATAAACTGTTCAAAGACTGCTTTAAAACTGAGCAATATGTAGATAGACAATTGTCAATAAAACAAAGATCCGCATTGGTGTGATTCAGATGCTGTGTTTTCCCACTATCCATAGAATTGGAGTGATACAGGAGACCCGAGTACCACTAGATAGAAGAACCTGTAACCAAGGACACGTAAGACAAGACACACTTCCTTGTGTCGTGCCTAGGCTACAAGGAACTATGACATAAACATTTTGGTGACATCTTAGGGCAGGACAGTGATAACAACACTCTAAAAACAATGATGAGAAATATTGACTCTAAATCAATCGCTAACTTCCTCATTGAATCATACAAGAGCCAAATCAGATACTAAAGCATCGCCAGTGATATTTATTAAAAACATTGAACCATCTAAATTTAATAACTGTGATAAATTGTAGACATTATGTTGTGATGAAAGAGACTATATTAATTTTTCTGAATGCCTAAAGGAGAATTCATTCTCAAATTCAATACTTGCACAAACAAAACGAATACGATTTACTACTTAATACAATCACTGTATTAATTTACTAAAAGTAACGATAACGTGACCTTCATAAACACTTGCAAACATATATTTCAAAACAAGCAAGTTATCCTTTCATCACAATGTTTTCCACTTTAAGTAATAGTTTATCCATTCTGATGCAATGATAGAGATATTTTTTAAATAATGTTCAAAGTCAATCTGCCGCAAAATTGTTGCAGTGGTAAAGGGTTAAGTTAAATGGTTTCGGTATATAACTGAAATACTGTTGAAATGGTGTAAATCCAAATTATAACCGAAACATGGTACGTTTGTTTTAAGTTTGCTGTATGGACTTTGACATGTTGCTTATAATAATTTTTATTGAACAACGTGTCCTTAGATAAAAAAAATTGTTTACCATAATACAGTTTTTGAATTTGTTCAAGCTGTTGTGATTTGTTACAAAATCATAGCAACCATGCGTCATTACAAAAGGGGTAAATTGAACCTTTACCTACAAATGATAACCCCTACCATTCCACTCTACCAATTTCAAGGTAACTTTATAGGAATTTTTCTTTGATGGGTGTTTTTCAATCTCTTCAAAAACTTACAATCTGTGTAGGCATTATGTGTAGAACTTTGATTGCTGCATCATCAGAAATTGAGAAAAGTACCCAAACTTTCAAAACCTTTTCCTCAATAACAAGCTTGCAATGCTATAAAAATGAACATTTAGAGTCACTTTGAAAACAAATGTTCATTTTGAGTAACACTAAAACTTGCTCCTATGTTGTAAACCTGCATGTTTTACTAATCTTGGTCTTAAATTTTGATGTAAATGGATATGTGTATAAACACTGTTTGCTGTATTTCTATAAGCACACAATGAAACAGTTTAAGTAGCATAGTTGAGTGTCATTCTGTAACAGAAACAAAGGTCTTTGAGACTAGAATACATTCAGACAAACCTCCACCTTTGTGCAATTTGATCTGATTGATCAGATAATATGCATGCTCAGATTGATGTTTATCGTAAAGAGTTATTGATGTTTTCAAGTGGTCAATAGATATATAATGATACAATTATTTTTGCTTTGGCAGATCTGTTATTCATTTCTCTGATGCGTTTATCTGCTCACCTGTCACATAGTGACAAGGTGAGATATTGTAATCACACTTTGTCTGCCATACGTCCACAATTTCTTAATAACACGATAAACTCTTATTTTAATCAGATTTATATCAAACTTATCCAGAGCTCGGTTCTTTTCGTAAACCAGTCAGGTCCATCAATGCACAACTGGATTATGGCCCTTTAAAATTGGCAAGATTGTTATAATTGACCTTGTGAACGTGATAAAAGCTTCATTCATTATCTTATGTTTATCAAACTTATTCAATAGCTAGATATCTGTGACAGCTCGGCTCCTTTCGTAGATCAGCCAGATATGTTTATGCATGACACGACTATGGCCCTTTAAAATCAGGAAAATAGTTATAATTGACCTTGTGAGCACAATAAATCATTATTTATCACCTGGTGCTTATCAAACTTATTCAGTAGCTAGATGTCTGTGAGAGCTTGGTTCCTTTCGAAAACCATTTATGCATGTCAGGATTATGACCCTTTAAATTGGCTGAATTGCTATAATTGACCTTGTGAACATGATAGAGTCATCATTTACGTTCCAATGATTACTAGGAATTTGCTGTGCTCGAGTGGTCAGCGTCGAGGATTTCGAAACAGGGTGTCCCTGGTTCGATCCCCAGTTGCGGCAATTCGGTCATAGTGGAGTGCCCTTGGGCAAGGCACATTTTCTAACCTAGTACTGATTTGTTTATCCAGGGATCATGAATAATAAAATTTAATTGTGCGCTAAATGACCTTAGCTGTCTATGCGCCATAAAACAATATACATTCATTCCAATGATTACCAAACTTATACAGTATCTATGTATGCATGAGAGCTTGTTTCCTTTTGACCAAAGGCCCTCATGGGCCTCTTGTTCTTATATGTAAATTGTAAACTGTTAAAATTTGGCACAAATGTTTCTTAAAAAACATGGTTGTTTTAAACACATTAACAATCTAATTAATCAGGTGAGCAATATAGGGCCATCATGAACCTCTTGTTATGAAAAGTAAACACATTTTAATAGCGCATCAAGGAAACAGCCATGCAGCAGTTCTAATTATTCGCATGTGTGAATAACTAGAACTGTTGCATTGCTCTTTGAAAAGGCAGTCTGGATTTCTGTCCACAGCAGGTCATAGTGTACTGCACATTTCTTAGCAATACTAATTTAATTGTAGTATGTATAAGCACAGTTATACTTAGATATAACCCATATACTGTTGAAATGGCATGAAACCCAATTTATTGTTCAAGGTTGATGCATGCATTTTAAAATGTGTTGACACAAGTAGTATGAACTGAAATTGGTACAGTATGCATACCCATTTTAGAGGAGTATTGCTTTCTGATCTGGGTCTACTTAATTTGTCAGTGTTTTAGACTGTCACCTTATTATAATGAGTAATGGTGATACATGTATCCAGCCTGTTTCCCAAAAGTAATATTTAAAAATAATAATAAAAATATAAAAGATTGGTGAATTCATTCTCTGTGTTTATGTGTTAAGAATTGATCGACTCACTATATGGTTTATTACCACCAATATTAGTCTGAGCATGAGATGTTTTGATTTGAAAAAGATCAGATGCCACATCACAGATACTTTCTTATTGTCATCTGCTGAAGTAATCTTGTCTGTTTGATTGACAGTTTATTGGGTAATGTTTTCACTTGACAAAACTGATAGAATCTTAAATATTATTTGTATGTAAGAAGGAGGGAAACTAATAGTTTCTTTACTTCATAAAGCACAGCTTTTAATTGAGTATGCTTGTAAAAAATATCTTTGTTCCCAGAAATGCAAAACCCTTTTTCAACTTGCAGAGCATTTAATACATTTGCACCTGAAGACATCTGGAAACATTGTCACAAAGGGATATAAAATGATCATAGTGGTGATATATTTGCAACTATGTATTCAACTCTTTTCTTCTATGCTACCTTTATTTTTACATAGATTTTCCATATTTTTAGCTCACCTATGCACAAAGTGCAAGGTGAGCTATTGGGGTCACATTTTGTCCGGCGTCCGGCCAGCGTCCATTTTACCCTTGTTAACACACTACAGGCTACATTTTGCCTCCAATCACCATGAAAGTTTGCCAGAACATTCGTCTCCATGAAATATCGGGCAAGTTTGGAACTGGGTCATGTCCGGTCAAAAACTAGGTCTCAAGGTCAAATTTGTGAAAAACCTTGTAAACACTCTGGAAGCTATATTTTTGGATTGAGCATGTTGCGTGGAAACTTTGTTAGGATGTTTGTCTTATTGATATCTAGGCCGAGTTCGAAACTGGCTCATGTCCTGTCATAAACTAGATCACTAGGTCAAATTTAAGGAAAATCTTGTTAACACTTAGGTGAGCGATCGAGGGCCATCATGGCCTTCTTGTTACAATATTTTGATTACATTTTAAATTGTTTGGTTAACAATTATGCCAAAACTTAACAAGTGAGTCTGTGCTATTTCGTGGCCATCTTATTACTCCACATTTCTTATGATACTTGTTTATCAAATATTATTTCCACATGTGCCTCATGTTTTTAGCTCACCTATGCACGAAGTGCAAGGTGAGCTTTTGTGATCACTGAATGTCCGTCGACCGTCGTCGTCGTCTGACCGTCTGTTAACAATTTCCTACAAATGACTTCTTCTACCAAACCAATGGACAGATTTCAAAATAACTTCACAGGAATGGTCCTTAGGTGGTCCCCTTTCAAAGCTGTTCAAAGAATTTAATTCCAAGTAGAACATTGGCTGTTGCGGCATCAGAAAAGGGGAAAATTGCAAAATCTTAAAAAATCTTCTTGTCCAAATGTGCTAGCCCGATTTGAATATTTTTTTTGCTCAAATGTTCCTTATTGCATCCTCTACCAAGATTGTTCAAATATTTCCGATCCGTTGAAAAACATGGCCGCAAGGGGGCAGGGCTTGTTTTCCTTATCTGTGCATTGTTAAAACTTTAAAAAATCTTCTTCTACTAAACCAATGGACAGATTTCAAAATAACTTCACAGGAATGGTCCTTAGGTGGTCCCCTTTCAAAGCTGTTCAAATAATTTAATTCTAAGTAGAACTTTGGCTGTTGCGGCATCAGAAAAGGGGAAAATTGCCAAATCTTAAAAAATCTTCTTGTCCAAATGTGCTGGTCCGATTTGAAAATTATTTTGCACAAATGTTCCTTAGGGCATCCTCTACCAAGATTGCTCAAATATTTCTGATCCGTTGAAAAACATGGCCGCAAGGGGGCGGGGCTTGTTTTTCTTATATGTGCATTGTTAAAACTTTAAAAAATCTTCTTCTACTAAACCAATGGACAGATTTCAAAATAACTTCACAGGAATGGTCCTTAGGTGGTCCCCTTTCAAAGTTGTTCAAAGAATTTAATTCCAAGTAGAACTTTGGCTGTTGCGGCATCAGAAAAGGGGAAAATTGCATAATCTTAAAAAATCTTCTTGTCCAAATGTGCTAGCCCGATTTGAAAATTATTTTGCACAAGTGTTCCTTAGGGCATCCTCTACCAAGATTGTTCAAATATTTCCAATCCGTTGAAAAACATGGCCGCAAGGGGGCGGGGCTTGTTTTCCTTATATGTGCATTGTTAAAACTTTAAAAAATCTTCTTCTACTAAACCGATATACAGATTTCAAAATAACTTCACAGGAATGGTCCTTAGGTGGCCCCCCCTTCCAAAGTTGTTCGAAGAATTTAATTCAAGTAGAACTTTGGCTGTTGCGGCATCAGAAAAGGGGAAAATTGCCAAATCTTAAAAAACCTTCTAGTCCAAAAGTGCTGGCCTGATTTAAAAATTGTATGAACTAAGATTGTTCCAATAATTCTGATCTATTGAAAACATGGCTGCCAGCGTGCTGAGCTTACATTCCTTATTATGTAAAGGGTAAAAGCTCTGAAAACTTGGAAGTTCTATTAAACCAGGTGAGCGATATAGGGCCATCATGGCTCTCTTGTTTTTATATACACTGATGAATTTGGCATTGGCATGAGTTTTTACTTAGTGCTGTTTAAACTTCCACCTAATTGTATATGGTTTACAACCATTTCCATCACAATGCATACATATATGTTAATGTAATATATCATGGAAACTCAATAAGTGTACAGGTAGGTGTACCCAAAGAAATGCAGTGCCTTCAGCGCTTTGATTTTTATTTCACTCGCATTTAAGTTTTTTGTCTTATTTACGAAGACAAAAGTGGTCCCTTCAAGACGTGAACCAACACCCCCTAATGCAGACTCTTATGTGTCATCATTGAGGTCAATTTCGGATTCTCCTTTTAATAGCAATTTTAACTTACTAAATGTTGTTTTCATGTTCAAAGAGATGTCTTGATTTGTGTAGAATTCATTTAATAATGTTAATCCATGAATATCTAAAGTAGGAACTGTTTCTAAGCTAAATATAGACCCTATTCTGTTGTGTAGTTTCGTGACCTTTAACATCGATTTTCGCGCATGCGCATTTCGATATGAAAAAGCGAGTGATATTATTTTATTTTAGACAAGAACAAGACGAATGTTTGACGCAAAGCGTCAAAGAGAAGCCGCAATATTTCGTTGTACATGTAGAAATAAGAAAAAAAGAACATTTTTAAATCCACAAACAATAGAACAATTTAAACTGTAGACGGTAATGCTGATATATTTCTCCTTTTGAAGACTTTTGTTTTCTTCAAATTACCTCCCTTTAAAGCAATACCAGGATATTTACCTTGTGATTCGAATAAGATTGACAAACATTGAAATTATATGAATGAATACTTTTATTTAAATAAGTAACAACAGCAAAATTAAATTAAAGCCAGATAAATGTGTACACATTTCGTTAATTTGTTATAGATACCCTAATGTATAGATATGAATATAAACTTTATAAGCAAATGTTTTCATTTCAACGTTCCTAATGTTTGAATAGACTAAGGAAAGTCAAGAATACATAAATAAATCAATGCAGTCTTTTCCGGCGACATTGATGCCTTGCATCAACTTTCTCTTGTTACTTCTTGTATAGCCCCCAGGAATGTTACATCCCCCATTCCTTAATTTGAGCATTGTTGAGCTAATGAACATTGTAACTTTCAAAAAATGTGGCTTCCAAAGACATCAGCAATTATATGGTTCGCAGTACCCAGAAATTTTCCCAAATTGGCCAACAATTGTCTTTGTGTAGGTGCTATGATATTATAATATTAATAATAACTAGAACTATCACTGAAGATGATAAATACCCCCTAAACAGCACCTTGACATACACGATAACTTAATTAGTAAAAGGGCCATAACTCTGTAAAATATCATGCAATTGTAACCCCTTTAGGATATGCACATCTCCTCTTGGTATAGAAGCTTCATGTACCGACCGACAGACAGACTGCCCGACACAGTGACTCCTATATACCCCCTCTTCTTCAAAGGGGGTATAATAATGACTTTATTTAAAGAGGCAACATACTATGTGAGAGAAAGGGTTAAGGTATAACAATTAAGAAAAGGAAACATTTTTGTCAAAAGAAAAGAAAATACGTGCATTTTCATTTGTAAATAGCATAAAAAGTTACAAAACAATAATTGCAGGAATATTCTTCCCAACAGAGTGCCACCATGTTATGTATGCACTTTAAAATTTCTGTATTGTTTCAAAGTGTCTGATATGCAATGGAATAAGGTTCAAAAGTTTTGGTCCAGAGAAGGCTAATGATTTCCTTTAAATATTTGATTTGTGGTTTTGGGATGATATTTAAGATCATGCGAGCCATGGAATTTAAGCTGCAGGAGTAGCCACTGTATGTCTTTTTCGAATCTTTGTCTCACTCATACAATTCTTCAGAGTACCCACAACATAGGGTTTGCCCCGAGGTCTGATAATGATTTAAGAACATTAGATTTTAATTGGTTGGTGTTTTAGGCTACTTTCAACAATTTTTTCAGTTATATCAGGGCGTTTCCTGGGCAAGTCACCAGGACAGTAATCCATTTATCCTGACACCAGTCAGTCAGTCGTTTTGCTAACCCTGCAATCCTGAGCTCCAAGGAAGGCAGCCATTACTACAATTTTTAAAGTCTTTTTTTATTGGTATGACCCAGCCGGCGATCAAAACCCGCGACCGCCAGCACCCGAGACAGACTCTCTTCCACCATAATTAATTATGGACTTTATCTAGAACTCAAGAATGACAATGGTCGCAATAACAGTAAGGACGCAGTAAGGAACTCTACTCGGTCTACAAAACGACGAAGTGTTAGAAAATTCAATTCATTTTGTTTCAATGAAGCCCATTCAATTTTGATGATGCTCACTTGCACTTAACCCTTTCCCTCATATAGACACCTTCTGACGCCTCTGCAGCAGACGGCTATTTGAAAACATAGTGACAAAAGAAGAAATTGCACAAAATGTGCAATTTCTCCTTTTGCCACAATGTTTTCCACTTTTTGTCATAGGTTATCCATTCAATTATGGAGATTTTCTATGTTTTGACAAAACACGTTCAAAGTCGACTGCTGCAGAATTGTCGTATGAGGGAAATGGTTAACCCTTTCCCACATACAACAAATCAGCAGCAGACTACCTTGAAAACATCTTGGCGAAAATATCAAAATTCTCTGTAATTAAAAGTATTATTATTGAACAGAGTTGAAAACATTGGGCAAAAGGAGAAATTGCTCATTATGAGCAATTTCTCCTTTTCCTACAATATTTTCAAAAGTCATCTGCTGCGGAGGCGTCATAAGCATCTGTCAGGGCCTTTTTTCCAGAAATTGGGAAGAGGCCTTAGCCTTTCATTTTGGGAAATTTTAGCGCGATTTTTTGCCAAATTGGGAAAAATTAGACATATAACATGTGGCTATATAAATAGTCCTTTTTACAATAACCTAAGACTTTTGGTTTATATAATGCAATTAAACAATCATATTACCTTAAACAAGACAAATATATCTGTTAATAGTGTATTCCACTTCACTTAATGTTTTTTTTTTTTTTTTTATTTTTTTTTATTTTTTTTTAGATTTTGGGAAATATTTTTTTCCAATTGGGAAAAAAACAACGTTTTTCCAATTGGGAAGACACCGTTTAACGGCGTCACTTATATAAGGTAAAAAGGCCCTGTCTGTATGTGGAAAAAGGTAAATGGATACCTCTAAATCACTCAAGGACCTGCATTCAATGGAAACTAAAACATAAACATTTTTCTGGAAAATCCAGTACAGTATTTTTATGTCAAAAATACATTACCAGTCATTTAATACCTGATATATAATCTCTACACCCTTAATTCATCCAGAAAAAGAACTCGCCTTGCGTATTCCTCACGTATATGTGATATACACGGTTGCCCGTAAGAGCGGGAAAGCACGTGATATCTTGCCACTTTCATTTCTGGATCCACCAGCTAGACAGCTAAGAATTTACACATTATTTTCTAATTATTCTTTTCTTGGCTTTTTAAGGCCTATTGCCTTATTTAGTTGTTCATTCAGTTATGTAACTGCATTAACAGATATTCAACTGCATTTAAATGTTTAAATTATTGTTGTAATTGCTTGTTTTTGTAGGCGACAGCTAGCTGAAAAGCACGAGGTGGTTACCCCACCCATTATTTTCAGTTAATGTCTTCGGGTGCGGAACGTAATTGAGTTCAAGACTTAAGTTAAACGATGAGTTTCCAATCCCGTTATAGATTATACTTATGATGTTGTTGTATTTACATGTAATTATAACATAGACAAAAATATATAAATTTTGTTTATAGATTATATACGTTCCAGGTTGTCACTCGGGTAGAAAAATAAAAAGTAGAAAGGTGTTATTTTGTGTTCTTTTCGTATATATTTGTATCATAAATATGTCACAAAAAGGTGATCGGAGGCGTGGCTCGTGTGGTCATGCTGTGGACACATGGGACACGCATCCGGACTGTGTGTATTGCTCTAAATGCACACAACTGTCACCATGCGAGTACTGCTCTTCGTGGTCGGTTTCTACGTGGAAACTGGTCAAGAAGGGTAAGACTAGCAGAAGCAGAAAGGGTAAGAGTGCCCCTAAAAAGGTTTCTCTAGTATCCTCAAGTGAAGCGGAGTTCGAGGGGTTTTCTCAATCGGACTCCGCGACTGTGTTAAGTGGCTTAAAGGTTAAGGCTGTACCTACTCCACTTAACACAAACGCACCTCCAAGTCTAGCTAGAGACAAGGAGGAGCGTGTTAAGGTAGCTTTGGATGCGCGTTGTTCGGTCGGGGAACTAAAGCCTTCGGGCCTGATACCGTACCGAAACAAGGTAGAGAGTGCTCAAGTGCTGGAGTCATCTTTCCTTGAACCGCATTATCTGTCGCCTGGTGTTGGGGCTCAACCAACACCACACCCTGAGCTACAGCAGTCTTCGGACTGCTGCAGGGTGCCAGATCACGATGTCTGCGGACAGAGTTTTCCGGAGACTCTTGGTAGAACAGCTTCACTACTGCCTATCACTAGTCAACCAGGTTTTGCTGGAGTTGGAAAGCAAGACCCAAATGCCGTGGCGCGACAGGTCCCCGGGCAACCGGGGCGTCATCTAGCGATGACGCGACCTGTCACCGGTCAGACGACCGGGCCAGTCAGTCAATTTGCCATGGCTAGACAAGGTAGTCATTCACTTAGCGGTGAAATGACAGGGCTGCAGTCGAATAGCTACGACGCGGCCAGGCAGACGGTCACTCATTTAAATATGACGCGACCAGGCAGACACTCATTTTACGATGAAGTGGCTAGCCAATCAGTCAAGCATGTAACCATGTCTAGACAAGGTTTGGATCAATCATTTAATTATGATACGACCAACCTACCGGTCACGCAGGTGAACATGACGCGGCAGGGAGATAGTAAGTCATTTGGTAATGACGGGGCTAGACTACCTGTCGGTTATGAAAACATCTCACGACCAGACAGTCGCTCATTTGTTAATGACGCAACTAGTCAGCCAATTGCTTATGCAAACATGGCGCGTCCAGGCACGAGCTCTGTACTGAGTGACCGGATTGATACAAATTATCATTCCATAGCGGGTCAACAACAGAGTGGGTGCACGAATAATCAGAGTATAGGTTACGGACCGACCTCTATTATTCACCCGTCTGGCTCCGGGTATGGGAACTCTTGTGCAGAGAGATCTTTTCAATCCCCAAAGGGAACTGTGTACATCGTTAAAGATAACACTTTTCCCCAATACCTTCCACCGGTCCATTCAATGGAACCGGTCGGAAATAGACGGGAGTTCCAAGCCTACCGAGAGCATCAAAACCCAACGTATTTTGGGATGTCGAGGCATTCGGAGGGACATCTTTTTAATAGACAGTCCTTGGAAAGGCAACCCCTGAAACAGAATACGTTAGCGCATTCTGATAAAGGGAGGGCTAAACCGTCCCATACGGTTAGTTATGCCCAGACAGTTGATCGAACACGACCGCTCTCGGCTGCGGAGAGAGGGTCCGTTCCGTTTGATCTCCAACAGAACATGGTTTCTTCGGAAAGTTCCATGTCTGAGTCCGACGTTGATCAACCGGTTGCAAGACCAGTTAGACGACGTCGAAATCGGATTCAGAGGACTAGGTACTCCCCCAGCTCTTCGTGTAACGAAGATGAGGGAAGCCAGTCAGCTGCAGATATTGAGCCGACTGAAGAGCGTTGGTCTCTTCAACAGGCCATTAGCGAAGTATTTCGGGTAGTACCGGATACTTTGTGCCCAAAGGTTGACGCTCCCCCTCGTCGGAAAAACCTTTCTAGCTTAGAGGAACTTAATGCGGAGATCACTACTCCGTCACAGTTACTACCTCAAGCTAACAATTTGGGCAGAATGGTGGAACAGCTTCAGTCAACCAGGTCTCTTGACTCAGTGGCTGCAGGCTGGTTCGTCCCAGGATCCATCTCGAAAGAATGGGTCTCTCCTAAGACGTATGTCACGTCTAAGGAGTTCTTCCCGGTCAAGGTACCATCCTTGGACGGGGAAGCAGCTACACTTGGACTAGCTACGCCCGCCCATGTTTTAGTGAGTTCTAAATCATTAGAGAGGTGGGAGGCCAGAGCACGGCTAGGAGTAATGGTGGCATCGCACGATGACCACTTCGCGGTGGCTCTGTCCCTCTTAATGAAAGAGGAAAATGTCTCTAGCAAAGGCGCTAGTAGAATTTTAGAGGCCTTGGATACGGGCAACAGGCATCTGATGGCTCTGCAGTTGCAGAATGCCACAGAGTTAATGTCCACGAGGAGGGATGCAGTTTTGCATGCCCCTTCCTCATTGCTACAAATTAGCAAGGACCGCCTGAGAGCCGCGCCCTTGGACTCCAAATTACTCCTGGGTGGAAGAGTAGCTGCGGTGACTGTGTCTGATGCGTCAGAACAGTCCAGACGCCTTTCGGCGAGCGCAGTTAGTGCTTTTGCTCAAGGTCAAAAACGCTCGGCAACGTCGACGTTTAAGAGCAAGCCTAAGAAGCCTGTTCAGGCAAAGAAGCATAAACGGGATCCTAAGGCGTTTGTGCCTAGGCAATCCACTTCCACGGGTACTAAGTCGGCTAAACCGAAGGCTCCTTTTAAAACAGGGTCTAAGAATCGGCAGCCTTCGAAGTACAGCGCAGCCCCTAGGCCGCAGCCCTAGGGATACGCACCTCTCTATGGTTATCCCAAGGCCGGAGATTGCAGTCGGGGGCCGCCTGTCAGGGTTTATAGAGGAATGGGAAAGTATCACAGAGGATCGTTGGATCTTATCTGTGATACAGGAAGGTTATCTAATTCCCTTCCTTTCTCCTCCTCCACTGACAAGCGTGCCTATCGACATGTCGTCAAGGCATCCGGCCATGTCAGAAGTGATATCATCACTTCTGAAAAAGAACGCCATAGAGAGGGTTCTCAACCCCAATTCTCGGGGTTTCTACAGCCGTCTTTTCCTCGTTCCGAAGAAAGACGGACGGTGGAGGCCGGTAATAGATTTGTCAGCGTTAAATCTATTGATACCGGTCGAGAAGTTCAAAATGGAATCGACCCGCTCCATCCGAATAGCTATTCGGGAAGGCGACTGGGCGGTCTCGCTGGACCTCACAGACGCCTATTACCACATTCCGATCGCTTCCTCGTCGAGGAAGTACCTTCGTTTTGTGGTAAATGGGGAAGTTTACCAATTCAGGGCACTTCCCTTCGGCCTCAAGTCCGCTCCTCGAGTCTTTACGAAGATAATCAATGCTGTGGGAGCCTTTCTTCGCATGAAAGGACCCCAGCTTCTTCAGTATTTCGACGATTGGCTACTCCACAGAACAGATCGTTTACTTCTCATTTACGATCTGTCTCTAGCCTGGCGGACCATTCTGCGTTTGGGTCTAATACCCAACACGCAGAAGTCGGAATTAGTTCCGTCAAGGAGGTTCACGTTCGTGGGTATGACGTTTCTCACCGACTTAGCGGTAATTCGAGTACCTACGGACAGAGTCGATTCTCTTATCCGGAAGATCGAGCTCACACTGGAGCGGACTACGGTAACAGCCCGCTCCATGCTGTCACTTCTGGGTTCCCTGAGTGCAGCAGCCGACCTAGTCAGTCTAGGCAGGCTTCACATGCGACCCCTTCAGTATCTTTTTCTGTCCCGGTGGCGTCCATCGGTGGACTCACTGGAACAGGAGATAGCACTGACGGATTTCTTCAAGTCACACCTTCGGTGGTGGCTGGATCCGTTAATCTATCCACAAGGGGTGCCCTTGCTCACACCACCTCCGGATCTGTACCTCTTTACAGATGCCAGTGCTGCGGGTTGGGGAGCTCATTTAGAGCCACAGGGCTTTACAGCCAAGGGCATGTGGACAGCGGAGGAACGTTGTTTGCACATAAACAACTTAGAGTTGAAGGCAGTCCTGCTAGCCCTCAATCAGTTCTCTGCCTCCGTTGCGAACAGAACTGTTTTATTGTCGACGGACAATACTACTGTTGTGTCCTACATTCGCAGGCAAGGAGGAACGCACTCCCATCTTCTCTTTCTAGAGACTTGGAAGTTACTCCTTTGGTGCCAGGCGACGTCACTAGTACTGGTAGTGAAACACGTCCCCGGCCGTTTGAATGTCTTAGCAGACAGTCTGTCCCGCCAAAACAAAATTCTTCCGGCGGAGTGGACATTGAACCAGAGTGTAGTAAACTCGGTGTTCATGCGGATCGGGACACCCCTGGTGGATCTTTTCGCCACCAGAGTCAATCATCGGCTACCACTCTATGTGTCACCGATGTACGATCCTGCAGCGTGGGCAGTGGACGCACTGACCCTCGATTGGAACCGCCTGTTCGGGTACGCGTTTCCCCCGTTCATTCTAGTTCCAATCGTGCTTCAAAAGGTTCTTCGCTGTCAGGAGTGCAGAATACTTTTGATAGCACCGTTTTGGCCCCAGAGGTCGTGGTTCAACGACCTCCTGGCCTGCCTCTCGGCAGATCCAATACGTCTTCCGCTTCGAGAAGACGTACTGTTTCAGCAACCAGGTCGGCGTCTTCATCCCAACCTGGCAATGCTACATCTTCACGCTTGGACATTATCAAGCGTGCTATCCGAGAGAGAAGCTTTTCTCAGAAAGTTGCCTCTCGCATCGCAGAGTCGAGAAGACGATCCACTAGAATCGTCTATGATTCCAAGTGGAAAATCTTCTCAGATTGGTGTGGTGCAAGGTCGGTCAATCCGGAGTGTCCCTCTGTAACTCGAATTGCCGATTTCCTTCTTTTTCTTTTTGAAGAAAAACACCTAGCAGTTAGTACGGTAAAAGGTTACCGTTCTATGTTATCGAATACGCTTAAGTTCAAAGGGGGAGAGAGCATTGGTTCTAATCCATTTCTCTCTGAACTTATGCGATCTTTCGAATTAGAGAAACCCGTTTTTAGGAGTTTAACTCCAAAATGGGATTTGTCTTGTGTCCTGTGGTCACTTACAAGAGCGCCTTACGAGCCTCTTGAATCGACGTCTTTGAAGTTATTGACTTATAAAACCGTCTTTCTGTTAGCTTTCGCTACAGCTCGCCGTAGGAGCGAATTGCATGCTCTTTCTGTAGAGACGGGGCACATCAGATTCAATGAGTCTGATGGCTCTTTTACTCTACTGTGTCAACCAGGGTTCCTGGCTAAGAATCAATTACCGTCGGTAATTCCGGAGCCAATTACAGTTCCTAGTCTATCTGCGAGCTGTGGGCCTTCGGATACCGACAGATCCCTTTGTCCTGTCAGAGCTCTTAAGTTCTATCTTAAGAGAGTTGAGGGGAATAGGGGTCGGAGAAAGAGGCTATTTCTCCCTCTCATAGGTCGTAACGATATATCGGCAGCATCTATTTCTCGCTGGATATCTAATACGATCAAGTTAGCGTACATAGGTTTATCGAGTCGAGATCTTTCCTTTCTGCGGATTCGGCCGCATGAAGTAAGAGCACTGTCCACTAGTTGGGCTTTCTCGAACAATATTCCCCTTGAAGAGATTCTTCGCGCGGCAACTTGGAAAACTCAGTCGACCTTTTCTTCGTTTTACTTACGTTCCATGTCTGGTCAGACAGAAAACTTGTACTCTCTGGGCCCCTTGGTGGCGTCTCAGCGAGTTGTCCGCTAAATATTACACCCAACATAACTTTGAAGTAAACACTGATTGTTCGTCATCAATCCAATCTTTTACTTCCGCTGTTGGGTTCAAGTACTTTGTAAATGAAATTAGAAAATAATACTACTACAAGGTGCTGCTACCTGGAAAGACAGTAAGTATTGGTCGAACCTCCCGTCCGATGCTTCAAAGTCATCAGGTATTGAATGACTGGTAATGTATTTTTGACATAAAAATGAAGTTTTTCAAGTAAAACATATTTTTATTAGAAAATACTTACCAGTCATTTATAGAGTCCCGCCTCCCATCCCCGCGTCGTCACCCAACACTTAATGTTGAAATAAAAGTGGCAAGATATCACGTGCTTTCCCGCTCTTACGGGCAACCGTGTATATCACATATACGTGAGGAATACGCAAGGCGAGTTCTTTTTCTGGATGAATTAAGGGTGTAGAGATTATATATCAGGTATTAAATGACTGGTAAGTATTTTCTAATAAAAATATGTTTTACTTGAAAAACTTCATATTTCATTAGGGACTGGCTTTAAATAGATACCAAAACAGAAACTTTTTTCTTGAAAATCCAGTACAGTTTCTTGAAATCCAGTATGTATCAGGAATTTGATTCACCTGCACGAAATGGGCGTTCACGTTGAACAGTACAATTTAACCCTTTCCCACATACAAAAAATCTGCAGCAGACGACTTCGAAACCATAGTGACAAAAACCTGAAAAAAACTCCATAAAAGATAATTTAATTGTTAAATAAAATTGAAAACATTGTGGAGTAAGAAAAAATTGTTCATCATGAGCCACAATGTTTTTTCAAAAGTTGTCTGCTGCTATTGCGTCAAAATGCATCTTCAGGTGGGAAAGGGTTAATGTCTGTTGAACACAGGACCTGGTTTCCCCCCTGAGAAGTATTCAATAATGCATGGGGCAGACAGACTTATTTCCCATCATCAGACATACCAGACTGTCTCACATCATGATTGGAGTCTCAGTGCACGAGAAAAGGTACAAGTTGGCTTATGTGAACAGTAAAGGTCAAGATCAGCCTAATTGCATCAGCACATTCTGATCAAGATCTGCACTGTTCACATTTTACTTACACAAGCTTGCCAACTTGTGTAAATTCTAATAAAACTGAGCGGGTTGACAAGACGAACAGAACCTACACTGTTCTGAAATGCCAATTTGTACCTTTTTTCATGCACAGGCTCATTTGATCTTTACACTATATATATGATAGATAAGAGTGCATCTAACGTAAAAACACACCAAATATAGAAAATGTAAAGCAAATGTTCCGTAATTGAAAATGTTGTGGGAAAAGGAGAAATAGCTATTTTTAAACAATTTCTCATTTCCTTCAACAAGTCATATATGCTAAAAAGGTTCACCGTTACCACATACAACAGATCATCAGCATACATACGATTATAAAAACATCTAGCCAAAAATATGGAATATTTCTGAAATGAAAGTAGTATTATTTAATAGAGTTGAAAGCATTGTGGCCAAAGGGGAAATTGCTCATTGTGAGAATGTTTACCTATATATATATTGAAACAATGTTTTCAAAATCTGTCTGCTGATGCGTTAAAATGCTTCTGCAATGGCGAAAGGATGATATAACAGCCAAGTTTGTATAATCTATTGTGTGGGTTGGCTGAATAAATATTCTATAGCCTCACATTATTCAACACATCCATACTGTCTGCTTGGTTCAATGATACCTTTGATAATTTCTCTGTTAACCCTTTCCCTCATATGACAATTCTGTAGCAGACGACTTTGAAAATATTTTGTCAAAAAATAGAAAATCTCTTTAATTGAATGGATAACCTATGACTAAAAGTGGAAAACATTGTGGCATTTGTCTATGTTTTCAAAAAGCTGTCCGCTGCAGAGGCATCAGAAAGCGTCTATATGAGGGAAAGGGTTAAGGATTAGGAGAAATTGCTCGTTTTCAAAAAGCTGTCTGCTGCAGAGAGGTCAGAAAGCATCTATATGAGGGATAGCGTTCATTAGCACATTGTCTACAGCAGCAGACTTTGGATAACACTATGAGAGATAGTGCTCCTATGTAAAAAATATACAAGTCACGTTTGATTATCGTGACCCATAAAAGCATTTTGATAAAAAAATGCCCAACACATTGAAGGGTTACTTTGCATTCGGAGTTAATTGTCAAAATCAATGTCTAGATTACAAGTGATTTAAAATAATACTGGGCATATGTGCCACCCAACAATAGGAATATCTATACCATAATACATTGAAGAACTTTTAGTAAAAAGAAAGAAGCTGATTTGTTAACTCTATTCTTAGCAAATACAGTCAAACTTGCGATCAGCAGCCACCCAAGGGACATGATGAAACTGGCTGCTTAAGACAGGTGGCTGCTTATCACAAGTTTCATGACTTGGTCGGATTTGTTCAAGTCAGTTGACATAATATTACATATGTAACTGTTAGGAATAGTCATTACATTACAAATAGTAAATTGTCTTTATAAACTTGTATTTAAACATTGTTATGAAGATTTGTAGCTTTTTTCTATCAAATATTTCATTGTGCTATCTATTATTTAGTTTAAACCGACGTTTACAACTAACGTGACTATCAAATATTTTTTACTTCACTTTGAAATTCACCGAATAACATATCCGGAAAAAATAGCGTCCGAATCTACGTCTACTTCTTGCAGAAAGTTTTACTCGATAATCTTTAGATTTAAAATGGAAATGGCAATATAAATTGACTTGGGGCTTCAAGTGGACATCAACTTTCGTTTTAACATATAAATGTACTGTCTTTCGGTCTAAATCGCTCATAAATGTCTTTTTCAATTTATCAATTTTGCCCGACATCGTAAACAGAAAATAAACCAAAATCGCAACTTCTTGTTGATGAATCATACAACTATCATTTGGCACACGTCGGCTGACCTAGATATAACATGTAAACAGATTACGCGTATGAAAAAACCGATAATGTGAGTGTCACAGTATGCTTTATTACCTGTATGTATTAAACACTGATCATTTAACACCTTGCAAATCATAGTCGTGTGTTGGTTGATTGACCGTTGAACACAATAAGATTACAGTTAATCTCGACCAATTAGTGTGGCCGCTGGCCGCGTTTCAAAGGGGACCGCTGATCAAGGCAGTTTATAGAGTATAATTGGTTGGGAGGGATTTAACGTGACCGTTTAACGCCGGTGACCGCTGATCGCATGTGACCACTCACACAAGTTTGACTGTAATCCTTAACATCTTTGACAAAATTGATAACAAGGGGGGCCATGATGGCCCTGGATTGCTCACCTGATTTATTCCATGTGATTCATAATGCCAAGCACAATAACTCATTTGGGGGCCAAACTAGAGGCCGAAAAGGACCAGTGGTCCACTGCCACAAGGTGAAACAACCCAACCCTCTGTTGTCTGTCAAATTAATTTGGCAGAAACAGGCCAGATTCTTTGGGGGAGATTTTGTTTACTAAAGACATATAAGGCAAAACAGCCCCTACTTGTGGTGGCCATGTTTTTTTACCCAAAACATGGCTTGAAGGTATCTGAAAGAGGGTCACACTCGGAACATTTCTAAAAAATCATTTGAAAATTGGTCAAGACACTTTTGGAGGAGAAGGTTTTTAATGTTTTCATTTTAGCCATATTTGAAATCGGCCAACCAGATTTTTAAAGAAGAATTTTAAAGTTATCAGTATAACCATAATAAGGCAAAACAGGAGAAGATTTTGACAGACGCATGAAGCATGCCAGACATAGGGCGATCACAATAACTCACCTTGAGCACAAAGTGCTCAGGTGAGCTAAAAATGTATACATGACAAAAACTAATGATCCAATTTAAGGAATTATGAGCATATTCAAACAATCTCATTTCTATTGATCTTTTATTAAAACTCGAAGCAATTAACCCTTTCTCACATGCAGATGCATTTTGACATATCTTTCCAAAACATTGTAGCAAAAGGAGAAATTCCTTAGGATGAGCAATTTCTCCTTGTGCCACAATTTTTCTAAGTCTATCCAGTAATAATACTTAAATTCATTTCTTATTTACATTTTTTTTGGTTCGCAAAGCCAATTGTGCTGCAGATTTGTATTATGTTGGAAAGGATAAACCCTTTCCCTCATACCACAATTCTGCAGTAGACGACTTTGAACATATTTTGTCAAAAACTAGAAAATCTCTATAATTGAATGGATAACCTATGACTAAAAGTGGAAAACATTGTGGCAAAAGGAGAAATTGCTCGTTTTGAGCAATTTCTTCTTTTGTCACTATGTTTTCAAAAAGCCATCTGCTGCAGAGGCATCAGAAAGCGTCTATGTGAGGGAAAGGGTTAAAGTGACAGGAGAGAATCAATACCAAACAATACAATGTGTTGACATTGTGGAGGATGATAGGCTTACATCACTGATGTTATTAGATAGAACATCCATTCTCTCCCTCACAACTCATATCAACAAGATCGGGTGTTCAAAGAAACACATAAAACTTTTGTCACCTGTCTATATGTAGGTGAAGATATGCTTCATGGACAAAGAGACCAATGGACAGACGTACAGACAACAGAGAAGTGATCACTTTTCCGGCATACAGATGCTTTCTGAGGCCTCTGCTGTAGACAACTTTTGAAAACATTTAGGCAAAAGGAGGAATTGCTCATAATGAGCCATTTCTATTTTGCCACAATATTTTCAACTATATTCAATCGTAATACTTTCATTCATATGAAATTTCCATAACTATGCCTGTTTTCAAAGTCGTCTGCTGCAGATGTTTTGTATGTGGGTGATGGATAACAAATGACATGATTTCTAGGCAACAGGCACATTTTTAACTTTTAGAATTCAGTGAAGCTTGGCTTTCAAGCATTGAAACCTGACTGCATTATTAGATGATCAAATAGAACTAGAACTATCACTGAAGATGATAAATACCCCCAAAACAGCACCTTGACCTACACCATAACTTAATATGTAAAAGGGCCATAACTCTGTAAAATAACATGCAATTGTAAGAGCTTTAGGATATAAGCACATCTCCTCTTGATATAGAAGCTTCATGTGAAATGTTATTGAATTCCACCCAGTGGTTTGTAAGAAATAGGCTGGACAAAATATGGCTTCGAAGGGGGTATGATAAAGAGTATGCTTGCAACAGCCCTAATGCTTCAAATGTGAGAATGAACTTTTTAAATCACTTTTGTAATGACACGGTTTAATATTGGCTTATGCATCTGGAGGTCAAAGATCTAATTAACATATAACATAATACTATGTTGTATAAATTGCACACATGTCACCCCGGAGATTGCAATTAACCCTTTCCCACATAAAGGTGCTTTCTGACGCCTCTGCAGCAGACAGTGAGTCAGACTACATTTGAAAACGTTGTGACAAATCCAAAAATTGCTCAACTAGATTCAATGGATGCTATTATTTACAAACAAGAGGGCCAAGATGGCCCTAAATCGATCACCTAATAGGTAGTAAATTAGTAGCAAATATTTAACTGCAAATATCTGGGAAAATTTGATCAAGGAGTGCAAATGAAACTGCAAGGAGTGGACACTTCTCAAGAAACAGCTTATCAGCAGGTCTATTGGAATGGTAGGAGTTGGTTGTCATTTGTAGCTAAAAGTTCAATTTACCCCTTTTGTGATGACGCCTGGTTGATATGATTGCGTAACCAATCAAAACGGCTCGAACAAATTAAATAGAGGATCATTACAGTAAGATTCGTATTATATTTTCTTAAAATCAGACAAACACTTTCATAAAAATGAAATTTTCAAATTTTGTCATTTTGCCCCTTTTCTGATGCCGCCTGACTGCCATGTTTTTTGACCAATCAGTATGGCTTGATCAATTTTTATAGAGGGTCACCCAAGGAACATTTCTACTAAATTATATTTGAATCTGACAGGCAGATTACGAGGAGAAGATTTTTAAAGTTTGGACATTTTGTCCCCTTTCTGATGCCGCAGCAACCAAAGTTCTCAATGGAATTTAAATCTTTGAACAAATTTGAAAGAGGACCACCAAAGGAACATTCCTGTGATGTTTTGTGGAAATTGGTCTATTGGAATGGTAGGAGTTCATTGTCATTTGTAGCTAAAAATTCAATTTACCCCTTTTGTGATGACGCCTGGTTGCTATGATTGTGTAACCAATCAAAACGGCTTAAACAAATTAAATAGAGGATCATTAAAGTAAGATTCGTATTATATTTTCTTAAAATCAGACAAAACACTTTCATAACAAGAGGCCCATGAGGGCCTATGCTCTACTGGTATGGTTCTTTGGTCATTTTCAATCCAGAGCATGTATGTATGGTGAAGATCGGATAGTAAATGGAGGCTCTTTTGTGTTCACAAGCTGTATTATAGCAATTTTTACAATTTCATGTGCCATAATCCAGTCTTGGCGGATCTGGCTGGTTTTCAAAAGGAACCAAGCTCTCATCAATATTTAACTACTATCTAAGTTTGGTGAAGATCAGATAGTAAATAGAGCCTCTATTGTGTTCACATGCTCAATTATAGCAATTTGAACAATTTCAAGGGCCATAATCCAGTCTTGCATGGGCGGATCTGGCTTGTTTATGAAAGGAACCGAGCCCTCATGGATATCTAACTACTGTATAAGTTTGGTTGAGATACAATCAAAAGTGAAGACTGTATCGTGTAAACAAGCTCTTTTATAGCAATTTTGACCATTTCAAGGGCCATAATCCAGTCATGCATGGGCAGATCTGGCTGGTTTTCAAAAGGAACTGAGCTCTCATAGATATCTAACTACTGTATAAGTTTGGTTGAGATACAATCAAAAGTGAAGACTGTATCGTGTTAACAAGCTCTTTTATAGCAATTTTGACCATTTCAAGGGCCATAATCCAGTCATGCATAGGCGGTTCTGGCTGGTTTTCGAAAGGAACCGAGCTCTCATGAATATCTAACTACTGTATAAGTTTGGTTGAGATACAATCAAAAGTGAAGACTGTATCGTGTTAACAAGCTCTTTTATAACAATTTTGACCATTTCAAGGGCCATAATCCAGTCATGCATGGGCGGATCTGGCTGGTTTTCGAAAGGAACCGAGCTCTCATGGATATCTAACTACTGTATAAGTTTGGTTGAGATACAATCAAAAGTGAAGACTGTATCGTGTTAACAAGAAATTGTTTACGGACGGACGCACAGACACACGCACGCACGCACGCACGACGGACAAATCGCCACGACATAAGCCCTTCTGGCCTTTGGCCAGTAGAGCTAAAAATGGAATTTTCAAATTTTCAAATTTTGCCCCTTTTCTGATGCCGCCCGACTGCCATGTTTTTTGACCAATCAGTATGGCTTGAACAATTTTTATAGAGGGTCACCCAAGGAACATTTCTACCAAATTATATTTGAATCTGACAGGCAGAATCGGAGGAGAAGATTTTTAAAGTTTGGACATTTTGTCCCCTTTCTGATGCCGCAGCAACCAAAGTTCTCAATGGAATTTTATTCTTTGAACAAATTTGAAAGAGGACCACCAAAGGAACATTCTTGTGATGTTTTGTGGAAATTGTTCTTGCGGTTCAGGAGGAGATGATGTTTAAAGCTAAAAGTTAACGACGGACGACGGACACAGAGTGATCAGAATAGCTCACCTTGAGCCTTTGGCTCTAGGTGATTTAAAAATAGGGTCACCTATTTTTGCTCATGGATAAAGCTCCAAGCTAATACTGCTAACCTATATATAGAATATCAAAAAAAGTTGTATTGTTTTAACCTTTCCCTCATGCCCTAGTCAGACACACACATACAGATTCTGCAGATGCTACGGATGGCTCGTCCGTATCTATCCCTTCTATCCATAATGGTCCGTATCGCATCTGCAGAGTTCGTAACTGTCAGTATCGCATCCGCAGGGTCCACAGGATTCGCGTCCAAATTTTAAAAGTTTCAAACTTCAGGTGTGGACGAGTAAATCGTAATGATCCATAACTGAAGCTAACTGAAGGCATTAATCCATATCTAATCTGTATCTAAACTTATCATTCCGCAGTCCATCCCAAGTTGTGGACTGATATGGTTTCATGGGGATCATTACGGTTAATTACGGGTCTTGTTCTGCGTATTGTTACAGACTGTTACCTAAAGAAACATTCCAATACGGATAGCTTGCGTACCAATACTGACAGATACCTATTTGTGGGGATGAATGCGGAAAATTGCAAATAGCTAATTTCAGATACGGATAAATATGGTTTGTTACAGACTACTGCAATTCATTAACTTCTTGTGCGTCGATCTTTACCACTTTGAAAAAAAAAAATGACACGTGAACTAAGAATTATGAGAAGGTTTCTGATCTATATCTACTGCATGGTCTTCTGACATAACCATTGGTGTCTTCCTAGTTTCACAGCCATGGATAACGAACGCAGACTACTCTGGCTGAGACTCAGCCGCCAGTCAAACATGAACCTCACACTCATCTATGCACAGCTCTTGCGCATCTGGATGGCACGGCGTCAGGAGAAGAGGTGGTGGGTCTGCGTTGGATCACTCTCAGGCCGAAACAGGGAGCGTATGGCAACCTCGTAATGCTCTTGAGGAACAAGGATGTGGTGGTGTGCCACAACTTCACCATGCTCACCCTGAGATGTACCGAGACATGGAGCGGCTCATGCCAAGACTACAGAAGAAAGACACATGGTACAGAGACTCGCATCTGAAGCCCAGCTGTAGAACGAGTCGGCTCTGCGAGATGCGGTCAACTCCAACACCATCGGCATCCCCGAACCTGAAAATCTGCCTGCCGATGACCTACAGATGCCGTTTTTCATCATCTGGGACAACACAATTGCCCTCAACGAGTGGATGATGAAGCCCTTCACTGGAAGAGAACTAGAAGGTCTTCAACTATCACCTTTCTCATACCAGACGATGTGTTGAGAATGCCTTTGGTATACTTGCCAACCACTGGGGTTGCCTGCTCAAAGCCCTCCAACAGGAGCCGCAGAACGTAGAGAACATGGTGCTGGCATTTGTGACACCCCACAATATGCTTAGGACGGCTCGTTCAAATGATGGTGCACTTAGCGACGGTGAGAACGAGCAGCACAACCTCATCCCCGGCTTGTGGAGAGATAATGCTGTTCTTGATGATTTGGAGAGGAAGCTCTATACGGCAACAACACCAGCAGGGCGGCGAAGAGACAGAGGCTGTATCTAAAGCAATACTGCAGCAGAGAGGCCAGATCGGTACCATGGCAGTCGTATATGGTGCAATGCTTGTTAATTGTAACAGTGGGGTCACCATTTCATAAACTTGTTAATTGCAAAAGTGGGGTCACCATTTCATAAACTTATTTTACCTTTATTTATTTAGTTGACCAATTAAGGACAAAGAAATAAAGGTAAACAAATTAATGATAAAATAAATCAATAAATATCTCTTGGACCATTTTAATCTTGACCCCACCTATAAATGAAGGTGAAATATATAAATGTCAAATAAACGTCAAAGAAATATAGGTGTAAGAAATAAATTTATGTTCAAAATGCCAACGGCTATTGTTGACGTCACCCCTTCTATCCGCAGAGGCATTGGCAACAGTCCATAAATTCATCAAGAAAACTGACCACGCCCACAAATTATGCAGAAGACTGCAGATTTTATCCGCAACTATCCGCCCTATCCGCAATGTGTGTGTCTGACCGGCGCATTATAATATGTTCCTTATAGATACACTCAACAACCTTTTCATTAAAATTATTCAGTTTTTAAAGTATAGTTAATTACTTCCCATTTGCTTTATGTTATAATATTAACAAGCGAAGTGGCAGCCTGATCACATGACTATTGACAGGGATGCTTAAATTGTTGAACAAGTTTGAAAGAGGACGACCAAAGGAACTGTCCTTAGTAGAAAGGTTTGGTAGAAATTGGGTCAGTGGTTTAGGAGGTGATGTTGCTTGAAGCTAAATGTTAAAATACAGAGTGATCAGAATAGATCAGCTTATAAGTGAAGGCTCAGATGTTTTATGTAATAAAAGATAACAAAAGTGCCAGAACATTATACATGTATCAAGTAAAGTGAACATTTAACATACAGAGATGCTATGCAGTACAAGATCATTCCAAGGAACACAATACTTGCTGCCTGCCAATATGTCAGTAAGTGAAAGTGTCACTGCCAAAACAGAATGATAGAGATGTGATCCCTTTGTGTCTCCCTTACAATACAGATTGCACAACAACCATCATCATGGTTGCCAGGTATCATACATTAACCCTGTCCCTCATACAACAATTCTGCAGCAGACGACTTTAAACATATTTTGTCAAAAAGTAGAAATTCTCAATAATTGAATGGATAACCTATGACTAAAAGTAGAAAACATTGTGGCAAAAGGAGAAATTGCTCGTTTTGAGCAATTTCTTCTTTTGTCACAATGTTTTCAAAAAGCTGTCTGCTGTAGAGGCGTCGGAAAGTGTCTATATAAGGGAAAAGGGTTAATCATAGAACTGAGAAGTTTCACCTTTATATAAATCACTTTTGATGCCTAAGCACCTTAAGAAAACAAGTAGAGAAAAGGCGCAATGTCCCTTTTTGCCACAATATTTCCAACACTGTCTCATTTAATAAAGTACAGTAATGAACATCAGTAGGCCCAACATTGGAAACCTTGAAGCCCATTGGAAACTGGAACACATATCTGGGTCCTGACCAAAAACCTTATCTATTTTCAAAATAGCTATAGTCAAGATATGGGAAGTCTCCTTGCATAGAGTTGAAAATATTGTGTCAAAAGGACGAATTGCTCATTATAAGTAATTTCTTCTTTTATCACAATGTTTTCAAAAGTTGTCTGCTACAGATGTATCAAAATGCATCTGTCCCTTTGCATCAAAATGCATCTGCAAGTGAGGAAGGAATCAATTCTGATTTGAAGATTATAAACATGTCTTGTTCTATTAGAAATGTTTTTAATCAATACTGTGTTGCTTCAGCTCCTTGATGCTTGATGTCATCACTTTTTCTAGACGAAGATAAATGATACTCAAAATTTGTTCATCAGAATTTCATATCAGGATTATGTATTCAAACCAAAACCTGATTTTATGTTATTTCTATTGTCCTTGTTTATTTTCTTCTTACAGCAGTCTTTTCATAAATAATGTTGGTTCAAATCAGAATGAACTGTCATGAAGGTTCTTATTTGCAAAGACATCATATGGTATTAATACTGAAATCATAATCAGCAAGCATTTTGCTTAAATTTTGAAGATAAAAATCATGAAATCTCTTATGCACCAATGATGAGTAAATATGGAAAATCTGGATTTCTAAAACTGAAAGTTGCCCCACTTATGCATTGATGCTGCCCTGGCAACTAAAGAATCTGTATTGATATAAAGACAATTAATGTCATCAAGTTTAGTATGCAAATAAGATAATATGGTATCAACTTTATATAGAAATTTCAGACATTACTCCACCGAATATTCAATGTAGCGTAATGTCAGAAGGCATTAAGGCAAAAATTCATATTTGTCAGAGTCGCTTTTATCAGATAAGTCTGCCTGAAAGAGGAAATTCAATGCTCTGGAAGGCTATTTGACAGAAAGTCTATATAGAATAATGTTCTTGGGAATTGATTTGATATGCTCTACCCTTTACATGTAATCTAATTTACAAATTTTGGTTGGTTAGTTGGTTGGTTGATATGAGTTCAAAGTCCTTTTTAACAATGTTTCAGTTAAATTACAGCGTCTCTTCGCCTAAGCATGTATTTTGTGGCTCCTAGCTTTACCGTAACACCAGTTACTCCACCAAACATTCTTTCCGGGCAACTGGCTACCTGCTTATATAGATGGTTAGCCCATTGGAGGATTGATAATTAATGGTAGTCAGAATGTATTTTGTTCGTCATCACTATTTCTGTTACGTCACCCATAAAATCTTAGAACTTGCATTTCAATTTCTTTACAAGAACACTGACAATCTGAATAACCCTTTCCCTCATATAGACAGCTTTTTGAAAACATATTGACAAAAGAAGAAATTGCTCAAAACAAGCAATTTCTTCTTTTGCCACAATGTTTCCACTTTTAGTCATAGTTTATCCATTCAATATTATAGAGATTTATTATTTTTTGACAAAATATGTTCAAAGTCATCTGCTGCAGAATTGTCGTATGTAGGAAAGGGTTAACCCTTTCCAGTGATGCAGACAACAGTTGACCTCTAAATTTTACAGATGCATTTGAAAACATTATGCCAAAACCAGGGAAACTCTCTTTAAATATTATGAAAGAACAATAATTGAATAAAGTTGAAAACATTGTGGCAAATGAGTAATTGTTAATTATGAGCAATTCCATCTTTTACCACAATGTTTTCAAAAGTTGTCAACTGCAGAGGTGGCAGAAAGTGCCTTTAACCCTTTCCCTCATACGACAATTCTGCAGCAGACTTCTTTGAACATATTCGTCAAAAAATAGAAAATCTCTATAATTGAAAGGATAACCTATGACTAAAAGTGGAAAACATTGTGGCAAAAGGAGAAATTGCTCGTTTTGAGCATTTTTTTCTTTTGTCGCTATGTTTTCAAAACGCTGTCTGCTGCAGAGGCGTCAGAAAGCGTCTATATGAGGGAAAGGGTTAATGTGGGAGCAGGTTAAATACTATGAAGCGCAAAACATCTTTTCCATGGGTCATATTAACCCTTTCCCACATACAAGAAATCTGCAGCAGACAACTTTGGAAACATTTAGTCAAAAACATGGAAACTCTCTACAAATGAAACAATTATTGAATTAAGTTGAAAACATTGTGGCAAAAGGAGAGGTTGCTCATTATGAGCAACTTCACCTTTTGCCACACTGTTTTCTAAAGTCGTCTGCTGCAGGTGTCAGAATTAAAGCTTCTGTAAGTTGGAAAGAGTTCAAGTCAATGTCCTCAGATAAGTTTACTGGAGGATCAAATAGACGAGAGATCAATAGCCTTCTTAACCCTTTCCCTCATATAGATGCTTTCTGAAGCCTCTGCAGCAGACAGCTTTTTGAAAACATAGAGACAAAAGAAGAAATTGCTCAGAACGAGCAATTTCTCCTTTTGCCACAATGTTTTCCACTTTTAGTCATAGGTTAACCATTCAATTATAGAGATTATCTATATTTTAACAAAATATGTTCAAAGTCGTTTGCTGCAGAATTGTCGTATGAGGGAAAGGGTAAATAATACTAAAACCCGGTCTTATTCCGCGAGATATCTGGTTAACTCATTCACAAGTATGGGCAAGCATGATGTAGGCACAAATTACCGACTATTCACAGAAAAAAACAAGATTTCTTGTGAACGTTCTAGTGACAATTTAACCCTGTTTCCTGAAAGAGATGACTTGTTTGCGTGCTTATTTGGAATTTTAAGCCAATAAACTGTCATGATGAGTATAAAGGACTTTTCAGATTTGGGACCTGATTAACCCTTTCCCACAGCTTAGAAAAAGTCTGGGAAACAATATGGATAATCACTATAAATGAAAACGTTTTTTTACTGAAAAGAGTTGCAAACATTGTGGCAAAAGAAGAAATTGCTCATTATGAGCAATTTCTTCTTTTGTTAAAATGTTTTCAAGAGACGACTACCTGATGATGCTCCAACAAGAGTCAGTAAGTGGGGGGGGGGGGGGGGGGGGGAGGGTTATTCTGTAGGGATATGATTATTCATGAACAAATAAAACAGATCTTCATAAAAACATTCTATCATGAATTGGAATAATCTCTTTGGCAGGACATAGCTACATAATGAGCTTCACAGAATTAATTGGTCTGGAGTTACCTGCCCCTACCATGACACTATAGGGCCAGGCATACACCAACAATGGTGGCAACCATTGGACATGGGGAAAGGGTTAAACTAACATACGACATTTCTGCAGCAGAAGACTTTGAACATATTTTGTCAAAAAAATAGAAAATCTCTATGATTGAATGGATAACCTATGACTAAAAGTGGAAAAAAATTGTGGCAAAAGGAGAAATTGCTCGTTTTGAGCAATTACTTCTTTTGTCACAATGTTTTCAAAAAGCCGTCTGCTGCAGAGGCATCAGAAAGTGTCTATATGGGGGAAAGGGTTAAGTCTAGTCTAAGTGGATGAGAAAACCCCCTTGCAGTAACAACAGTGAAATGTGACCTTGACATCTAACCTATTGATTGACAAGATCGAAGTTGATGATGATTTGGGATGTTTTGCAGGTGACAATGTCTTAACTGAGACTATGTAAAATTTGGACGATACATAGAATTTTCTTCAGGCTACCTGGCCTATGTTGATCTGTGGTTAAAAGTATCAACTCTGGTTTCGGCTCAAAATGCCTTGTATATGTAGTTTCAACTGTCTGTAACAGACTTGAACAAACCTTCTGCTTGGAACCGTCTATTCCAAAACACATCTAACTCTGAGCAGCCAGTGTGAAATGGCCTAGTGCTGAACCGCTGATGTAGGTTCGAACTGCTCAACCAATAAAGGATGTTTGAGCTGATACTTCTATGGTAGAGTGGTCTGTATACGTCTAACAGATGTAATTAACTTCTTCAGCGTAGATATGCTTTAAGCATTGAAATAAAATCGAAGTATCCCACTTAAAACGATAGCTTAGCAAATTCCTTACTCTTGGGAAATATGCATTTATATTGCACTATTCCTATAAAACATTCTAAAAGGTCTTTTGACTGAAACATAATTTTAAGATAAAAATTGAGCGAGACCATTTTTTTAAATAACACAGTTTCATATATGATATCCCTTGATATATTCAATTCAACTTTTAAGCTACGCAAAACATTAGATTAAAACCTGCATAATATCGAAACAGTTTCAACAACGTACTAGTGACAGAACGTCATTTCATAATCAAAGTGTGCTTGGCACTACATTGAAAAGAACTATATAATTATATACTGTACATAACAGATTATTCTGACATTGATCCCATAATTTGATAAGAGATTTACTAGCTATTACTACTTCTATCATATTGGTGAGACAGCCCCTTCAACACTTTCCCCTCATATAGACGCTTTCTGACGCCTTTGCAGCAGACAACTTTTTTGAAAACATAGTGACAAAAGAAGAAATTGCTCAAAACAAGCAATTTCTCCTTTTGCCACAATGTTTTCTACTTTTAGTCATAGGTTATCCATTCAATTACAGACATTTTCTATTTCTTGACAAAATATGTTCAAAGTCATCTGCTACAGAATTGTCACATGAGGGAAAGGGTTAAACCCTTTCCCATTTGCAAACGTAGTGTAATTCTTCTGCAGCAGATGATTTGTGAAAATATTGATCATAATGAGCAATTTGCCCTTTGGCAATGTTTCCAACTGTTTTCATTTTAAAAATATACTTTTATGAACACTTTCCCACATACAACAAATCCGCAGCAGACGTCTTTGGAAACATGGTGAAAAAAATATAGAAATTATTGGGTATATTTACTGCAAAAAGTTGAAAACATTGAGGCAAAATGAGAAATTTATTCTTTTGTCACAATGTTTTCAAAAGTTAATTGTTTGCTGCAGCGGCATCAGAAAGCGTCTATATGAGGGAAAGGGTTAATAGAGTTTTTGAATTATTTTTGCAGTATGTTTTCAAAGTCTTCTGCTGCAGATTTGATGTGTGTGGGAAGGGGTTAATACATACTTTCTCCTACCTTGAGAAGGAACAAAAATGTTACTGTAGGTTTGCTACAAAAAGATATTTGTGTATATATATCAGGCTGAATGACTTTTTACTCAATTGTTTTTATGATCATAAGTAATCTGAAGATGGCAGCTACTGATTACATAAATAACTCAGTGGGAGACTCGCTTCCAAACACTGTAAATAGAGGATATTTCATGAATGGTTTTTTACTATCACTTTTATTAAACAATTTCACTAAGATGATATGCCGCGAGCCTTGGTGAGCGTCATATTCAGCTTAGTTAACAAGTTTATTAAAAGGGATAATATATAAACACTCACGAGATATTCTATTTATCACATAAAGTGATTTATGCAAGGTATTTCGAAAAATGTACAATTTTTACCATATTTCTACATGAAATTTTCCGGTTTTGGCACCAAAGTGACTACGTTATGACGTCAAACTGCTGACGTGATGTCCTTTTCATAGTTTGGTTTCCGTATTGTAACAAAGATTTGAGTGTAAGACTGGAAACCAAACTAGTAGTGTCATATGATATTTATGTAATGGCATTTTGACACTCCCAGAGAGGGCTTTATGTGATAAAAAGATATATGAGCTATTCTTCAGGAAAACCTACCATAGGGTATTTATGACAAATGTATTATTTTCTGGGGAATTATCAGAAGTTTAGATTTAGGAGCAACACACTGGGCTACATACCCTCCCTTAGTACTGAACCAAACCCTATGATGTAGGTATTCAGAAGAATCATTTCATTGAGACAATTCTTTAGGGTACCTACACCATAGATTTTTTGGGTCACATAATTTAACCTTTTCCCAAATACAGCAGACAACTCTGAAAGCATTAGGGGCAAAATTTGAAAATCTCTGAAAATGAGGGTTTAATAATTGAATAGAGTTGAAAACATTGTGGCAGAAGGACACTAATGCTTATCATGAGCAATTTCTCCTTTTTGCCATAATGTTTTAAAAAGTCGTCTGCTGTGAAGGCATCAGAAAGCGTCTGTATGTGGGAAAGGGTTAAGATGAAGAAATATACACAATATCAAGAGCTATGCTCTGTTAGCATGAAGAATACTTGAGGCATTGTTATGCAACACCTTTGGCAATAAAGCAGGAATTACTGGAATGAGTGCTTCCAGGTGGATCATTTCATGGCAATACCCTTCTTCTAACTGATCCCTTGTAAATCAATTATCACATCATGCAGTTCATGGGCTATTAAACACTGCATAAAGTCTATTTTCGGAAAGAAATCTTTCTTGAGAAAGTAATTTGTTGAATTATGATCCCCTCAAATTCACCACCCCCCCGCCCCACCCCCAATTTTCTTTTAATTCAATGGGGGCAGTAAACATAAGTGTTCCTAAGGAATCTGTCTGACATTTTCCTATGTAATTAACATATCCACATAGTCATAATCAAACCATGCCTAAGATACGGCTTGGACGGACAGACAGAGAGACAGAGACACCAAATCAATATACCATCTGTCTTTGTCAGGCGATGACAAAAGTAAACAAGAGGGCCATGATGGCCCTATATCGCTCACCTGATTTAATAGAACTTCAATAGTTTTCAAAGTTTTTACTCTTTTTAGGCCAATACTTTTGGACAAGAAGATTTTTCAAAGTTTTAACAATGCACATATAAGGAAAACAAGTTCGCCCCCCTGGCAGCCATGTTTTTCAACGGATCAAAAATATTTGAACAATCTTGGTAAAGGGTGCCCCAAGGAACATTTGTGCAAAATAATTTTTAAATCGAGCCAGTTCTTTTGGATAAGAAGATTTTTCAAAGTTTTAACAATGCACATATAAGGAAAACAAGCCCCGCCCCTGGCGGCCATGTTTTTCAACGGATCAAAAATATTTGTACAATCTTGGTAAAGGGTGCCCTAAGGAACATTTGTGCAAAATAATTTTCAAATTGGGCCAGTACTTTTGGACAAGAAGATTTTTAAAGTTTTAACAATGCACATATAAGGAAAACAAGCTCCGCCCCCTGGCGGCCATGTTTTTCAACGGATCAAAAATATTTGAACAATCTTGGTAAAGGGTGCCCCAAGGAACATTTGTGCAAAACTATTTTCAAATCGGGCCAGTACTTTTGGACAAGAAGATTTTTCAAATTTTTAACAATGCACATATAAGGAAAACAAGCTCCGCCCCCTGGCGGCTATGTTTTTCAACGGATTGGAAATATTTGAACAATCTTGGTGAAGAGTGTCCCAAGGAACAATTGTGCAAAATAATTTTCAAATCAGGCCAGTACTTTTGGACAAGAAGATTTTTAAAGTTTTAACAGAGCAGTCATATAAGGAAAAAAAGCTACGCCCCCTGGCGGCCATGTTTTTCCACGGATCGGAAATATTTGAACAATCTTGGTAGAGGGTACCCCAAGTAACATTTGTGCAAAATAATTTTCAAATCGGGCCAGTACTTTTGGACAAGAAGATTTTTTAAGATTTGGCAATTTTCCCCTTTTCTGATGCCGCAGCAACCAAAGTTCTACTTGGAATTAATTTCTTTGAACAACTTTGAAAGAGGACCACCTAAGGACCATTCCTGTGAAGTAATTTTGAAATCTGTCCATTGGTTTAGTAGGAGAAGTCATTTGTAGGAAATTGTTAACAGACGCCGACGACGACGGACACCGGACGGTGAGTGATCACAAAAGCTCACCTTGCACTTCGTGCTTAGGTGAGCTAAAAACAAATCCTGACAATTAAATTATGATCTTTTAACCCTTTACATAGCAGCAGGGACGTAGATAATATTTTATCTACGTCCCTGCTAGCAGCTGACATAAGATGCACCCAGAGCTAGTGCATTTCAAATTTTCAATATTGAAAATGTTTACATGGATGTTTTTACATGCCTCAAATTTACACCTATCAGCTAGGACAAGACTTAGTGTAAAACATCTTTTGCACAAAAGGATTTAGTTCTGCTGTTGTTTTGCTATTTATCCTAATGCCACAATGTTTTCATCTCCATTCAATAACGATACTTTCATAGTTTTGCCAAGTCGTTTGCTGCAGATTTGTTATATGTGAGAAATCATTCGCTGTCAATGACGTCCTAAGATACTAGACGTAAACAGTGGCATTGTGGGTTTAATGATAGTGATAATGAAGAATGTAAACAATTAGAAGCTGTAATCTAATTTGTATCTGTTGTAAAACAAGATGAAATTCCCAAAAGTAAATACAAATGGGACCTCTAAACCTTCATCGACATACAACATATCTACAGCAAATTACTTTTTGAGAAAATCTATACAAAAATCCGGAAAAAACACTATTACAGAAGAATATTTAATGAATTGAGTTGAAAACATTGTTGCAAAAAGAGAAATTGGTCATATTGAGTTTTTTTCTTTTTTTGCCATAGAGTTCTTAACCCTTTCCCTCATATAGGCGCTTTCTGACGCCTCTGCAGCAGACGGCTTTTTGAAAACATAGTGACAAAAGAAGAAATTGCACAAAACGTGCAATTTCTCCTTTTGCCACAATGTTTTCCACTTTTTGTCATAGGTTATCCATTCAATTATGGAGATTTTTTTTTTTTTGACACAATACGTTCAAAGTCGTCTGCTGCAGAATTGTTGTATGAGGGAAAGGGTAAAAAGTCATTTTGCAAATGGCAAAACAAAATGCACTCAAATGCTATAGTAATGTTACAGTCATCAGTCAGAATAAATTATACCATTACTACTTAACCCTTTCCCACATACAAAAAATCTGCAGCAGACGACTTTGAAGACATTTAGTAAGATATTTGGAAAACCTCTATAAATGAAGGTATATTTACTGAAAATAGATGAAAACATTGTGGCAAAATGAGAAATTGCTCGCTTTGAGCGATTTCTCCTTTTGCCACTGTTTTCAAGAGTCATCTGCTGCAACTGCGTCAAAATGCGTATATAGGTTGGAGAGGGTTAATACTGATAATTTTCCCCGGGAAACACTGTGATATAACTGAAATACTGTTGAAAGTGGTGTAACACACCATTCAAATAATCTATCATACGAATGTCATTATGTTCTCAACAGAAAGCATTTGAATGTTGCTCCCAGAAAACCAACCATAAGGCTGTTTGTTACAACTAAAGAATAGGATCATCCTATACATACATACTATCCAATCTAAGTTTGCTAAGATAGAATTTTCTTTATTGTCTCTATGACATATTGGCAGACAGTGCAAGTACTCTGATCAAACTGCATTGATGCAAAAGAGGGCTTGAATTAACCCTATCCCACATACAACTTCATCTGCAGCAAACGACTTTGCAAATATCTGCAAGGTTTAACCCTTTCCCACATACAGCAAATCTGCAGCAGACGACTTTGAACATAGATAGACGCTTTCTGACGCCTCTGCAGCAGACAGCTTTTTAAAAACACAGTGACAAAAGAAGAAATTGCTCAAAACGAGCAATTTCTTCTTTTGGCAAAATGTTTTCCACTTTTAGTCATAGGTTATCCATTCAATTAAAGAGATTTTTTTATTTTTTGACAAAATATGTTCGAAGTTGTCAAGTAAAGGGTTAATACTTGTCGTAAATGTCCTAGGGCTGGGTTTCCACTTCACTTGCAGACTCATTTTGACACATCTGATGTAGACAACTTTTGCCACCTTTTCAACTCAGTCTCTGTTCAATAATTATACTTTCATTTTTAACCCTTCCCCTCATACGACAATTCTGCAGCAGACGACTTTGAACATATTTTGTCAAAAGATAGCAAATCTCTTTAATTGTCACTATGTTTTCAAAACGCCGTCTGCTGCAGAGGCGTCAGAAAGCATCTATATGAGAGAAAGGGTTAAAGCTTATACAAATTTTGATTTGTTGTGTGGAGTACTGGTGTGAGAAAACCAGGAAATGCATGAGTAGGTGAACATGCCGCCGTGATATAACTGAGAAATTGTTAAAAACGGTGTTAAACCCCAATCAATCAACCAATCAATCAATCTAATCTTCAGATATCATCAATTTTGAAGCGGTGAAGATAAGCCATTCAGGTAAGGGGGGTAATCACTTTCAAAACAGAACTCCAACAATTGCAAATTGGCTATGTAAGAAAGGACAGACAGACAGACGGACAGACGGACAGACGGACGGACAGACAGGGTGATTCCTATATACCCCCCCAAACTTTGTTTGCCGGGGGGGGGGGGGGTATAATTATACCATTACTACTTAACCCTTTCCCACATACAACAAATCTGCAGCAGACGACTTTGAAGACATTTAGTAAGATATTTGGAAAACCTCTATAAATGAAGGTATATTTACTGAAAATAGATGAAAACATTGTGGCAAAATGAGAAATTGCTCGCTTTAAGCGATTTCTCCTTTTGCCACACTGTTTTCAAGAGTCATCTGCTGCAACTGCGTCAAAATGCGTATATAGGTTGGAGAGGGTTAATACTGATGTAAGAAAGGGTTCATATCTTTTTTGACCTATTAGATAGATTATAATAAAAGCCGAGCTCCGGATAAGGAACATATTATATGTTCTTAAATACTTATACGACTTCGAAACCAAACGTTGTGAGTACTCAAAAGAATCGTCTCATTAAGAGTATTATTTTGAGTACCTACAACATAGTTATATTGAGTGAGAAGAAAGATATTGTTGGACAAACGTCTGTATTCTCCTTATAAACCTGATGAAAAGAGAAAGAATATACTGTAGAACAGCAGCTGTTGGTGCAAACTAAATAGCCCTTAGCCTCATATAGACGCTTTCTGATGCCTCTGCAGCACACAGCTTTTTGAAAACATAGAGACAAAAGAAGAAATTGCACAAAATGTGCAATTTCTCCTTTTGCCACAATGTTTTCCACTCTTTGTCATAGGTTATCCATTCAATTATGGAGATTTTCTATGTTTTGACAAAATACGTTCAAAGTTGTCTGCTGCAGAATTGTCGTATGAGGGAAAGGGCTAGGGATCATTCAACATCAATGTCAAATAATCCCTGAGCCTTACATTCATTGATTCTCATTACAACAAACCTATTAATACTTTCCCACATTACACAAATCTGCCACAGACGACTTTGGATCCATCTTGACAATAATAAGGGAAATTTCTTAAAATGAAATTTATAATTACCATTGAATAGAGTTGAAAACAATGAGCATGCAATGTTACATTTTGTTACAATGTTTTCAAAAAGTCGTCTGCTATTGAGGCGTCAGAAAGCGTCTGTATGTCGGAAAGGGCTAACAGACTTTCTCACATGGTTACATCAAATTTTCACTCTCAGCAAAAAACATTTAGTAAACACGGAGATAAAAAAATATGGAAAATCTCTATAAATGAAAGCTTTATTATCAAATACAGTTGAAAAAATTGTTTACAAAACCTAGCTGTTATCTACAGATGCACTTGAATGTGTTGACGCGTGTGAAAGAAATTATACCTTTTTCCATAACAAGTTCTTCTCTATTACAAGATTGTTCTTTCACTTAAATCATTCCCTGATAATCCATTTAACCCATTTCATTCTATAGACGCTTTCTGATGCCTCTGAAGCAGATGGCTTTTTGAAAACATAGTGACAAAAGAAGAAATTGCTCAAAACAAGCAATTTCTCCTTTTGACACAATGTTTTCCACTTTTAGTCATAGGTTATCCATTCAATTATAGAGATTTACCATTTTTTGACAAAATATGTTTAAAGTCGACTGCTGCAGAATTGTCATATGAGGGAAAGGGTTAAAAGTAACCTTCTATTACAACATATTAGAACAAAATTGTGATACAGAGCTGAAAACATTGTTATATTACAATGTTATCAAAAGTCTTTTGCTGGTCATGTGCCAAAAGTGTTTGTTTGTATGGTGTTTTATATGCCACATTACAAAGAGTGCAATGCCAACGCTAGTCTGTTTTTTTCCATATAAAAAAAGGGGCATAACTGAATAATTATTTAAGCCAGAGTTATGTTCCTTGATATATACATGTGAACCGTTTCTAGGAACATATGTACCAAGTTTCATTAGAAAATGTTGAAGGGTTTATCATTTATGAGGTAAGGTTAGAGTTTTGTGAAGATGCAGCCGATGACGCCAAGGGGTATAAATGATACCCGAAAAACAGAAGAGCATGCATATTGTTCCTAGGAATTGTGTATGAAGTTTCATTTGAAAATGTTCAACAGTTTTTGAGTTATGAGGTAAGCTTAAAATTGTGTGACAACGCAGATGCTGACAACGATGCCAATGGTATCACATTACCCTGATTTTTCTTTGAAAAAAAGACCAGCTAAAAATTCTTATTTTTTACAGTGTTAATTCCCTGGGTATTTTTTAGTTACCAGTTCTACTGGTCCATTTATCCTGACTCCAGCAAGTCAGTCATAATGCTAACCCCTCAATGCTGGGGGCAATGGAGGAAAAGCCATTAATTACTACGATTTTTAAAGAATTTGTATGACCGGGCTGGTGATAGAACCCGTGTTCCCCCACAGCCAAGGAGGACGTTAATGCTTTCCCTCATAGGACAATTCTGCAGCAGACGACTTTGAACATATTTTGTCAAAAAATAGAAAATCTCTATAATTGAATGGATAACCTATAACTAAAAGTGGAAAACATTGTGGCAAAAGGAGAAATTGCACGTTTTGTGCAATTTCTTCTATTGTCACTATGTTTTCAAATAGCCGTCTGCTGCAGAGGCGCCAGAAAGCGTCTATATGAGGAAAGAGTTAATCAGGGAAAAGTTTCAAATGTCTAGATTTCCTACTTTTTTCTGATGGTGGTAATGAATTAGTTTATACCATTTTCCACATACAATGAGTGTGCAATTTGTCACAAAGATTTCTAGAGTCATCTGCTTCAGATGCATTACAATGAGTCTGTAAGTGGGTAAGGGTTGATTAAAAAGCATACAAGGAAATTGATTAAATAGGAATGTTTCCGGTTATTGATCCGATAAACAATTCCATTATCATTAACTAAATCAGAGTTAACCCAGTCCAACACGCAATTAATCTGTAGCAGAAGTCTTTGAAAACATCTAGGTGATGGACAGACAGAAACCCAACTTGTATTAACCCTTTCCCTCATATGACAATTCTGCAGCAGACGACTTTGAACGTATTTTGTCAAAACATAGAAAATCTCCATAATTGAATGGATAACCTATGACTAAAAGTGGAAAACATTGTGGCAAAAGGAGAAATTGCACGTTTTGTGCAATTTCTTCTTTTGTCACTATGTTTTCAAAAAGCTGTCTGCTGCAGAGGCGTCTGAAAGCGTTTATATAAGGGAAAGGGTTAAGCAGCCACCTGAAGATTAACCCAAAAATTATTCTCTTTTTTATTTGACTTGTATCAGGCAGCCTCCAGTGTTCAGCAGCCACATGTTGACTCTTTAACCCTTGCCCACATACAACAAGTCATCAGCAGACGACTTTAAAAACATCTCAGTAAAAACACAGCAACTCTCTATAAATGAAGGTTAAATTACTGTAAAAAGTTGAAAATGGTGTGGCAAAAGGAGAAATTGCTCGTTTTGAGCAATTTCTTTTTTCGTCACATTGTTTTCAAAAGTCATCTGCTGCTAAGGCGTCAGAAAGAGTCTGTTTGAGGGAAAGGGTTAAATACCTTGGGTGACTTTCTAAGGCAGGTTTGACTGTATGTGGAAAGTTTCTTGAATTGAAAGTATTTGCATTGAATAAAGTTCAAATCATTGTGACAAAATGAGAGTTGCTCATTATGCCAATAAAGCTCTAAAAGTTGTCTACTTCAAACGCATCAGAAATATTCTGCAAGTGAGAAAGGGTTTAAACAATGAAAGATTTTTTCCCTCAGAAATTGACCCCATTTCCTAGATAAGTCAACATAGGGCAACTTTTTGAAGTTTTTCTGGGAAAAGGAGAAATGCCTAAAAACAAGAATTTCCCCCCCTTATGCACAATGTTTCGAACTACTTCATTAACATTAACCATTTCCCACATACAACATATCCTGCAGCAGATGACTTTTAAAACCTTTGGGCAAAGAAAATAGGAAAGCTTTCAAAGTGAAAGTGTAATTACTGTAAAGAGTTAAAAACATTGTAGCAAAAGGAGAAATTGCTCATTTTGAGTAATTTCTACCTTTGCTACAAAGTTTTCAAAAGTTGTCTGCAGCAGGCGTCAGTAAGTGTCTACATGTTAGAAAGGGTTAAACTTATAAATATTAATCAAACATTTTATAATAACACATTTGCATGTCTGTCAACCCTTATAATACACTGAGCTAACCCTTTTCCTCATATAGCCGCTTTCTGACGCCTCTGCAGCAGACAGCTTTTTGAAAACATAATGACAAAAGAAGAAATTGCTCAGAACGAGCAATTTCTCCTTTTGCCACAATGTTTTCCACTTTTAGTCATAGGTCATCCATTCAATTATAGAGATTTTCTATTTTTTGACAAAATATGTTCAAAGTCGTCTGCTGCAGAAATGATGTACGAGGGAAAGTGCTAAATTCCCTCAGACCCATTTTCAAAGTTCCTACTTGTAAATTCATAGGAATTGATTTTTGTCCTGTTGAAGCATTCCCTTGTCAACAGTACAGCAGTGTAAAATTTGTCAACCTTATCCTGCTATAGTATGACATTTCTAACGAGAGCATATCATGTAACACGCAACTTTAACCCTTTCCCACCTGCACAACGCATTTTGACGTAATAGCAGCAAACGACTTTTGCCACCTGCAGACGCATTTTGACACAATACCAGCAGACGACTTTGAAAACATTTAGGCCAAAGGTGAAATTGTTCATAATGAGCAATTTCTCCTTTGGACACAATGTTTTCAACCTTATTTAATAATTTATTAATTAAGCTATTTTTTATGGTGACTTTTCAGGTTTTTGTCACTATGTTTTCAAAGTCGTCTGCTGCAGATTTGTTTTATGTGGGAAAGGGTTAAAACTGATTTGAGTAGTCTCAGACTTGGGTATCATTGTTTGCTACTGATGAATATGAATAATGTAGCATTGAATAACTGTTCATAATTTAAATATTTAATCTTTTCCCACATGCAGACGCATTTACAGCAGTCGATATTTGAAAACATTGTGGCAAAAATGGGAATTGTCCAAGATGAGCAATTTCTCCTTTTGCCACAATTTCCAACTCCATTCATCAATATTACTTTCTTTTATATGGATTTTCCATATTTTCACCAAGCTGTTTTCAAGGTCATCTCCTGCAGATTTGTTGTATGAGGGAAGGCTTTACCCTTTCCCACATGTAGCAATGATGAGCAATTTCTCCTTTTGCCACAATGTTTTCCACTTTTAGTCATTAGTTATCCATTCAATTATAGAGTTTTTCCATTTTTTGACAAAATATGTTCAAAGTCGTCTGCTGCAGATTTGTTGTATATGGGAAAGGGTAAATACATGTATTATCATTACTGCTTTGATGCATCTGAAGTCAGTTTCAATATGGAACAATGCAACCCTTTCTGTCAAAATCCCAGAAGACTTTTGACACCTCTGCAGCAAACAACCTTTGATTATGTCATCAAAAAAACTACAATATTTTGCTCCTAATGAATTATGTCTCCTCAGCTTATCATCTTTCCAACCATGTCTCAATATAACTTGCATACCGAGAGCTTGGCGTGAAACGGTTGTAACTAAAATTGGTATTTTTTTACCAAGGTTAATCACCTGGCAATGAAGTCTTTATAAGCGTTAACTCATTTTTCTTGGTAAACAATGTAAATTTAGGTGCCATTGCTCGTTCTGAGCAATGGCACCTAAATTTCCATTGTTTACAAAAGGGTCAAAATTGCCGGGCCCCCTAAACCAGGGTTTTCCAAATAGGTTTTTAGTTACAACCGTTTCATGCCAAGCCCTTTGAAATTTACATTGGCAGACATCATGAAATCAAAAGTTTTAAAACCTGTCAGTCCGAAAGCTAATTGTTCTTCTATTTCCTTCTTTGTCTAACCAATTATTGCATGAAAATTTGTCAGTCTGAAGGATTTTTCGTCAGTCAGCACTGAAGGACTGTCAACTTTCGCGAAGACTGCATTGGGCTAGATTGTTCCATTTTTCTTCAAAGTTTATTTCATTCAAAAATAGCATATATCAGCCTACAGTAAAATGCATGGCCATAATCGTTATCTGATGCAGACAAATTATACTGCCTGTGCAGCAGATAACTTTTGAAAACATTTCGGGAAGGAGATATTGCTAAAATGTTGCATTTCCAATTTTCCAGATATCTATTTGTACTCGGGTGGGTCATATCAAAGACTTTAAAAATGGTAGTAATGGCTGCCCTCCTTGGTGCTCTGAGGGTTGTGGGGTTGGCATTACGACTGACTGGCTGGTGTCAGGATCAATGAACTAGTAGTACTGGTAACTTACCCAGTAAATGCCTTGATATAACTGAACAATTGTTGAAAGCGGCATAAAACACCAAACAATTAAATCGATCAAATCTGCATGTAGGAAATGATTAACAGTCATCATCAATTTGTCTGCATGTGGAAGGGAATGTGCTTAACCCTTTCCCTCATGCGACAATTCTGCAGCAGACGACTTTGAACATATTTTGTCAAAAAATAGAAAATCTCTATAATTGAATGGATAACCTATGACTAAAAGTGGAAAACATTGTGGCAAAAAAAAGAAATTGCTTGTTTTGAGCAATTTCTTCTTTTGTCACTATGTTTTCAAAAAGCTGTTTGCTGCAGAGGCGTCGGAAAGCGTCTATATGAGAGAATGGGTTAAAATACATTTTGTCTGCATAAAATTATGGGAAAGGGCTTAACCCTTTCCCACGTAAGACAAATCTGCAGACGACTTTGAACATAACTAGGAAAAAACATCAAAAACCTCTATAAAGGAAGGTATAATTACTGAAAAAAGTTGAAAACATTGTGGCAAAAGGGAGAAATCGATTGTTTTGAGCAATTTTTTCATTTGTCACTATGTTTTCAAAAAGCCGTCTGCTGCAGATGCATCAAAATGCGTCTACAGGCCGGAAAGGGCTTAAGTAAAAATCCATTTGTCTGCATGTCCAATAGGGTTTAAAGTCATCATCCATTTGTCTTCATGTGAGAATGGGAAGCCAAACAAATTATTTGAACTCAAAAATACCTTCTACGAGACAAATCTTTCATTTACTTCCCCGTTCCTTACAGGAAACATACATTTCCGTCACATCCCGTGACTCCCGCATAAGTACAGATATACTGATACAATTAGCCACCACCCACTTAGGTTGAATGATTTCTGAGTCCTCTGAAACAGTATGAAATCAATAATTATCAAATATGGCTTATAGAGAACATCCAGGAGTCTGCAGTTTTAGCTGGATCCAGTTATGTTTGACATTAAAGTATAATAGTTTATAGTGGAGTCTTAACCCTTTCCCTCATATAGGCGCCTTTTTGACGCCTCTGCAGCAGACGGCTTTTTGAAAACATGGTGACAAAAGAAGAAATTGCTCAAAACAAGCAATTTTCACCTTTTGCCACAATGTTTTCCACTTTTAGTCATAGGTTATCCATTCAATTATAGAGATTTTCTATTCTTTGACAAAATATGTTTAAAGTCGTCTGCTGCAAAATTGTCGTATAAAAGGGTTAATAATACAATAAATTATAGCTGCAACCTATTAGTATAGAAGATTATAGCTCAAACTTATAAGTATAATAGCTTTCAGGTCAGACTTATTAGTATAATAGTTTATAGGTTAGACTTATTAGTATAATAGTTTATAGCTCAGACTTATTAGTATAATAGTTTATAGGTAAGACTTATAAGTATAATAGTTTATAGTTCAGACTTATTAGTATAATAGTTTATTCAGACTTATTAGTATAATAGTTTATAGTTCAGACTTATTAGTATAATAGTTTATAGCTCAGACTTATTGGTTCTCTCTTCCAGAGACCCTTAAAGTCGGTCTTCGTTTCTGTCCGTTTGTTTGTAAAATGTTTGTTTGTTTGTTTGTGGCAAGCCTAGCGCCAAAACTATTCAACGGATTTTGACCAAACTTGGTAGGGATGAAGGGTCTAGGCTCTAGTTGTTCCTTTTGTAGTATGGTCGCCATAGAAACCACCATTGCTATGAAAACGGGCAAAAACTATCTCCTCCCACAGTTTTTCGAATTTAGAAACCACTCGGTGTGCGTTGTGTAGCCCATCAGTTGCTACATCGAATGATCGTCCCGATTTTTGATCCGTCTCTTCGTTTTCTTAATATTTGAGTTGCCGTAAGGGGGTACCATTTCCGCGGAAAACACAGACACTTCAAAACTAAATATATTGACACAAAAAGAAATGGTTTCCTATTACCTGATCGCTGATTGGCTAAAAATCCGGACACGACCAAATATCGACCAACCAGAGAGCACTTCACATAGCCATTACAACTTCCGTTTCCCATACTTTTACACAAGGAGAAGAAATATTCAAGTGAATTTGACGCTGTTCTCGCGACAACTCGATAGCTTATTTCATTATTCGTGCGGTGTCGTGAGAGTAGAGACAAGAGAGAACCATCGTCGCAGTATGCTTGTAAGTATAATAGTTTATAGCTGAGACCTTTCCCACATGTAGGCTCTCTCTGATTCCTCTGCATGAGAGGACTTGAAAATAATGGGACAAGAAGGATAAATACTAAAAAAGAACAGTTTCTTCTTTTGCCACAATATTTTCAACTATATTCAATAATCATACTTAATTAACTATATAGAAATGTTTCATACAGTTTATAGGTCAGACTTGATAATGATATAGTTTATAGCTGAGACTCAACACTTTCCCACATAAAGACACTTTCAGATGCCTCTGCAGCAGAGGACTTGAAAGGATGCTACAGACCAATACCATCCCTTTGAATAAATTTCATAGCACTATTAGTCCAGTCAATCTGTAAGTTTACCTTCAAATAATTGCAACAGAATTTTTTTTGCGATATTATTGAAGATAAATATCTACTTTACAATATATCAAAAGTCTAAAAAAGTCTAAGTCTGCTAAATAGCAAAAAAATGACATCAAAAGTTAGAAAATACCCTCAGATTTCGAAGTTCCATGCAGTCCACCGTAGAAGGTTTATCAGTGTACTGGTTGGAAAAACACCTGGCAATTTAATTGCTTTATCTAAAATAATCTGACGACCCCAATGAAATGGTTACTATGACCCATGGGTAATTGATACTGGCTTATTAATAGCCTACAGCACAGTAATAAACCTTGTACGGAGGACTGCATGGAACTTCATAGAGGACACTCATTTGACATAGTACTTGTATGCAAGTCAATCTTCCATGAGAGCCTCACACATAAACAAAATGGAACGAAACATGAACAAACGTGTGTTACATATGGACTACTCAATGTTACAATTATACATGCGCTTATAACTCATATGTCTATTACTGTATCGTAGAACAGCCATCTAAATATTGTGCATAGTTTCATGAAATACAATTGTACTACAATTATCATTGAATTAAGATTGGTTTATCATGTAAATATTGGGATTTGAAATGTTGAATAGACGTTGAGTTTTGAATATATATGAAGGAAGGGAATTCCAAACTGATGAACCGGAAAATATAAATGTACATTTATTTCGATATATTTCCAAGTTAGGATTTGGTGTGTACAACTGGTGTAACACTTTTTTAACTTTTGATGTCATTTTTTCTGCTATTTAGCAGACTTAGACCTTTTTAGACTGTTGATGCTGATGTCAAGATAGCTTCAATCGGCCAGGCGATTATACAAGCAGCAAGACCAAAGGTTCAGATGCCTCCACTCCAAATAGGATTAGGAGTTCAGTTGCATCACCACTTGTCCTCAAAGTTTTTGATTGATATGCTTAACAAGTTAGGCTTTAGTTCGTCGTATTCCGAAATTCACAAATGTGAAACAAGCGCTGCAGTTGCACAAGGTATTTGCCTTATCTGAAGGATGGCCAGTCTTGCCAATTTGTAGCAGACAATGTTGACCATAACTTGCGAACATTAGATGGTCACAAAACATTTCAAGGTATGGGCATAATTGCTTGTATAACAACTGGATTACAAATGGTCTGACACATGGTCGTGGTTTGTCTGAAGCACAAAGAAACCAATGGTTGCTTTGGATGCCAGCATGTACAAAATACAACAGTGCAATGCAAGAATTTGCCAGTGTCTCTTACCATACCAATGAACAACATGTTCAGAGCAGTCACTCGAGAAGAGAAAGAGATGAAAAAGACAACAAAAATCCTTGAATTTCTACAGGACAGAAATCCTTTTGAGGAAACCCATTCCCTTCGAAACATTGAATCTGGTTTAACAGTAACTGCCGCCAATCAAGTGAATGTAGATAGTGCAAAGATGGTAGGTCAAAAGGTACTTGACACTATGCTTAATGCAAATATCTTAGGATATAGTTTCAAACGGTCAAATCACGCAGTAACCCTTAGTTCTAAATCCATCATGAAAGTGAATGAGGAAACTATTCACATTGATCCACAATTGCTTTTAATATAAATTGTGTAGTTTTCCATCATCATTATTTGAATCTTCTGGAATGTTTCGTCCAGCTGACAAAACTGCTTTGGCTAATGCAATTTGGTCACTTGGCAATTGCAGTATACAGGAACAAATTAGCGATTCAGTGAAATATGTTATCGATGGTGGTTCACTGCTTCAGCGCTTGCCTTGGACATATGGTGAAACATTTGGTGGTATTTGTAAGAATTACGTTGAACATGTCAAAAGAAAATATTGTTCGGCCTCAGTCGGGGTTGATGGTTACTTAAATGGTTCTTCTACGTAAGACTGCGCACATCACAAACGTTCACGAGGACTTGCTAGTACAAATGTACAATTCAACAAATCAACACCAATCAGATCCAATACAGACCACTTCTTAGCTAACAGTGAAAACAAACAGTGCTTCATAAATGTGCTTAGTCAATATATACTGGAGAATGGGTGTTGGTTGGAGCATGCACCTGATGATGCCAACGTATTGATAGTGATGACAGGGATAGCTAGTGCGGAAAACCACAAAACAGTTGTTGTGGGGAAAGATACAGACCTTCTGGTTTTGCTTTGTTATCAAGCCAACATTTCTGCAAACAAACTTTATTTCATATCGGGTGGAAATCAGAGGAATGCTAAAACATTCAAGGAGTGGGACATCATTCGAAAAAAAAAAAGTACTTGCTTCTATGTGCAGAATGCTTCCCTTTATCCATGCAGTCACAGGTTGTGACACCACATCTAGAATTTTTGGAATTTGCAAAGCGGCTGCATTGAAAAAACTAAAAACATCTGTAGGCATGCAACAACAAGCATCTGTTTTCTTGGAGAGTAAAGCAACTAAAGAAGAAATAATTACAGCTGGTGAAAAAGTTATTGTCATCTTCTACAATGGTGGTCTGAAGGAAGGAGTTGATGCTCTCAGATACAGAATATTTCTCAGCAAAGTCATAACTAGCATAAATTATGTGCCAGTTCACGCAATGCTACCAACAAATATTTTCACAGCTTACTTGTTTACCTTCAAATACAGGAATGGATTGGAAATGAAACTCTATTTAATCCACTTGAGTGGGGTTGGAGGTCTGAAAGTGGATTATTCATGCCAGAACAAACCAAAATGTTACCAGCACCAGAGGATTTGTTGAAAATTATCAGATGTTCCTGCAAAAGGAATTGTGACACAAAGCGGTGTACTTGTAAGCGGTATGGTTTTGAATGTTCGTCCGGATGTGGGGAATGTCGCGAAATAAGTTGTTCAAATGTGCAGGTTGTGGTGGACCAAGACTTGGAAGAACTTTTAGATTAAAAATGTGTTGATGTAAGTTATGTATGAATTGAGAAATGACACATTTTGAAGAAGAAAAAAAGAGGATATTTTAATTCTGATAAAAAATTGAACACATTGTAGAACACATTGTAGAAAAAGAAGTACATGTATACTGTATACAATTTCTTTTTTTTTCCAAAATGTTTTTAAAAATTGTCTGCTACAAACGCTGCATGTCCTCTAGTTCAGGGTTAATGCATTTTTAATGTTAACCGTTATATTTATGCAATAATGGCATTTATAAAACCTGAAAGAGATATTTTTAACCTCTGTACTGCTCAGTTATATTGGTGCTTTGATTTTAATACTTCATCCTTTAACCGTTAACCTGTTTTGATATTTAATAATTTGTTTCATTTTAAAACATCTGAGTTAAAATATCTTGCATTTATGAAAAAGATGGAATTTATTTTGTCAAGGATAGCAGAAAAAAGAAAGAAATTCTGCCTATCTATGTTTTTCAACGTTTCATAAGTCATCTGCTGCAACGGCGTCAAATGTTAATGTTTCATGTAAAGGGTTAATGAAATTGAAGGTTAAATGTTATATGTTATTCATGAAATTTAAAAAAGGCATTATTATTGTAAAATTTAATTGACAGTTCACGCACTTTGGATGACATCATTTGGTCCACTCTAGTCGAAAATAGGTAAATTCGGTACCAGCCTGAATGTTAATTATAACATAATATAACCCTATCTCTCAAACCGGCTTACAAAAGAAATGTGTCTATCGAATTTTCGAGTGCAGTTGATCAAATGATGTATTCAGAGTTCTCGGTCAAATTAGTACTACAATACTACAATGCCATTTCAACGTGTATGTTTTGCTTGTATATAATAGGTGGGTGGGGTAAATTTACGCTGAAATAAATACATTTTAAGGGTTTATTAGGTTAAAAAAAATGCATAGTTCAATCAAGATTTATATGAAATATGTTGGATTTAAAGTGGTTTAAGTTTTGTCTGAAATATAACATTGTTTTCAGTATAATTAGCGTGTTTCTGCAAGTGTTTTGAATGTTGACAAGATTCGTTGACAAAAAGTAAAAGACGATTAAACACTTTTTGCATTCAAAGATTTTGTTAGACTTTTTATATGTTATCCATAATACATTGAACATATGGAAACAGGTTAAAAAAATTCTGTTGCAATTACTTGAAGGTTAGGTGCTATTTTTTCATAGGATGACTGGACTATATATCCCAGGTACTTACAGGCCAAATATAATCACTCTGGGCCTCCTGTTTATTCAGAAGAAGTTGTTTAAAGATTTTTATATATTTGACCACTGTGGTCTTGAAAGTAGGTCAAGGCCATTTATTGGAGGAAACTATGTAGCATTTCATGCCAGGTATTTACTGGCAAAATATCATCACTCTGGACTTCTTTGTTATTCAGAAGAAGTTGTTAAAAGATTTTCATATATTTGACACTTGTCTTTGAAAATAGGTCAAGGTAATTTATTGGAGGAGACTATATAGCATTTCATGCCAGGTATTTACTTGCAAAATATCATCACTGGGCCTCCTGGTTATTCAGAAGAAGTTTAAAGGTTTTCATATATTTGACCCTTGAGACCTTGAAAGAAGGTCAAGGTCATATATTGGAGGAAACTTAATAGCATTTCATGCCAGGTATATACTGGCAAAATATCATCACTCAGGCCTCCTGGTTATTCAGAAGAAAATGTTTATAGGTTTTCATATATTTGACCCTTGCGACCTTGAAAGTAGGTCAAGGTCATTTATTTGAGGGAACTTTATAGCACTCTATCCCAGGTACCTCCTGGATAAATATCATCACTGGGCCTCCTGGTTATTCAGAAGAAGTTGTTGAAAGGTTTTCATATATTTGACATTTGTGACCTTGAAAGTAGGTCAAGATCATTTATTTGAGGAAACTTTACAGCTATATATCCCAGGTATTTACTGGCAAAATATCATCACTCTTGGACACCTGGTTATTCAGAAGAAGTTGTTTAAATGTTTTCATATATTTGACCCTTGTGACCTTGAAAGTAGGTCAAGGTCATTTATTTGAGGAAACTTTATAGCACTCTATCCCAGGTACCTCCTGGCCAAATATCATGACCTTAGGAGCTCCAGTTCTTTAGAAGAAGTCATTAAAAGAAAACAGTTGACGGACTGAGATGGACGACATACATCACACCATAACATAAGCTATAAACAAGGGGTAATTTAATTGGAAAATAGGCCTTTTTACTTCTTTGTCTATGTAAAAATTCAGGAGGGATTATTAAAACAATGGGGAAATTATCATGATCCCCTATCCTAGAATGGGCACTGATATTATTGCTTATATACTCTGATCTGTCAAGATTGACAGCTGTACACACACAAATTGAAGAGCAATGCAATATAAAAAGAGTGTTCCAAGAAACAAATGTGTGGTCCCCTGCCAATTTGTCCTAACAGATATAAAGCAGACGACTTGGAAAAGATCAAGTAAATATTGTGGAAAATCTGTACAAATCAAAGCACAGTTATGGAATAAATAGAATGGAAAACAATGTAGCAAAAGAAGAAATTTCTCAATATGCAGATTTGTCAAAAGGTGTCCATTTACTGGGATAAGGTTAAGTGAATCTCTTTGATGATAATGACCTTTATATTTTCACAGTGTATACCTTATCTATGAAATGCATACATTCATCGGAGAACATGACATCTGCAGATTTCTTTTAATTAAGTTTTAATTAAATTTTCAACAACAAAAAGATAAGAATTAAATTAATTTTGTTCAAAGGTCTTGTCAGATGACGACAGTATGTGGACTTTTGACAACAGCTGGTAAACCTTTCCACACATACAGAGACTTTCTGATACCTCTACACCAGATGACTTCTGAAAACATTTTCAGAGCTCTAGATTAGCGGCGTTTTCCATATTTTTGCTTAGATGTTTTCAAAGTAATATGCTGCAGATTTTTTTTCATGTGAAAAAGGGTTAAAATATACAGGCACACTGATCTGTTATTAAACTATTAGATCTATTACAAGAGGGCCATGGTGACCCTTTAGTGCTCACCTGAGTTACATCATATGTGTGTACACATCAAGGTGTCCATGGTTTTTACTTAACTCTTTCCCTCATATAGACGCTTTCTGACGCCTCTACAGCAAACAGCTTTTTGAAAACATGTAGAAAAAAGAAGAAATGACACAATTTCTCCTTTAGCCACAATGTTTTCAACTTTGTTCAATAATTTTACCTACAATTATAGAGAATTTCCATATCTTTGAGCAGACATTTTCAAAGTCGTCTGCTGAAGATTTGTTGTATGTGGGAAAGGGTTAAAGAAGTAATTTGATAATGATATTAGTCCAACATGAGACAGTAAAGACTATGTAGAGTGTCCACAAGATTTTGCTTAAGGGTTTGACTTGATATGACCCACATTTAATTTTAATATCAGAACTCTAAGAAATGTGAATATCTCATTGTATTAAAATCCTTATTTGATCCTTGAGCCCTATGTTGTGATACTCAAAAGTTGTCCTAATAAGAAGAATTATTTATGTACCGTGACAACAAAGGGTTTTGCCGGGATGTAAGTGATACAGTCTAACCTGTGTTTAAAGACCACCCATGGGAAGAGAACAAATTGGTCTTTATTCACTGGTTGTCTTTAATTGCAGGATCATCGATTTATGCAGAATATGAGTAATTGAGATACAAGCCGGTAGACGACATGGGATTCGCCTTGGTTGTGGGTCCTTAGCAACAAAACTCAAACGCGCACACCCTGAGCCTGTATGGCACCTGTTCACCAAGTTTCATCGGAATCGGCCCGTCGGTTTGGGCTGTGGAGCGTCGCTTTACAAACAAACAGACAGACAGACAGCAGGAAAAGCCTGACAATAAGGGATATCTAACGAAGCGAATCCCAATTAAAAGTGTGGTTGCTTTAGACAGGAAATTGTTATATGAAGGTGGTCTTAAGCACAGGTTTGACTGTTTATTGTTGGAAACAACCCATTTAACCTTTCCCCCATACGACAATTCTGCAGCAGACGACTTTGAACGTATTTTGTCAAAACATAAAAAATCTCCATAAGTGAATGGATAACCTATGACAAAAACTAGAAAACATTGTGGCAAAAGGAGAAATTGCACGTTTTGTGCAATTTCTTCTTTTGTCACTATGTTTTCAAAAAGCTGTCTGCTGCAGAGGCGTCAGAAAGCGTCTATATGAGGGAAAGGGTTAATTACTCCTCTTCATCTAGAGGATCTAAAACTATACAAAATAACGACAAGGCTTAGTCATTATCCCCCATACATCATATCTACAGTTGACGACTTTGAAAACATCTTTGCAAAAATATGAAAAATCTCTGTAAACATAAGTTAAATGATTGAAATGGCAAAAGGAGAAATTGCTCATTATGAGCAATTTCTCCTTTTGTCACAATGTTTTCAAGTCAACTGCTGCAGGGGCTTCAAAAATGCATCTGTATGAGGGAAAGTGTTAAGCCATTACAGATGAAAATGAATTGACCATGTAAAGTGAATGAGCAATGCCTGTGCTCTTAGTGGTAGACGGATGGGAAAGGGGGTCACAAAGGTAGGCAAGAAACTACATAGAGAAGAACTATTGAGCTGGAAAGATGAGTGATGCTAGTTTTCAGCTAGACCTATAGCTTAACCCTTTCCCTTATATAGACGCTATCAGACGCTTCTGCTGCAGACGGCTTTTTGAAAACATAGTGACAAAAGAAGAAATTGCTCAAAACGAGCAACCCTTTCCCACATAAAGACGCTTTCAGAAGCCTCTGCAGCAGATGACTTTTGAAAACATTGTGCCAAAAGCAAAAATTGCTCAAAACGAGCAATTTCTCCTTTTGTCAACATGGTTTCAACTCTTTTTAAATAATTAAACTTTCATTTATAAGAGATTTCCCATACTTTTGCCTACATGTTTTCACAGTCGTATGCTGCCGATTTGTTGTATGTTGGAAAGGGTTAAATGTCTAAATTAACGGATACATACCTAATATGGTTCTGCGTGCAGAATCTGGTGTACAACCTTCCATGTAATGGAGGAATATCCACTTCATACACACAACAAGCCATGTTAATTCTCCTAAAAACGCAACTGAAATAACAAAATTAAATGGATATTTTAGCACTTTGGCTGCTGGAAATGATTTTTTAAAGCTTTTTAACCCTTTCCCACCTGCAGACACATTTTGACGAAATAGCTGCAGACTACTTTTGAAAACTTAGTGGCTAAAGGAGAAATTGCTCATGATGAGCAATTTCTCCTTCCATCACAAAGTTTTCAACTCTTTTTAATAATAAAACCCTTATTTATGAAGATTTCTCATGTTTTTGTCAAAATATTTTTGAAATCGTCTGCTCCGTATTTTGTTGTATGTGGGAAAGGGTTAACCAGTATAGAGCTAGGCTGGGTGGCCGCTATCTGATCAGACTCTATAGAGTTGTTTGCCCAACATTTTTATCTTGATATTTACTAAAATTAGGTATTATTCTTCCATTGAAAAGCTTATCTAATGTTATGGGGCTTTTGAGATTTAATTGTTTAAAGCATTTATTTTTTATTTTAAACCAGACTATTAATTTTCTGGAACTGTTATCAACAAATAGATTAAAAAAATAATTTCCAATTTCTCATTTATTTCTAAGGACATGTACTCTTAGCCCTTTCCTATTTGAAGACACATTTGGATGCATCTGCAGGGGGGTGGATTAACCATTATGTTATTGAACTGCTGCTTGGCTTTAGATGTTTTCTTGATTGGGGAAACAATCTTTATGGTGTAATGGTAAGAGCATCTGCCTTGGGAAATTTAACCCTTTCCCTCATACAACAATTCTGCAGCAGACTGATTTGAAAACATACCCGAAAATAATTGGAAACTCCTTTTAAACGAAAGAACAATATTTGAATAGAGTTGAAATCCTGGTGACAAAAGGAGAAATTGCTCGTTTGGAGCAATTTCTTCTTTTGTCGTCAAGTTTTCAAAGAGTCGTCTGCTGCAGAGGCAACAGAAAGCGTCTATATGAGGGAAAGGGGTATTAAACCAGGGTTCAATCCCCGGTCGAGTCATATCATAGACTTTAAAATAAAAGTACTGCTACATTACCATGGAAACATGTGATATAAATAATAACTGAAAAACTGTTGAAAACGGAATTAACCTTTTCCCACATACAACAAATCTGCAGCAGACAACTTTGTAAATATGTAGACAGAAGTATGGAATATGTCAAAAAATAAAATGTACTTGCTGACTAAAGTTGAAAACATTGAGGCAAAAGGAGAAATTGCTCGTTATTGTAAGTGTATTTTAATAATGAGCAATTTCTTTTTTTGCCACAATGTTTTCAACTCTATTCAAAAATAGTACTTGTAATTTGAGAGATTTTTCTCAATTTAAGTCGTCTGCTGCAGATTTGATGTATATAATTATAGGAATGGGTTAAATCTTTATTGGCAACTCCAGAGCCTACATTTATTGTAAATACTCAAAAGATACGCCGCCGTAACAAGATGATATCATATCATCATCTAAGGTTCTTTTGCTAAATATTAATCTTTAAGATACTGTGAAACCTCTCCAAGGCAAACATCAGGCAAAGGCAAAGAAAAACAACCTTTCTAGAGACGTGTTTCTATTTAGCGGTTAAAGCAAATTTTGACACATACGAATGCAGGCATTTTTGGAAGTGTTTCTATTTAGCGGTTAAAGCAAATTTTGACACATACGAATGCAGGCATTTTTGGAAGTGTTTCTATTTAGCTGTTAAAGCAAATTTTGACACATACGAATGCAGGCATTTTTGGAAGTGTTTCTATTTAGCGGTTAAAGCAAATTTTGACACATACGAATGCAGGCATTTTTGGAAGTGTTTCTATTTAGCGGTTAAAGCAAATTTTGACACATACGAATGCAGGCATTTTTGGAAGTGTTTCTATTTAGCGGTTAAAGCAAATTTTGACACATACGAATGCAGGCATTTTTGGAAGTGTTTCTATTTAGCGGTTAAAGCAAATTTTGACACATACGAATGCAGGCATTTTTGGAAAATATTGTGGTGGGAAATGGAGAAATTGTTGGTAATGAGCAATTTCTAATTTTCACTCTATCCCAAAAAAATAATTGTCTTTTGTCAATGTTTTCCATCTGCTAATTCTAAACTATCAATCTAAAACCCTAAAAACGGTTTTCGCTTAACCCTTTCCCTCATATAGACGCTTTCTAACGCCTCTGCACTGCAGACGGCTTTTTGAAAACATAGTGACAAAAGAAGAAATTGCTCAAAACGAGCAATTTATCCTTTTGCCTCAATGTTTTTCCACTTTCAGTCCTAGGTTATCCATTCAATTATAGAGATGTTCTATTTTTCGACAAATATGCTCGTAGTCGTCTGCTGCAGAATTGTTGTATGAGGGAAAAGGTAAGCAGGTGTCATTTACAGAGGTTACACTGAATAATCAATACAGGGTATATAGTTTCGGCTGCACATTTGCTAGATCATTTAATTTTAACTGATTCCAACAAACAACAAATCTGCAGCAGACAGTTTTAAACATTATTATATAATTTATAAAACATCAAGGGATCCAGATAACAGGCATATTTTAACCCTTTCCCACCTGCTGATGCATTTTGACGCGATAGCAGCAGAAGACTTTTTAAAGCATTGTGGCCAAAGGTGAAATTGCTCACGATGATCCATTTCTCCTTTGGCCACAATGTTTTCAGCTTTATTTAACAATTTAGCTATCTTTTATGGAGACTTTCAGGTTTTTGATATATATATATCATTTCTATATATGTTTTCAAAGTCGTCTGCTGCAGATTTATTGTATGTGGGAAAAGGTAAAGTTATTATCAAACCCTCGTTTGACCTCCAAACTTCATTTTGTAACTGCTCATAACTCACAATATAGGGTTTCATTTGGTTTGAACCCTTTTCCTCATACGACAATTCTGCAGCAGACGACTTGGAACATATTTTGAAACAAGAGGCCCATGAGGGCCTATGCTCTACTGGTATGGTTCTTTGGTCATTTTCAATCCAGAGCATGTATGTATAGTGAAGATCGGATAGTAAATGGAGGCTCTTTTGTGTTCACAAGCTGTATTATAGCAATTTTTACAATTTCATGGGCCATAATCCAGTCTTGGCGGATCTGGCTGGTTTTCAAAAGGAACCAAGCTCTCATCAATATTTAACTACTATCTAAAGGAACCGAGCTCTCATGGATATCTAACTACTGTATAAGTTTGGTTGAGATACAATCAAAAGTGAAGACTGTATCGTGTAAACAAGCTCTTTTATAGCAATTTTGACCATTTCAAGGGCCATAATCCAGTCATGCATGGGCAGATCTGCCTGGTTTTCGAAAGGAACCGAGCTCTCATGGATATCTAACTACTGTATAAGTTTGGTTGAGATACAATCAAAAGTGAAGACTGTATCGTGTTAACAAGAAATTGTTTACGGACGCACTCACGCACGCACGCACGCACAACGGACAAATCGCCACGACATAAGCCCTTCTGGCCTTTGGCCAGTAGAGCTTAAAAATAGAAAATCTCTAATTGAATGGATAACCTATGACTAAAAGTGGAAAACATTGTGGCAAAAGGAGAAATTGGTTGTTTTGAGCAATTTCTTCTTTTGTCACTATATTTTCAAAAAGCCGTCTGCTGCAGAGGCGTCGGAAAGAGTATATATATTAGGGAAAGAGTTAAGGGGTATACTGTGAGGCACAGATCTGTTAAACCCTCCTTATACAGTTTGTATTATAATGAATTGCAGTAGAAATTCCTTCACTGAAAAATTCTTGGGCTGTATTCATATAGCTCCTTAGGGAACAATATTCCTAACAAATGATCAAAATACAGGAAACACAGATTTCCCTTTTCCCCAATGCAGTTTTTTTTTTTATTATAATTTATTTATCCCTTTTCAACATGCAGATGACTTTTGAAAAGACATATTTTAAGTATTTTAGCATTTTATTAACTTTCCTAAGAAAATATAATTATTATTTCATCAACTTTAAACAAGTTTTTGTAATTGTTTTAAATCACTGAGGAGAATCAACCCTTTCCCTGTAAATTTAGACATTTTTCTGTTAAAGTGTCTCAAAGTCGTCATTTCTGAATTCATTAACCCTGTATAGCAGAAAACATTGCGGGTTAGGGATGAAAAGGATTTCTCCTATTGCTACAATGTATTTTTCATTTGTCCAAAATTATTTATTTAATTTTTATTTTGGAAGAATTTTACTGCAACTGTTGATTTTATTAATTTAAATGAAAAGTTATATTTGTAAAGCCTTTAAAACTTAAAAATTAATGTTATTTATTACAAAACTTATGAAAAGCGTCATTCGTCTTTCACCAATGGGCTACCAGTCTAAAAAGCAGCCAGTTGCTTGGAGAGTATGTTGTGTGGGGTACTGGTGTTGAAATCATTGTAACAAGAACGGGGTATAGACCTGTATAAATACCACTTCTACAGCCTTGTAGTAGAAGCCGGCTATTAAAGGGCTGTTGGTAGAGTGGTTGACATTTTCTTAAAGTTGAGCAACGTTCATCACGGTTAGTGCCTGGATGGGTGACCTGCGATGGCTTAACTCCAGTACACATAACAAATGGTGCCAAAGGTGGAATTTTTGGGTTAATATCACCATCATCCCCGGACCCCGGTGGTTCCCAGTGATGTTACATAGAATCCGCTCTGGTGTATTGCTTGTATTCAGTTGTGTGACTTCGGGTCGAAGTCAAGATAAAGAGGGAGAAATGTAACGGGAACGTGGTATAGGTATAAATATCACTTCTACAGCTTTGCTGTGGAAGCCGGCTATATATAACGACGTTGGTAGAGCGTGGTTGACCTTTCCTTAAAGTTAAACACCGTTCATCGCGGTTAGTGCCTGGATGGGTGACCCGGGATGTTACATGTTACATCATTGTGGAAAAATGAGAATTTTTTCATTTGACACAATGATTTCAATTCTATTCAATAATCATACTATCATACGTATACATAGTGATTTTCTATATTTGTGAATTGATAATTTAAAAGTCCTCTCTGCTGAATGTGCCAGGAAAGGTTTGATCTAGAATTTACTGTCATTTCTCTGGGGGTTTCACTTTAGAAATATCTATAAAATAAGAATATAATTGTTACATAAATTTTTTAGGTACATTATCGCATGATAGAAGATCGGTCTTGATTAAAAAATATATTGATTCTTAAAATAATGCCATTAGGGGAAATTAAATTAATAATTTTATCTAAATGATTTTGTATTTAACCCTTTCCCTCATATAGACGCTTTCTGACGCCTCTACAGCAGACAACTTTTTGAAAACATAGTGACAAAAGAAGAAATTGCACAAAACGTGCAATTTCTCCTTTTGACACAATGTTTTCCACTTTTTGTCATAGGTTATCCATTCAACTATGGAGATTTTCTATGTTTTGACAAAATAAGTTCTAAGTCGTCTGCTGCAGAATTGTCGTATGAGGGAAAGGGTTAAACCCAGTCCGCAAATAGGCAGTATTTTCAGAGGCATAGATAAGAATGGTTAGTTAGTGTGTATGGTGTTTAAACCCAGTCCGCAAATAGGCAGTATTTTCAGAGGCATAGATAAGAATGGTTAGTTAGTGTGTATGGTGTTTAAACCCAGTCCGCAAATTGGCAGTATTTTCAGAGGCATAGATAAGAATGGTTAGTTAGTGTGTGTATGGTGTTTAAACCCAGTCCGCAAATTGGCAGTATTTTCAGAGGCATAGATAAGAATGGTTAGTTAGTGTGTATGGTGTTTAAACCCAGTCCGCAAATTGGCAGTATTTTCAGAGGCATAGATAAGAATGGTTAGTTAGTGTGTATGGTGTTTAAACCCACTTTCAATATTTTTTCAGTTATAAATATCTCATGTTTCCTGGGTAAGTTACCAGTACGACTGATCCATTTATCCTGACCCCAGTGAGTCCGTCGTAATGCGAACCCCACCATGGAGGGAAAGCAAGTAAGGATAAGTTGAGTGGTTGTTTATCAAGATTATCTCTTTTAGTACCCACAACATAGGGCTAAAGATTCAAATGCGCATGTCCATGAGAAAAGGTACAAATTGGCATTTCTGAACAGTGTAGGTTCAGATTAAATGGAAAAATGCCTCAATTTAATCATGAAAATAAATTTTCCGATATCAATTCTCCCCAAGTTTTCCTAGATTGGACACTGGTACATATGTATCAACAGAATTTACACATCTTGATAAATGCTTCTAACAAGCTTATATTATAAGTAATATGTATGTGAAAGAGTGTAGATCTTGTTCTTGCACATGCTGATCCGGATGTAATTGTTCACATTGTTGTTACAAACAGCTGACTTGTACCTTTTCCCATGGACAGGCTTAAATAAGCATCATGTATGCAACTTTTAACTTTAGTTTCTGATTTAGCAATATCTAGATTTTTGATAAACCTTTTCCCAGTTGCAGTCACATTCTGACACATCTGCAGCAGACGACTTTTGAAAACACTAGAAAATGGCAAAATTGCTCATAATGTTTTCAACTCTAATAAATAATTGCACCCTCATTTATTGAGAATTTTCATTTTTTTTGCAAAGGCTGCTTTCAAAGTCATCTGCTGCAGTTTTGTTGTATGTGGTAAAGGGTTAAATTCAACTCATCCTCCAAATTCTTAAATTAAGATTTCAGGCTTTGTAAGTGCACAGAGAGCATTTTTACAAGCACACATTAAGTTGATAATTGGTTGCTATGGGCTAGATAGATTATATGGCGACTGGATCAATACTATTAATGTCTATCATCCTTGATTAGTATCTGACAGATCTATGTTTTCTATCAATTTACATTAAAAAAAAAACGATAATGAGAACCCTGTTATGACAAGGGGGCCAAGATGGCCCTAAATCGATCACCTGAATGATAGTTAATTAGAAGCAAATATTTAACTGCAAATATCTGTGAAAATTTGATCAGGAGTTCAAATGAAACTGCAGGGAATGGACACTCAGTTAAAGTAATAGTTTATCAGTAAAAGCCTTTTAACCCTTTCCCTCATACAGACGCTTTCTGATGCCTCTGCAGAAGACGGCTTTTTGAAAACAGTGACAAAAGAAGAAATTGCACAAAACGTTTTCCACTTTTTGTCATAGGTTATCCATTCAATTATGGAGAATTTCTATGTTTTGACAAAATATGTTCAAAGTCATCTGCTGCAGAATTGTCGTATGAGGGAAAGGGTTAATGTCTAACATCCTTGATTAGTATCTGACAGATCTATGTTTTCTATCAATTTACAACAACAAAAAAAGATAATGAGAACCCTGTTATGAAAATAGCTTGATAATCCGTAAAGTAAATAGAATATATTGTGAAACTGAAACTAGCATCCTCTTTTTTTGTAAGGTTTCGAAATTATTCTTTCACTTCTTGAAAATTTATACAACACTTATTTCCTTAGATGCCTTAACCCTTTCCCACATACAACAATTCTGCAGAAGATGACTTTGAACACATCAAGAAATAAATATGGAAAATCTCTGAATATGAAAGTACAATTATAATTGAATAGAGTTGAAAACATGTATTGATTGATTGGGGTTTAACGCCGTTTTTAACAATTTCTCAGTCATATCACGGCGGCCAGTTCACCTACTCATATGTTCCTGGTTTTTGCCCACCAGTACTCCACACAACAATCTTCCCAAGCAACAGGCTGCTTTTCCACATAGACTTAGCCCATTGGTGGAAGACGAATGACGCATGTCGCAATGATTTTTGTCAATCGTCGAAAAGAAAGTTGGCCGAGCCGGGATTCAAACTCACAACCCCTGGATTGTCAGCCCGCGTCGTTACCATCTGAGCTACCGGGACTCGACTGAAAACATGTAACAAAAAGAGAAATTGCTTGTTTAGAGCAATTTCTTCTTTTGTCGCCATGTTTTCAAAAAGCAGTCTGCTGCAGAGGCGTCAGAAAGCCTCTATATGCAATTCATGAGGGAAAGGGTTAAAAGCTGAATTTCCAATCTATAGACTCTGTCTGATGCCTCTCCAGCAGATGACTTTTCAAAACATTGTACCATAATTGTTCAACTCCATCTATTAATTTTTGGAGATTTCTCACATTTGTGCCATTATGTATGTTGTATTTGGGAAAGGCCTAGAAAAAGGCCTGTAAGGAAAGCAAGCCCCATCCCTTGGCAGTCCAGTTTTTCAACGGATCAGTCTTAGTAGAGGATAACCTAAGGAACATTTGTGCGAGCCTGTGGCAAGCTTAATAACAAATATCTTTGACGAGTTTAATAAAACTGTTTATGAAATGACAACGAATGTCAGATTCTTTTTATCACATGACGAAACATACAAAGAAAATCAGGTTTCCCAAAGCTATTTTAATTTCGTCAGTAAACCGTATAACAATGCCACAAATAATTATTCCAAGGTCATATTCAGCTTAGTTTATTAAAAGTAATAATAAACTAGAGATTGCTTTTTTGAAAAAGCGCTTGTCTCCCCATTTGTGTGGTCGTAGGGGAGGAAAAAAAATGATGGAGATGAATTTTGTAGTTTTGGACTGGAGATAAAGCAACAGTGACAATCCTCAGTTATTGAGTGGAAACCATTTTTCAGCTGAAGTTTACCATGACCTTGGCCTTTGACCTAGTGACCTCAAAATCAATAGGGGTCATTTGCTGGTGGTGACCAACCTGAAGTTCCTGGGCCCAAGCAATCTTCAGTTATTGAGCGGAAACCATTTTTCAGCCCAAGGTCACCGCAACCTTGAAGTTTGACCTACTGACATCAAAATCAATAGGGGTCATCTACAGGTTAGGACCAATCTGCACACCAAGTATGAAGTTCCTGGGCATAAGCATTCTTGAGTTATTGAATAAAAAACATTTTTCAGCTGAGGGTTACTGTGACCTTGACATTTGACCTTGTGACCTCAAAATCAAACAAATTCAATAAAGGTCATCTACTGGTTAGGACCAACCTGCACACCAGATATGAAGTTCCTCGTCATAAGCATTCTTTAGTTATTGAGCGAAAACCATTTTTCAGCTGAAGGTTACCATGACCTTGACCTTTGAGCTAGTGACCTCAAAATCAATAGGGGTCATCTACTGGTGGTGACCAACCTGCACACCAAGTATTAACTTCCATGGCAAAAGCATTCTACAGTTATTAAGCAAAAACAATGTTTCAGCTCATTGTTACTGTGACCTTGATGTTTGACCTTGTGACCTCAAAATCAAACAAATAATCAATAAGGGTCATCTACTGGTTAGGACCAACCTGCACACGAGGTATAAAGTTCCTCGACATAAGCATTCTTTAGTTATTGAGCGGAAACCATTTTTCAGCTGAAGGTAACCATGACCTTGACCTTTAACATAGTGACCTCAACATCAATAGGGGTCATCTGCTGGTAATGACCAACCTGCAAACCAAGTATTAACTTCCATGGCCAAAGCGTTCAACAGTTATTAAGCAAAAACAATTTTTCAGCTCATTGTCACTGTGACCTTTCAGCTCAAGGTCACTGTGACCTTGACCTCAAAATCAAACAAAATCAATAGGGGTCTTCTCCTGGGCATGGCCAACCTGCATACCAAGTATGGAGTTTCTCGGCCCAAACGTTCTTAAGTTATTGAGCGGAAGCCATTTTTAACCTCACAAAGTCACCATGACCTTGACATCAAAATCAATAGGGGTCATTTACTGGTCATGACCAACCTGCATACCAAGTATGAAGTTCCTATGCCCAAGCGTTCTTCAGTTATTGAGCGGAAACAAGTGTGACGGACGTGACCTTGACCACTGTGACCTTGACCTTTGACCTAGTGACCTTAAAATTAATAGGGGTCATTTGCTGGTGGTGACCAACCTGCACACCAAGTATGAAGTTTCTGGGCCCAAGCAAAAACAATTTTTCAGCTCATTGTCACTGTGACCTTTAAACTCAAGGTCACTGTGACCTTGACTTTAGATGTACTGACCTCAAAATCAATAGGGGTCTTCTACTGGGCATGGTCAACCTGCATACTAAGTATGGAGTTCTTCAGTTATTGAGCGGAAACCATTTTTTACCTCACAAGGTCATCATGACCTTGACCTTTGACCTTCTGTTATCAAAATCAATAGGGTCAGCTGATGGGTATGACCAACCTGCATACCAAGTATGAAGTTCCTACGCCCAAGCATTCTTCAGTTATTGAGCGGAAATAAGTGTGACAGACGGAAGGACGGACGGAAGGACGGAACGGGCAAAAACAATATGTCACCCCCATGTATGGGCGAGACATAATAACACTCATGAGATATTATATCTATCACATAAAGTGACTTATGAGGCGTATTTTGATAAAAATGTACTTAAAGTTTACAATATTTCTAGATGAAATTGACGGGTTTTGGCGCCAAAGTGGCTAACGTACGACGTCAAAACGCTTATCGGACGTCATTTTCCTAGTATTAAGTCATGTTATATTACACACGTTGTATATAAAGAAATATGTAATGGGTATATTACATCAGATACAAGCATTGTCATGTGATAAATATACATAAAGGGAACACAAGCCCAGCCCTCAGCAGTCCATGTTTTTCATGGGATTGGAATAATTTGAACAATGTTGTTAGAAGTCACCAAAATAACATGATTGTGTGCCAAAAAAAAATCAAATCGGGCAAGTGCTTTTGTAAAAGAAGATTCTATTTTTTGTTTACTATACAAACATGAAAGGAAAACAAACCCTGTCCCTTGGCAGCCAGGTTTTTCTGTTTTCAAGTTGGAAAGAAACCCACGTAAGAAACACATTCTTGTGAAATTGCTTTGAAAATTGGTCCAATGCTTTAGGAAGAGAAGTAACTGTTGTTTAACCCTTTTCCTCATACGACAATTCTGCAGCAGACGACTTTGAATATATTTTGTCAAAAAATAGAAAATCTCTATAATTGAATGGATAACCTATGACTAAAAGTGGAAAACATTGTGCCAAAAGGAGAAATTGCTCGTTTTGAGCAATTTCTACTTTTGTCACTATGTTTTCTAAGAGCTGTCTGCTGCAGAGGCGTCAGAAAGCGTCAATATGAGGGAAAGGGTTAAGTAAGAAAATGTTAATGGACAGACAACAATGACAGACGCTGAGTGATCACAATAGCTCAACCTGCACTTTGTGTGCTGAGGTGGGCTAAAACTGTCTGCTGCAATAATGCCCACAAAATTATCGGCATGTGGGAAAGGGTTAATACTTCAGCAAAGACAGGTAAAGAAAACCTCATTAACAAGATGCAGAAGCGATTATAAAACTTACCTAAGCGACTATACAGGAGATACTGCATGCTTATTCTTGGTTTGGTTTCCAGTATACTGCCTCTCTGAGAGATCCACATTATCAGTGTTTCTAGGACCAAACAAACACCTATAATCACTAGGTTCCCTAGAACAAGATCCTTTAACTCGTCCGAACATGTTTGTGACACATCAAAATCACCTTTGGCAAAGATGACTGAAAGAGCTATCAACCTGTAAAAAAAAAAGTTCTTTTACCACATGTGACATATGTGCAGCAGACGACTTTTGAAAACATCTAGAAAGAATTATGGAAAATCTCTGAAAATGAAGGTATAATTACTGAAGAGAGTTGAAAACGTTGTGGCAAAAGGAGAAATTACTCGTTTTTGAGCAATTTCTCCTTTTTGTCACAATGTTTTCGAAAAGTCGTCTGCTGAAAAGGCATCAGAAAGCATCTATATGTGGGAAAGGGTTATACATGAATATTATACCACATTGTGGGAAAAGGGCTTTTTCCAAATGTGTTTTTCTTTCAGATTAACCCTTCTCCACACAATTATTCCCAGACAAGAAGCGAGAAAATATTCTGACAAGAAAAATGTTGACAGAAGGAGAAAACTGCTTTAACCCTTTCCCTCATATAAATGCTTTCTAAAACCTCTGCAGCAGACAGCCTTTTAAAACATAATGAAAAAGAAGAAATTTCTCCTTTTGCCACAATGTTTTCCACAAGAACCGAGTTTCGCAGGGAATGGCATTGTGGTTTTTTTAACCAATCAAGATGGCTTAAACAATATCAAATTTTGTAAATGGTAACCAATGAAACATTTCTACTTTTGTATTTTGAAATTGAAAAGCTGTTTTAGAAAAGATTTCTTATTTTTTCCCCAAACCTTTTGCCATGGCAATCCGATTGATTCACCTTGGAATTATATCCCAAATAGGCATGCTTCTTATATGGATTAACACAAGCTTGTTGTTTATCAAGATTGAAGTTTTCAGCTTGCATAGTTTATGAGCTAATAGCTCTGTACGATCTCTGTACGGACGGACAGAAGAATAAATTGTTCAGTCATTATCAATTGCCAACAAGTCTTTCTGGGAGCATAAAAACTGCTAGATATTTAGAAGTTATTATCTATGCTTAACTTCGAATTCCGTGTTTCCCATAATGACTTTTAACATTTTCTGCTTTAGGTTTGTTAGACGGTTGCCTGGGTCAAGGAATGTGTTAAAAAATGTAAATATTTCATCCAATAGAATTTTTCTAGGAAAAGCATTTCTCCTTTAATCATTTAAATTTAATCTTTTCCATTAAGTTTTACTTCTATTTTAAAGCTAGCCCATCATTATCATTTTACTTTCAAAGATTTCCTTCTAATGTTTTCAACCTTGTAGAACCTGCATGTATGTTTAAGTTACAAACAATGACAATTCAAATCACTCAAGAACCTTTGCCATGTCAATTCCTGGTTTACAATATGGGAAAGTTCATAAAAAGGTTCTCATAAAATATGCATTTTTTTTGTGTTCACTAAAGTGTCAGACAGTATTATGTATATATATAAATATCATGCTGAATTGCTATTACATAATGGTTCTATAATAAAATTAGACAGAGTTCGAAGACAGTGGTAGAGCTTCGATCGGCCTCTTGTAGCAAAGGCTCTGGGTTTCAATCCTGTGATGAATGGGTTTAAAAACTGCCTACGGTATTTTTCCACACAAGCAGCGTCAGTACTGATTGTTTTAAGGAAGAAGTAATTCAATGTGAGTGATATATAAGCTGGAAGGCTTGTTTCACCACTGATGTTTAAATAAATCAGTTTTAACTAAATAAGGAAGAATGAGGAGAAAAATATTCATGGCACAAAAGAGATTTGCTCCTCTTATCAGTTACTCCTTTACTTATCAAGGGCTTCAGCGTTGTAATTAAAAACTTATTTTGAAATCCAAAGTTTAGGGGCAATTTTGACCCCTTTGTAAACAATGCAAATTTAGGTGCCATTGCTCAAAACGAGCAAATTGGCACCTAAATTTCCATTGTTTACCAAGATAAAATGATCTAATGCTTATATAAAGACTTTATGGCGAGGTGATTAACCTTGGTAACAAAATACCAATTTTAGTCCAAGCCCTCGTTATGCTTTCAATAAAAGTCCACATAAAGAGTTTATTGTCATTTCATCATATTTCCAGATGCGCAGTTTGAGATAGACTGCAATCAGTTCCTAAAGAAATCAGCAATGTATCTTCAATCTCTTTCTATAAGTAGGTTCCGATTAATCTCCAAACTTAAGGAATCATTTCAGGTTCAGAGAGATTTCTTAGGATTTGTTTTAGATATTTTATACATTAATAATGCTGCATGTATTTATCTACAAGATACTTAAATGAATGAACTACATGTTTCTAGTCTTATAATAAATTTGAAATAAATTTGAAAATGAAATTGTTATAATTAAGTATGGAGAAGAATAATTTAAGAATTTTTAGAAGTTCTGATACAGAGTGACCCAAGAAAAATGTGTGTGAAATTAATTAGAAATTACATGATTTTCTATTTTATTTCTGGTACCTATCTTATGCAGGTGATGGGAGGCTTTTGTCAATTGTCAGGCAACCAGGACAAGTGTTACTCTCAGATATAGAAGCTTAAATCGGGTGAGAAATATAAACGGCCATCATGTAGATTTACCATTTGTTTTCACCAATTTGGAAGAGTATAAAGTTTGTGTTATCAGATAATGTGATAAACATCTGTATAATCTTTCCCACATACAATAAATTTGCAGCAGACAACTTTTAATTATTAAGTCCAAATTATAGTAAATCTCTTTAAATGATATTATCATTATTTAATAGAGTTAAAATCATTGTGGCAAATGGAGAAATTGCTCATTATGAGCAATTTCTCCATTTGCCACAGTAATTTCAAAAGTTGTCTGCTGCAGAGGCGTCAGAAAGCATCTATATGAGGGAAAGGGATTACTTACATGTAAAGTTATTATCTTGATAAAATATGACGAGAACGATTATTTAATGAAGGTGACTAATCCATCATACATGTACATAATATCAAAATCCTTATAGTCAATAGTATAACCTTTAAAGCTTTCCCACATACAACAAATTTCAGCAGACGACTTTGAAAAGATATTTACGAAAACATGAAAATTCTCCATGAATGGGAGTTTAATAAAATAGAGTTGAAAACATTGTGGTAAAAGGAGAAATTGCTCATTTCTCCTTTTGTCACAATGCTTTCAAAATTCGTCTGCTGCAGATGTGTCAAAATGCATCTACAAGTGGGAAATGGTTAAACCTTTTTCCACATAGAGAAGTATTTTGACACATCAGATGCAGTCGATACACATGCTAGACGCAGATGACTTTGGACAACATAAGGAAAGGGGGGGGGGGGGGGGGGGGGGTAATAATCCTCTTAAGCCACCATGTTTTCGACTCTATTCAATATTAACTATATTAATTTTGTTCTTTCATTTAATTTCGATATTGTTGCCAAGATGTTTTCAAAGTTTTCTGCTGGGGATGTTGTTAAAATTTCTGTTGGAAACTGATGAATAAAGTTTTGCATGGACAGAACTTAGTAGTTTAACAACAAACCGTGAGCAATTACTTTTTTCCTACAAACGTTGTATAAAGATTCACATTCAAGTAGCTAGAACAGATAAATTTTTTATTTCATATTTAATTTAATCATAAATATTATTAACCCTATCCCATATAAAACACATAGAAGACAACTTTGAACAAAAAAGGCAAATATATGGAAAATATTTTGTAAACAAAATGAAAATTTGTTGAATAATATTTTTTTTATTATCAAAAACATTAAAAAACATTGAGACTAGTCGAAGAATTTCTCACAATATGCAATAATTTTTCCTTTTGTTACAATGTTTTCATACATCATCTGCTTCAGATGCATCAAAATGTAACTGCATGTAAGAAAGTGTTATCTTACAAAAAATTATTTACAGCCAAAATAAAACATTTTCTGGCTAGCATGCCAATACGAAGGTAAAATATATAGACTGACAGTGATGTTGTTTTTATGAAGAGGGTTGTCTAAGAAGTGATAAATGTATAGACTGACAGTGATATTGTTTTTATGAAGAGGGTTGTCTAAAAAGTGATAAATGTTTTGAAGGATGGGTCCCATAGGAGTCACAATACTTTTATCTAAATCCCATTACAAACAAATACTGATAAAGCAAACAAAGTTATAAATGTGGTTCATCAGTCACATTGCTAAAAATGATAATGTTGGTAGGGAATGATTTTATATTTTGTATTAAAGATAATTAATAATCTTTCCTTTTATGTTATGTAAGTTTGTATGCTCCAGAGACATCAGAAGTTGCCTGTACCATTCATTTTGTTATGAAACAATTCGTTAGGAATAATTTGCTGCTGTCCTATATGATAACTAGGAGGGGGAGAGAGAGAGGGAGAGAGAGAGCACACAGCAACATGATCATTTCCAATATTTATTTAATTAATAGTGTTTTAAGGTGAACCTGTGGCTGCTTGTTAGGGAATCAATAACGTTAATATGTCAAGTTACTATGTCAATCTGTGTATTACATCATATAAAGTACATTTTACAGATTCAGTCTAGAATGTACTGCAACAGTGTCTAAATATTGATTGATTGACTTATTTATTATAATTATATAAAAAAATAAAGGTATTACAAATATTCTAAGGGTTTAGCTATCTTTGGTATGGATGGGCAAATTAGAGTTTTTGTTTCTAAATATCTATATAGGCTAACTCATTACGGTTCAAACATAGGCCTACTGTTGGTCTCTAATTGCGACGCTGCAACCGTTTCTATAGGGTAGGAATATGATTAAGAAACTATTTCAAATTGGAAAATCTCTTAAATGATTACTGCATCCCGCACGATACTTACCAAATCGCATGCGCGCCTACCAGTAATAGCGCGGGAACCACCATGTCGTCTGATCCCGCAGACCAGCGCCGACCAAACACCACAATTCCAGGCATACTTGTAATTAGATATATCCTTCATCGGGGGGAAATCCACAAATATATCATAAAAAATAACATAGTATTTGCCACCTAAAGAACCACAGAATAGCACTTATTCGTAAAACCAGTAACACATATAAACGCAGACGACGTTTTGACAGTTATCGGAAAAGCACTTGCGCTCTGTATCAAGTAGTGGAAGGGTCTATTGAATATTGCTCGCTGCTGGTAAATATGTTCCGCTGGATCGAAATGACAGGCAAGGAAAATGGCTTTTTCGTAATAAATCTACACGATATATTTTTTCATAGACCGTCGGAATAAACTCAAGGATAATATTTGGACTGAATAAAAGGGAGGCATCGTTGAGTATTGAAGAAGGACAATCAGAAACTACACATTATAAGTATTTTGTGTATTTCTCATGATGTTTTCGAGTGCTGATGTACGATATGCATACAGGTCGATTTTTTTCGGAATAGGTCCACATTCAATAGAGAATTGTATCTCGAATAAATCCTTTATATAAATTTAAAAAAATTACAGACACATAAATTTTGTTTACCAGAGAGCTAGTAGACTATGCCCATATGCAGACGCATTTTGATGCATATAGGTATACAGAAATCGACATTCGAGAAGGGGGGAAATGTTGATCATGAGCATTTCTATATTTTGCCATAGTGTTATCAACTATATTCAAAAGTTTTTAAGAATATATTTGCCATTGTTTAATTTAGATATTTCCAAAGACGGCTGCTGATATTCTATATGTTGGAAATTAAGGGCAGCTTCATCTTAAGCAGTACCATTGTTTACATCATGTGCATGGCATTGAAAGTTTAAAACATTGTGAGAAGACATTCCTTATTCAGAGTAAAATTGTCGTTTTCTGCAATATTTTCAAAAGTCTGCTACAGAGCCTTTTAAAGGCGTTGATGGCAATTCCATCCATCTGTGCCCAAGATTCACTTTCCGGAGGTGCTTCCCCTCAGATGTTGATCTTTAATGCACCTTTGTCCGCGATGTTGTGTCATTTACATGAAGCTATCCGCTTCGGTAGACGGATGCCAACATCCAGTTGTCATTATGGAGGTTCGGATGATGAACCGCCGCCAAGATAAAGGATAGTACCGAACGTCTGCATGTCGGGTGCCCACAATACATATCGAGGGCTTGGCGTGAAACAGTTGTAACTTAAAACCTATTTTGAAAACCCAGGTTTAGGGGCAATTTTGACCCTTTTGTAAACAATGCAAATTTAGATGCCATTGCTCAGAACGAGCAATGGCACCTACATTTACATTGTTTACCAAGAAAAGTGATTTAACGCTTATAAAGACTTTATGGCGAGGTGATTAACCTTGGTAAAAAAATACCAATTTTAGATACAACTGTTTCACGCCAAGCCCTCGATATTAAATATCATGTTGCGGTAACGATACAGGTTTTAGTATTGTACTACGAGGGGCGTGGACAATCATATCTCTCGAGACCGGAGGTCGAGAGAGATGTCAAATTGTCCACGCACGAGTATCGCTAATGCAAGGTAATTTTCCTTTTATTGACGCCGCGTGGAAGCGCGGCGTCAGTATGGGATAGGTTTTAATTTTGTACCATGGGGTGACGTAATCGAAAAGGGAGCAATCAACAAATATTATTGTATAGAAAAACTCTGTAATATGTTTGAAAAAACAGCCTTTATGATTGAATAAATTGTATTAACTGATTTAAGAAACAACAAGATACAAAATATGTACATCTGTTACCGTTGTTACAAAACTTTAGACACATTTAAATTGTTTTTAATAACTGTTCCCCAACTAACTAGGCTAAGCTATTTTTATGAGTTGATTTACGGAGTTCATTAGGCTACGCTATTTTAATTGTTTGGTTTACTGCTCTGAAGAGCTCAGAAAAAAGATTCGGGTGATGTTTTTTCCTATTTATTTCTGTTGTATTACTAAACTTAAAACGTTCCTCCCCATACAGTTGTTCATTCAGACCAATGTGTTCTTGCTATATGTTGACTATACATGAGAACTTTTTCTTTTAATTTCATAAATGCTTAATTTTGATATTAAATATCTTTAAACTTGTTAGAATTATTTGTATTTTTTGTTTATATACTCTCGTTTTTTATTATCATACTTCTGCTCAACTTGAAGGAAAATAAACTTCCCTCTCTCCTTCAAAACGGTAAACCAACTGGTTTGAAGACTTAAATTTTCATTTCACGACTAAACTTTCACATAGTTCGTTGCATATAAAGTGTATAATCCTTACGACAAAAAAAAAGGACTCTTTTTGCTCTTGATAACCTTTTTTTACTATAAACTATGGTATCCAGGTGAGCAATAAAGGAACATCTTGGACTTCTTGTTATACTATGTATAACTTATTAAAGAACAAACATATAAATTTCTATATTCTAAATAAAGAAATAAACATAATTTAAACATACAATATCATTTATGATTGGCGTGTGAACCACGCCCCACTTCCTCATTTTGGATAATAATAACTAATATTACAATGACGTCACATCATATTGGCGTACAATTACAATACTCGGTACAAAAAACGGAATTATAATCCGTCGGGTTTGAACTGCGCATGACCATATGCATGTATTTGCGCCTAAAATATGAAGGTACAAAATAAAATTAATATTTCGATAACATTAATTGCTTGGATTTTCTCATTTTCTTAAGATGTTATGCGGGTACAATCATGGCCGTGTCATACTAAAGACTTAAAAATGGTATAAATGCCTTTTTTTGCTAGGCGCTCGGGATAGTGTGGTTAGTATGATGACTGACCAGTGGTGCTAGTAAATTACCCAGGTAACACCGTGCTATAACTAAATAATTGTTGAAGACGGCGTAAAATACCATACATGAAAATCGAAAATATTCACATTTATTTCATCTGCTTGAAAAAAGGGCTTACCTTGATTTTGATCAAATTTCCAGCAATATGGAAGGGACTTGGTTTTTTAATCAAAGTACTAAATGTACTGAAGGTAGAATTGCGATCGTTTAAAAGGAGATGCAGAATTGCATATATACATTAAATCTTTGAACATTGTAAGAGGGACACCTAAGTAACATTCCCGTGAAGTTTGGTTAATATCAGACCAATTGTTAGGAAGAGATTTTGTTTAAAGATAAAAGTTCATTTTACCCCTATGCTAGTGCAGTATGGCAGATATCTTTTCAAACCAATCAATATGGCTTGACAAAATTATGTAGAGGGTCACTAAGGGAACATTTCCGCTAGATTACAAATGCATCTTGAAATCAGACAAAAACTTGAAAAGAAATGGAACTATTAAGTTTTGTAATTTTGCCCCTTTTCTGATTCCGTCTGGCTGCCATATTTTTTAACCAATCAATACGGCTTAAACAAATCTCGTAGATGGTTCCTCAAGGAACATTTGTACAAAATGATCTTGGAATCTGACAAGCGGAGTCAGAGAAGAAGATTTTTTCAGTTGATGCATATTACTCAATTTCTTTTGAAACAGCAACAAAAGTTGTGTTTAGACTGTATATCGTTGAGCTTATTTGAAAGAGGACCACCAAAGGAACATTCCTGTAAAATGTTGTTGAAATATGCCCAGTGGATTAGGATGAGATGTCATTTGAAGCTAAACGTTCAATTTATCCCTTTTCTGATTCCGCCTGGTAACTATGCCTTCCAACCAATCAATATGGATTAAACAATCATGAAGAGGGTCACTGAAGAAACAAATCAGACTATCACTTTTATAAGAATGGTGTTTTAAAATATGTCATTTTGCCCTTTGCTAATGCCGCCTCGCTGCTTTAATTTCAACCAATTATTATGGCTTGAACAATTTTCGTATAAAGTCACTGAAGGAACATTTTCTACTTAATAACTTTGGAAACGGACAAGTGGATTCAAAGGAGAAGATATTTAAATATTGGTCATTTTACTCCCTTTCTGACACTGCACAAACAAGAGCTATACAGTCCAGTGGATAAGGATGAGATGTAATTTGAAGCTAAAGTTCAATTTCCCTTTTTCAGATGCTACCTGGTTTCCATGACTTTCAACCCAACCAATCAATAATATTTAAAACATGTAGAGGGTCACTGAATGAAACAGTTCTGCTAAGTTATCTTGAAAACAGTCAACCACATTCATAAGTATATAATTTTAAAATTGTGTCATGTGGAACATGAGAATATCATTTATATACCTGTGTTGTGCGTATTCAAGCTTGCACGCAAACGATGTAAAAAGCAGTTCACTGCTTGAAAACCCAACATTTATCTCAATATCAGTCAATTTAGTAAATATATGTCCTGCTATCATGGGAGATATCCATGTTTTAAATCCATCAATTTTTAGCAGCGTCGCAGAATAAAAATGTACACAAAATGCAAAATTGTATGAGGTTATTGGCAGTGGGAACTTTATAACTATCATTGTAAAACTGTTTAATTAGTTGAACACACTTATTTTCTCACCAATTTAAACATTAACTTTGTCAGACAATGTTATCAAATAGCATTTGTAAAACTTTGCAAAAATTATTGTCTGGGTGGTATTAGAAATGTAATAAGCTATCACATACAAAATCCGTATTTGCTTAAGATAATCACGTTACCAAATATGGTAATGTGACATCATTTTTTCAATTCAATTCAATTTCTTTATTCAAGTATTTAGGCCTCTGGCCCATATACATTAATATTTACAAATAATACAATATGAATGACACAATTGGAATGAGATATATTACAGAAACAATTATTGAGATATATTCTTAACATATTTAAAAAGTTATATGATTATAAACAAACAAGTAAGCTATACATTGTTTAAAGATATTCAAATATGTCATTGGAACGTCAATATTAAATCTTTTTTTGTGCGATTCTTTTTTCTTTATCAACCATTTTCCTTATGTTGACGCTTTTAGACGCCTATGCAGCAGACAGATTTTGGAACATTGCGACAAAATGAGAAGTTGCTAAGGAAAAGCAATTTCTCCTTTTGTCACAATGTGTTATCTACTCTATTCAATAATCATTTTTATATTTATTGAGATTCTTCAGATTTTTTACCAGATGTTTTCAAAGTCACCTGTGCCAGAAATTTTCTTATTTCATTTTTGTTCAATTGTATTGTAATGCATCTGAGACGTTCCACGCGAAAACCAACATTATGGGCTCTGCGTAATGTATCGAACCACATCAGCCGGCGCAGTTCGCGCAGTCTGATCCGGGCCGACACATTCCATCTCAGGGGGCTAGAGGTATAGAGTAATGATTCATGAAACAGAAAATCCACAAGAGACGAAACGTGTCTGACCGGGTTAGCCTGAGCTGCATGCTTAGTCTGATCGGGAACGATACTTTACGCAGAGTCCACAATGTTGGTTTTCTCGTGGAACGGCTTATTTATATGCATGGAATGGTCTATAATTAATGAAGTAATCTATTATTTTGTATTGTATTATATTCCAGAACAGTTGTATGATGACAAGGAAGAATACGTGAAATTTCAAATCGATTCAATTCGAGGATTGTTTCTGGACATTGGAAATCTGTCTACCTCGTCTGCTCTGGATGTTAAACATACTGAAACTTAGTTTATTCTAGCTTAAATAATGGGTATATTATATTTACAATGATGGTTAAATTTAAATTGTGTAAGAACGGCTACTAAGGGGACGACGTTAAACGTTACTTTAACCCTTTCCCACATACAACAAATCTGCAGCAGACGACTTTGAAAACACGGTGACAAAAACTTGAAAACACGGTGACAAAAACCTAAAAATCTCCATAAAAGATAGCTTAATTGTTGAAAGAAAATGGAATAAATTGGGGCCAGAGGAGAAATTGCTCATCATGAGCAATTTCACCTTTGGCCACAATGTTTTCAAAAGCCGTCTGATGCTATTTGGTAAATAGCATCAAAATGCGTCTGCAAGTGGGAAAGGATTAATATAACATTATACCGGGTTTTTGGGTTAAACATTAACCCTTTACAATGCACATACGACAATTTTGCAGCAGATGACTTTGAAAACATAAGTAAAACTTTTGAAAATCTCTATAAATAAAAATAGTATAAATGAATAGAATATAAAACATTGTGTTAAATGGTGATATTACTCATTCCGAGCAAATTCTCCTTTTGCCACAATATTTTCAAAAGTCGTCTGCTGCAGAAGAAAGCGTCTGCATGTGGGAACATTAACATGTTTTATATGTAAACAAAATTATTATCCACACCAAAGGAAGATGGGATAATGATTTGGCGTCGTGTTCCGTCCTTCCATCCTTCCGTCCGTCCGGATGCACGAGCGGGGTGTTAGTTGGTTAGAAGTGTGGCATAAGAAAACAAATATTAAAGCACTTAAAGTGCTGATGGTAAGGGGCTATATTTTCTGGTTATTAAAAACAAAAACAATGAAAGCATTCTTGCCTTTGCCTCGTTTTGAATAAATATTACTTTTAAAATGAACACATTTTTTTTTTTCATGCGGACTATTTGGGTCCGTCTATAGCATGGCTTTTTCAATAATGTTCATTTTCGAATATGAGACAACCTCGGTGATGAAGTGGTGTAGATCGTGCGCGTCTGGTGCTGGAGGTCGCGGGTTCAATCTAAGGTAATGGCTTTCACTCCTTAACGATCATGCTTGCGTGGTTAGCATTACGACTGACGTGTTGGTGTCAGGATAAATAGACCAGTAGTACTGGTAACTTACACAGGAAACGTCATGAAATAACTGAAATATTATCAAAACCGATGTTAAACATCATACAAACTAACTAATCATTTCTTAATAGGGTTTCACAAAGAAAAGGTGAAAAATCAAATACATTACCTTTGAATTTATTTTAAATTTCAACATTTTGAAGGAGTTGGTTGCATAGGTGTCAAAGGACGTTTGCAGCACTGATATGAGGAATGTATAAGACAACAAGAAACCGCTGAAGACGGTAAGGCCGGATTGTCGGCAATTTGACCTTGAAAATCGACAAACCAAGGTCAAGGTCAAAGTAACCAGACAGACAGACAGACAGACAGACAGACAGACACAGACAGACATACAGACAGACAGGCAGACAGACAGACAGACAGACAGACAGACAGACAGACAGACAGACAGACAGACAGACAGACAGACAGACAGACAGACAGACAGACAGACAGACAGACAGACGGACGGACATCGCCAATCTTTAGACCGGAATTGCTAGAGCAATCCGGCTAAAAATGAAAAGCAATAACTATAATATATTTTTTATAAAAAAAAAATAAAAAAAATAAGACCTGTCTTTGTCTTGAGCAGGAATCGAACCATTGTCTCCCGCTTGACAAGTACACATGCTAATCGGTGCAGCAGCCTGACTATTTCGTTTCCAGGAGTCAATTTATATCATGAATCAACTTGAATATGATTTGTAATAACATTAGCTCATCCATTACATGTAAAAGTTATATAAAGCGTGTCGTTATTACTTCGTAAAATATCAACTATTTGTTACTCTCATTTCAATAGCTTGATCACTGTTTGAGTCGAAATCGAAAAGCTGCATCGGCTCGATTCACAGACATGTACATGTATTTCCATAAATTCGTTTGTTGACAGCGTAGAAATACATTTTTCATTTTGTAATTCCTGTATTTCAACAGCACATGCGTAAGTAATGTCAAATCAAATGCATTTTCCGGTTGATATCTCAACAAGTTACCGCATTTTGTTTTATAGTGACGGACTAAGTGACGGTACGATATGGTAGGGTTTGGTATGCTGGAAACAGTCTATTAATTCTTACCACAATTTTCCACTGATGCATGTGCTTCCATTTATATTATATAAATCTACGAATATCAAGACATCTCTTTGAACCCGAAGTGGTGTTCAGTAATGGAGCGCTACTGTAGAAAGGGATTTTCGAAGTAAACCATTGCCGATATTGTAATGATTCCAGTCTCGATTTCGATGAGTGTCTTCGGAATTTGTCTACTATAGCAGTTGGCTCTGACGAGTCTGACGATTTTTTTATGCCCGTTGCATAGATTTCAACAGCGCACTTTATGTGGAAAATTGTATTGCTTAGGCTAAAAACAGGCAATTTATACGATAGATGTTTTATCACTAATGTTCGGCTACTGCTTATTAATTATATATCTTTCAGTGCCAAATTGTTTAACTGAGTAGACTCTTCTATGTTAGAAATCGGGCGTCTCCATTTCTCATGTAAAAAGAGTTTGGTATTTTTGAGATAACACAAGGGCAAACAATACTGATTTCAGGTCAGACAGCTCGTTACGAGCTGACTCACGTGAATCTGTATTGTTTGCAAAAACCGCAAATTTGCCATTGGTGCTGAGTAAGATAAAACATATCTTTGAACAACCTGGGTAAATGTCATAACTTAGAATAATACATGTCTTACCAATATTCTTAAATACATGCCTAGAATTCGCTACAGTAGCAAACGCATCGCATATATATGACTATTGCCTATTACTGGTCGTTTCAGATCGACCATTGCGCCAGCCTTTCAAATGTGTCGCCTACGTAATCGTGAGGTGTCAACAGGGGAGATAATCCATACAAATTAACGAGATAGAGAAGCGGTGACGGGTGGGTGTTGCGATTGTATAGTAACTATTTCGCAGAATCGAGCGTTGGCTGTATAGTGCGATTTCAATTAACAGAAAATAAAAAAGATTATCTAAATGCACAGGGTTAAAACATTATTTCGAGACAATCTGTTATGCGGTGTCGTCAGCTCCAATATACGCACAGAGAATTAATTGGATCTGATTTAATTTTTCTTCAATTTGGTTTCTGAATGCTTGCACAATATACACATAGGTGTCCTTTTTGCGCACGTACTATTTGATCACGTCAAATTGAATCCCCCAAGTTTCTATTATTATATAATGAGGTCAAAATCCACCCGAATCCAGGGTTTGTGAGTTCGAAGCCCAGCTCGGCCATCATTGTTTTTCGATATTTGACAAAGTCAAGCGTCGTTCGTTTTCCACCAAAGGTCTAATTGTCTATGTGGAAAAGCAGTCAGTCGCTTGGAAAGTATGTTGAGTGTAGTACTGGGGTGAGAAAGTCAGGAAACACGTGAGTAGGTGATCTGGCGTCTGTGATACGACTGAAAAAATGATGAAAACGGATTAAAGCCCAATCAATGAGATAACATTGACTGGGAAGTGACAAATGTCTACTTTTCGTATGCGTGGTCCGAGTTCAGGTTGTGGCAAACTTAACAAAAAGAAGAATAGTTCTCCTTTTGTCACATTGTCTTCAATTTCATTAAATAATTGCTTTTTTACGTTTATTTGGGATTTTCCATATTCTTGCCTAGACATTTGCTAAGTCGCCTGTTGATTGTTTGTTCTTTTTTAAAAAAAAAAGTTAAAGGTAAAACATACAGTATTTGAAACAATCTCCATTCAAAGGGACGCTATGAAAAAGGATATATGTGAGTTATTGTTATTTGTCACCTGTCTAATAAATACATATTCGCGCATGCGCAGTCCGCCGGTAAACAGACCACGTCATCCGTTGTCTTTTCAACAATATCTGTAATGGCGACTTATGAAAATAATAAATATAAATTTGGAAGAATCGTCCACAACTTTAAATCAAGATAAATGAAAAAATGAAAACAATCGAATACGGAAAAGAAACAAGATGCCCAAGAGAGCCATTATCGCTCCATTACCACAAGGGAAAAAGGAAATTGGCTTAGGAGGAAAAGATGTTGTTGTTGTTGTTGTTTTACCACTTAAGCTAGATAAAGCATAAGAGCCCCGCAATCTACGTAGCAAATATGGATTGTTGAAATCTGGTACAGGGTCACACAGGGAACATTTCTACAAAACTGTTTGAAAATCGGCCTCAAATGTTCGGAGGAGAAGATTTTAAAGTTTTCTCTATGGCCATATAAGGCAAAACAGCCCCGCCCCCTGATGGCCACGCTCGTTTATCAATCACTATAGCTTGGGGGAATAAAATAGTGTGTCACCAAAGGAACATTTCTACATTTATTTAATCACCCAAATAGTTTCGGAGTGAATAATTTTTTCTCTCTCTCTCGGTTGCTATGCATATAAAGCAGAATTCTGTTTAGACCCCCCCCCCCCCCCCCCCCCTAAAATGATGGAATTTGGAAGAAGGCATTGAGAGAATACTAACTATGAAGTTCCATCCCAAAATGGCCCAGTGATTACAGAAGCGAAGTCCACGCACGCCCATACAATGCGCCATGGCATCAGCTCGATTGGCGCTTAGCCAGTGTAGCTAAAAGTTGCCGCTAATAAGCTTTGTATCATTATATATATATATATATATATATATTACGATGATTGCTACTTGTGTTCATACTGGGAAAACGTTGTCCCACTAAGGAATGGTTTCATAAATCCAATAGAGAACTTTAAAAGCAGCTACATAAACTATTGGATGATACAAATAGTCCGACAAATCTTATGTTCTTATCATGTTCTAGGTTAGATCTATTCTATCTCATGCGTTTCATGCATTATGAGGCTTCCAAAAATATTGGGAACAATGGCGAATACGAAACGAAATAATATGCGTGCTAGATCTAGAACCAGCTGCAATTTAAATCACTGAACATAAATGAGTTTGACTAATCTGTTTGTGTTATTCTGTTCAAGGTTATTATACGTAATATGCGTCTGGGGATTATTATGTGTGCACAGATATCGGTCATACGTATTGTGAAAATGACGTATATAAAACAACACATACTGCATGAGCAGGGAGTATTCTTCATCCTCCATGTCACTCAATCAGCCTATAAATACTAAAATCAAATGCCGAGTCCCGGTAGATCATTCGGCAATCTGACTAAAGTACACGATCTGACCAAATGTCAGCGTAGCGTTAATAGGAGATGATTTTAATGAGATTGATCATTCGGTAGCGATGCGTTTTTTTTTATCTAGGTGTTCTGAGTTCGATGCCAAACTTGGTCAACATTCTTTCAAATGTCAATGAGACAAGCTTTATTCGTTTTCCACCAATGGGCTAACTGTCTATGCTGCCTGGAAAGACTGTTGTGAGAAAGTCATGACACAATGGGTAGGTGAACTGGCCGCCGTGATATGCTTTTTTTTTTTTTTGCCGGGGATCTTAATAGTCAGTAAATGACATGCGTCCCAAGATGTTTTGGTATAAAAGTATAATATTTGGCAAAGGAATCTCTTATTATGAACAGGTAATATAATCAAAGCACTGCAGTGCTGACGGCCTTGGGGCTGCTGGAAGGTTGGAGAAGTAGAGGAAATGTGAAAGGAAATAACAATTGCAGTTTATGTTTATGTATTTATTGTCAAGAAGTTGAAAGATCATGTCAAAGAAAGTAAATCTTATTTAATTTTAAAACAGAAAGACCTTGTTGGCACTATATCGCTCACCTGAGTGCAAGAGCTGACAAGTATACACATTTAAGACATGAAGAATCAAAGGGAAATTTGACAGCAGGTTTAGGCAGAATATTTTGAAGTTTCTGCATTATTATATTGAGAAATATGTCAATGTTAAATCACGTTCCATCAAGTTGAAATAGTTCTCTAAACCATGTACTAGACTGAGAGAAAGTGTTTGAAATATGCAAAACTCATCAAGACAATTATTTGGACAAAGATTCAGAATGCAACATCCAGTGTGTTATCAAGATTTTCTTTTATTTGGCCTAGTGACCTGTTTTTGGGATAGGGGCGTTTCGCCACTATCTCATAGCGAAGCTGCTTTCGAAAAGTCGGATTTAAAGCTGCAACCGCAGTCCACATGTGTATACCTACACCAAAATCGAGTTTTGATTGGTTATAATCTGCCTTTTCAACGATTTCATTGGTTCGACCGAATCACGAAACCCTCCGCTTGCATAATTTATGAGACAAAATAGTTTCTATGAATGAAACTCACTCTGAACTATGGTTGACCTCAATGTCAGTAGTGTGAGGTAACGTCGACCGTTCTGTGACCCCATTAGTTTACAACAGTCGACTTATAGAGAAATGTGCAAAGCACTGTAAATACAATTATTGAAAGGAGTTGAAACCATTGTGGCAAAAGTAGAAATTGCCTACGAAAAGCAATTTCCCCTTTTGTCACAATGTTTTCGATTGTCGTCTGCTGCACATGCGTCTGTAAGCGTCTGTAGGCGGAAAATGGTTAGTTTAAACTTATTTATTTTAAATCGATTGCGAAACAAGCTTTAAGCTTATATTAATCACGCTCGATGTCTGCTTCCTGGATACTTAACCAGTACTCGCGCCGATTGTGTGGAAAAATCCCAAAGTCAGGACCCGCTCATCACGGGACTCGAACCAGGGACCTTTGATGTGAGAGGCCGACGCTCTACCTCTGCACCACTGTCTTCCACAAAAAATGGTTACATCCTTCCCATGGAAGCGGAACCCTTTCCGTGATACTATAACAGTTCGAATATTTAAAAAATATTGTTGAAAATGGAGCTATTGCTGACAATGAGCAATTCCTCCTTTTCACACAATGCTTTCAAACACGTTTCAAATTAATTCTTTTCATATTTAAACGTTTTACTATGGACGTTCTTTCCCTCTTTCTCCCTTCCGGACACATTTTGAATAACATGCTAGAGATGAATGATTACGAGCAATTTTGCCTTACATCAAGGGGAAAAATATATAGTTGAAACCTTTGTGGAAAAAGAGGAAATGGGTCATGATAAACAATTCTGCAGCCGTCTGCTGCACATGCGTCAAAAAGCGACTGTAAGCGGGAAAGGGTTGAACCGTTCTCGTTATAGCTACTTAGTTACAAACAAATGTTGAAAGTATATTTGCAAACGGAGCAATTGCTGACAATGAGCAATTCCTCCTTTTCAAACAATGCTTTGAAACATGAATCAATTTGTTTCTATAACCTAGATAACGAAAACATTTGTCTACAGTTATTATTTTAACCTTTGCCCCTTTTAGACACATTTGACTAACCTTAACAGATGAATGATAATCAACAAGTTTGTCTTTTTCCACAATGTTTTCATCACTATTCAAAATCATACTTTTATTAATTCAGGTCAATAGTTATGCTTTAGTTCAATGTTGTTTGCTGTATATTTAGTCTATGTGGTCAAGGTTAAGGAATACTGTAAACAAACTTGTTACAACATAATTCGTCCAAAGAGAGAGGTCCTACTGTGTATACATGCCATGAAATAATGTTACAAACGGTCTCACCGCTACTGGGGAATTGTTGGTAAAACAGGTCGCGTTTTGTGTTGAATATTCTCGTGTGTCGCTGTATGTAGACCCTACTAGGAAATAGAAATTAAATCTACAAATTATAGATAAGTTAATTTCAACATTGATTGATTGGGATTTAACGCCGTTTTTAACATTTCTTCAGTCATATCACGGCGGCCAGTTCACCTACAAATGTATTTCCTGGTTTTCTCAAACCAGTACTCCTCACAACAATCTTCCCAAGTAACTGGCTGCGTTTCCACATAGACTTAGCCATTGGTGAAAGACGAATGACGCATGTCGCATTGACTTTTGTCAAACGTCGGAAAGAAATTTGGCCGAATTTGTCAACACATCCGAGTTATAACCGCAAGGTCATTATTTATTTTATTATTGAGAAGCTTCTAGCGATTTTGGGACTAAAATTATAATGTATATGCATTTGCGTTAATTTAAGACTCAACGTTCATCAACGTGTAATATAGTCCTAGATGTATCTGTTGACAAATAAACTAGAAATGTAGTCTAAATAGGTTTTTGAAAATTAACCTTGACGGTCCGGTCCCGTTTCGGAGATACAATTAAATTGCAAATACTTTACAAATACCATAATCTAAGCTGACGTGTTTTGACGCATCGAACCAGTCTTCTGTAATCAATACTTGAGTTGTCTCCGTCTGTAAAGCTTGGAGGTATAATCCGACGTCCGGCCGGCTGTCTGCCTAAATGTGCATTCGTCCGTCCGTCATGGATTGCATGTATTGGTTAACACGTTGTTTCTGTATGGCAGATTTATTTCAAAGTGGTCACAATTATACCCGTGTGATCAGGAGAACGGCAAAGTACTAGGTACATAACTCTGGTCTGTTTTTTCAGTTATCTCCATTTTTCCTTATTTAGTTCAGCGATTGTCTCAATTAACTTTCATTGTATCAATTTCAAACTTGGTTTGTAGGTCACTTATGACCTACAGATTTGCAGTGCACCATTACCATAAATTTAGCATGCTGCGTTTGGAGTGTGTATATTTTTGTCTTTCAATGTCCTCCCTTATTATATGCAACACATGCGTTCCGTGAAATTCCCTTTTTCGTTAATGAGTGCTTCCCCAAGAGTTGTACTTCGTCAAATCTAATCTGTTTTTTAGGTGTAAACTCAATTTTTTCATTTCTTCGGTTATTGTCTCAATATATGTCCAATATATCAATTTAAGACTTGGTGTATAGGAAACTCAGAGCTGCAATTGTGCAGTGCAAAAGAAACATAACTCTATCATGCTTTCGATCGTCTTTCATTTATCAGCATGATTACAATATACATTGTGGATCTTTAGTGATTTCTGAACTAGAAATATTTTAATTAAGGGTAGCTGCTCGTTTTTTTTTTGTCAATCTTTTGTCCTTCGATATTTTGTTTATACAAGAAAAGGGTAAAACTTTGACAAATGAGGTATATGCTATTGGCAGGCAATATGTGTTGCTTCAAACATTTTTGGTTTGGTTTATTTAAAGGTCCTTGTTTCATTGTTTCAACAATGTTTGTCCATATGATCTATGCCATATGTTTTCAACTTACATATGCCCCCTATACCATCAGCGCTTTCAGCGCTTTGATTGTTTACCCGATATGACTCTTATTCGAACATGGACTAGATATCATTAAGATAAACATTCTGATCAAATTTTAAAAAACGTGGCCTCTACAGTGTTGACAAGATTTTCCTTTTAATTTGGCCTAGTGAACTAGTTTTTTAACATACATGACCAATATTCAAACTTGGCCTACATATCATCAAGACAAACATTCTGATACAGTTTCAACATGCTCAAGTTAAAAATGCAGCCTCCATTATGTTAACAAGAGTTCCCTAGTTTCTGACCCAATTTGACCCATATTCGAACTTGACTTAGATATCATTAAGACAAGCATTTTAACGAAAATGCAGTCACAGCACTTGCGGGCACCTGCACAGCACGATTGAGGGAGAGGTTTGCGTTTGCACGCTACCTCTACAACTTAGTTATTGGTGAATTGGTGGCTGAAGAGGATGGACTGCCACTCTCCCTCTCTTGTGGATACTGCCCTCTCCTTCTCCTTCTGTCCTCCCTTCTTTTATAGGGCATCTTGTAGTACTGTTACTATGACACTTTTGTGATAAACTATGTGTTAAATTGTTACCTCCTGTGAAGAGCGCGACTGGAATCTGATTAATGATGCGATGACCCCGCTTTATAACCTGCGAGACACATTGGATGGTCGGCCTTTCCCCGGTCAATGTCTGCCCAATGTCCGGCCGGATTCTGAGCGGCGAATTTGGCCCGGCGCTCGCCAGATATGTATGATGTCCGACCGGGTCGGGTGTCTTGGGGTGGGGTGAGTCAGGCACGGGTCCTATGGGCTCCGCTAAATCCGCCACTACATTTGCCACGCTTTTTCTTTGTTTACTATTAATTTTTCGACGCACGGACCCTACGGCCCCTGGTAATCCGCCACTGTATATTTCACGCGACTTCTTTCTTTTTTTCCGTTCCTCTTCGCGAATGTTAATAATGATAACAAGCGTCCATATTTGACCTCTCGGCGCATTAATTTCTAAAGCATTTCTTAAACTGATATTGCAGTACTCACGCCTTAGTTGTTCACTGATGTTCCAACAACATTAAAATGATATTTATAGGGGAGATCCTAACCTTTTAAATGCAGTTTTGTTGAATCCATGATGAACTATTTTTCTAGCGCAGTCTCACCCGTAAATGCGTTGTTGGGTGTTAACAGCAATTGGCAGGCTTCCAACTCCAAAAAAATGGTATTGCTACTATTGCTCAAGCCCCAGGCCAAAAATAACAAAGTTTTGTGGATTTGAAAATGGGCTAAATTGTAATTAATACCTTAATTCTTTACCTGATATATATGAGCCGCCTCTTGCGATATTTAATCTTCCTGCATCTGTATATAGTGAAAACTCACGTTACCAGACTGCCCCCTTGTCCAGGGGTTGTATGTTCGAACCCCAGCTCGGCCAACAGTCCTTCCGACGTTTGACAACAGTCCATGTGACACGTGTCATTCATCTTCCACCATTGGACTCATAGTCCGCTATGTGGAAAGGTAGTCCGTTGCTTTGAAAGACTGTTGTGTGAAGTACTGGTGTGAGAAAGGCAGGAAACACATGGGAATATTAACTGGCCGTGATATGATTTGAGGAAAGCGACGTTAAACTACAATCAATAATTCAATCACTGTCCCCTTTGATGTGGTATAGAACCAGATTTGACTTTTTGAAGTCCAGTCCCACGTGTGTAGGTATCTACACTGTCACGCCAAACACATCATAATCGTTATTCTCGATATTTCTTTGTTTGGTTTGCATAATATACACACAACACAATTTCAATGTAATTTCTTTTCTTTTTTGTTTTTCTAGTAAATTGATATATTTTTTCTTTCGTTTTATCTTTTTCCACTTTCGACCACCCTTTCTGAAATGTCGTGAGAATCTCGTGTATTGTTTTTTTCTCAGCGCAACGTGAAATTAGGATGTTGGACAGCTAGACAAAACAGTATACGCCTACATAAATGATATTTTGTGGATTATTGATAATTGTTTAGATATACCAGGGACGTAGATAAAATCTACGTTCCTGGATATACTTTGAATATTGTCGGAATATTATAAATCAATAACGAAACATTAATGTCAATTAAATAGCACCCTCATATTTTCGCTCTCCTTTTCTCGACAATTTCAAAATAACCTGAACAATCTGGCAAATTAAAGGTATTTGTTAAACGAATTATGTCAAAATATTACTTTGCAGTTGCAGTTTTAATTTGCATGCATTTTCTGTTTTCTGGTTTCGAAGTCACTGGATTAAAACATCTTTGACAGTTACACTGTTGTGACAGGAGTATATCATTTTAAGCAACGTCCGTTTATTCCTTGAATGCTTTCTGCATTTCAAATGAAACGTTGTTGTTATTACGGTATGTTTTCATGGTTACAATATACAACTTTATTTGAACGGAATAGAGTTCCAATTTATTCGTTGTTTGGTAACGCGTGGCCTTATATGTTCAACCAAATGACTGATGTTTATTTACTAACTTAATTATGTCGGAATATAAGAAATCAATAAAGAAACATAAATGTCAATTAAATAGCACCCTCATATTTTCGCTTTCCTTTTCGACAATGTCAAAATAATTGCATACCCTGATTAAAACATCTTTGACAGATACAATGTTGTGACAGAAGTATATCTTTTAAAGTAATGTTAATTTACTCATTGAATGCTTTACTGCATTTCAAATGAAACGTTGTTGTTATTTCGGTATGTTTTCATGGTAACAACATTCAACTTTATTTGAACGGAATAGAGTTTCAATTTATTCGTTGTCTGGTAACGCGTGACCTTATATGTTCAACCAAGATGACTTAACGTTTTTTTACTAGCGTTATTGAAAAAAAAAGTTGCAACTGAGGAGAAATTGCTTATTAACCCTTTCCCTCATATAGACGATTATGACGACTCTGCTGCAGACGGCTTTTTTAAAACATAGTGACAAAGGAAGAAATTGCTCAAAATGAGCAATTTCTCCTTTGTCCACAATGTTTTCACAATGTTTTCAACGTTATTTACCAATAAAGCTATCTTGTATGGAGATTCTTTTGTCACAATGTTTTCCACTTCTAGTCATATGTTATCCATTCAATTATAGAGATTTTCTAAAAAATATGTTCAAAATCGTCTGCTTCAGAATTGTTGTATGTGGGAAAGGGTTAAGAACAATTTCGTCACCATGATTTCAAAACTCGTCTGCTGCAGAGGCGTCAGAAAACGTCTGTATGTGGGATCAGGGTCTTTCAAATAGTACTATTTGAAAGACCCTGGTGGGATCAACAGTGCACGCGATGAAAATTATTCTAATTGAGACATTTATGTGATTGTACTGTTTTATCTTGTCAGATAAGAACCGGTTATAGAAGGAGAAGCATTTTATTAAGAGATAAATAATTTGTTATTACTGCAAATGTTATTTGTTTTCTAAGATTAAATCTCTTGCTAGCATTTAACCGGAATCCAATGGACAGCGTGGCAATAATTTAAAAACCTTGCCTTTGGCGATGGTATGAACTTAATTTCACGCAACACCAAATGAAGGACAAAGCCTCTTTCTTAACCATGTCCCATATACAGACGTTTTCTGACGCCTCTGCAACAGACGACTTTTGAAAACCTTGTGGCAAAAGAAAAAAAGTGCTTATAATGAGCAATTTCTCCTTTGTCCACAATGTTTTCAACTTTATTTACCAATAAAGCTATCTTGTATGGAGATTTTTCAGGTGTTTGTCGCTATGTTTTCAAAGTAGTCTGCTGCAGATTTCTTATATGTGGAAAAGGGATAACAGAAACATAAGTGTGACGTGGAACTAAAACCTAATAAGTACGATACAGAGGTGATAAAGACTAATTCCCAAAGTGACCATTCGATAAAGATAAATGACGACACACTAAAAGTCAACCCTTTCCCACCATAACGCATTTTGACGCATCTGCAGCAGACTACTTTTGAAAATGTTATGACAAACGGAGAAATTTCTCTAAACAATTTCTTTTTTCCCAGTAATTCAGTGCAATGTCGTCTGCTGCAGATTTGTCGTATGTGGGAAAGGGTTAAGATAAACTCGCCATTTAGGCAGTATTGAAACCAAAGAATGTGGTACTGACACTGCCTGGCGTGTATAGAATCCAGGCGCTTACAAGGCCAGGGCAATCTTCGATATTTGAAGCAAGCTAAGAATGGAAGAGAAACACATCCCAGTGATATTTAATTTAAACTTAACACATGCCCTGGAAATTAGATCAGTAATCTGAAAAACAACATGCATCAAGATTATCGCAAATGTTTAGCTTTATCCGTGATCCATTATAAGGCATATAATGATGATGATGATAACAAAGATGTTAACTTTTTTTTGTTTAACCCTTTCCCTCATACAGACGCTTTCTGACGACTCTGCAGCAGACGGCTTTTTTTAGAACATAGTAACAAAAGAAGAAATTGCTCAAAACGAGCAATTTCTCCTTTTGCCACAATGTTTTCCACTTTTAGTCATAGGTTATCTATGCAATTATAGAGATTTTCTAATTTTTGACAAAATATGTTCAAAGTCGTCTGCTGCAGAATTGTCATATGAGGGAAAGGGTTAAATCATTGGAGTTGGTTATAAAAAATATAAACTTGTTATTATTTCATTGTCAACTCCTTTGTACACATATAGACGCATTTTGACATTTTGCAGCAGACGACGTTTGAAAACATGATGGTGTCCAGGAGGAAATTGTTCATGATGTGCAATGTTTTCCTTTTCTCACAATATTTTCAATTGTATGCAATAAGTAAGGTTGCATTTTATAGATCATTACAATAGTTCCGTCTGGATGTTTTTCAAAGTCGTCTGTTGCAGATTTGCTGTAGGATTATCCTGAGAAATGTAAAACATCGATTAGTCAAAAATAACGTTCGGGTTTTTAGTACACTTGAAGGTGAAAGTTCATGTATAGGATGGAAAACATTGTGATGAAATAACGCATTGCGTGTTGTGAGTACTTTTTTGCATCACCCTCATTTTTTTTTCCCAAAACATGTCAACTGTGCATTCGTCGGAGGATATTCGTACGATTAAGGCAGAGGAATATAAATAAATTTATATCATAAATGACGTCGCCAGCGTGAAATAACGTCATTCTATATTTTTCGGTATATTTAAGGAATGGAGAGCTTTTTTTCGTTTTCATGGGGGTATGAACAAAAAAACCTGATCACTCTCTATGAAATCGCGAAGCGGTTTCATAGAATGTGTGATCAGGTTTTTTTTTTCATACCCCCATGAAAACGAAAAAAACCGCTCCATTCCTTATATTTTAGCATTAATATGGCTATTTCAGTGAGTAATAAAACATAATAGTATTTTACAACTTTATTTTCCATAATACAGCACGTCACCAATGTTATTTTTTTTTATTCATGAGGTTATGAACAAAATATTTCAGCCAATCACAGACAAGCAAAAGTGATGAACACAAAAATAAATAAAATATAACTAGTGTAATAACAATGCTACGTAACGTCATAATGAAAAGCATTGAAAATGACCGCGCTATATAGCGACGTCATATATATTTTGCGCTAATAATCGTCGAATTGGAATTTATGATATAAATAGAATATAACATTCGTGGTCATTCAATACAAAATGTTATTAAACTCGTTTTCTTAAATTGCTAAAAACTCGCCAAGGCTCATTTTTATCAATTTTAGAAAACTCGTTTAATAAAATTTCGTATTGAATGACCACTCATGTAATATCCTCTATTTATTTATTATTTGAACTATGATGTTGTGTCATTGAAATATGCTTTTACGGCAATCAAAATGTGGAAGTTAGCCTTAGTTAGGCGTGGTCCACGCGTCAATCATAAATGATATTTTATGTGAAAATTATGTTATTTCTATATTGGGAATATAATTTTTTTTATTTCCCCCCCCTATATTCTGTCTTAAAAGTTATCCATGATAAATAATAAAAGGAAAATGTTGTTGCATTACAGTACTAGTTTTAGTATCGAGGGCTTGGCGTGAAACGGTTGTAACTAAAAACCTATTTTGAAAACCTTGATTTAGGGGCAATTTTGAACTCTTTGTAAACAATGCAAATTTAGGTGCCATTGCTCAGAACGAGCAATGGCACCTAAATTTCCATTGTTTACCAAGAAAAATGATTTAACGCTTATAAAGACTTTATGGCGATGTGATTAACCTTGGTAAAAAAATACCGATTTGAGTTACAACTGTTTCACACCAAGCCCTCGGTATGTTCTACTAAAACCTGTATCGCTACAGCAACATACTATTTACTATTTATATATGAGCCGTCTTGCGAGAAAACCAACATTGCGTAAAGTGTCGACCCGGATCAGCATAAGCATGCCACTAAGGCTAACCCGGATAGACAATTTTCGCCTCATGTGGATTTTCTGTTTAAGGAATCATTATTCTATATCCCTATCCCCCTGAGACGGAATGTGTCGGCCCGGATCAGTCTGCGCGGACTGCGCAGGCTGATCTGGGTCGATACATTACGCAGAGGCCATTATGTTGGTTTTCTCGTGGAGCGGCTCATATGTCTCTGTATAAGGTAAGGGGTTTTTCGTCTGATGATAGAAGATATATCAAGTCTTGTCCGGCTGAATTCGAACTATTGATTCCGTCTTTCCAGATGAATAAATGAATGGATAAATATGTGAGTTAACCATTTTCCCCCTCTTACACCTGCTTTCTGACGCCTATGCAACAGACAACATTTGAACAAATTGTGGCCTATAACGAAAACCTAATCATATTTTGTATTATTAGGTCTTTGCATACAATGAGCAATTTTTCCATTTGCCTCAATGTTTTCAATTATATTCCATGATTTTTCTTTTATTTATAGAGGTTTGCCATATATTTAAACAGATGTTTTTAAAGTCGTCTGCTGTCATATATTGGAAAGGGTTTACGAGTGAACTGACGAATAAATAAATACGTAATTGTATTGTAAATTACGCCCTGTGAGTGATCGTAGAAAATGACGGACGGACGACGAACGAACGAGCAAACATTGTAATTCGGGTAGCAATACATAGAGGATATTACATGAGTGGTCATTCAATACGAAATTTTATTAAACGAGTTTAATAAAAATGTGTATTGAATGACCACGAATGTTATATTCTATTTATATCATAAATTCCAATTCGACGATTATTAGCGCAAAATATATATAACGTCGCTATATAGCGCGGTCATTTTCAATGCTTTTCATTATGACGTTACGTAGCATTGTTATTACACTAGTTGAATACGCATTTTTTTCAATGGCTTTATTCACAGGCGTCCGAATTTCTATTACAGCAACAAATGCGGAAAATCACACAGTACCTCGTTAAAATACACAAAAAGTCTCTCTATATTGTCTATACACTTTGATAAAAATGATCGTAATGGTAATTTGGGAAATCTCGCACGTGTTACTATAAATAGCGCCCCTCTATACGTCCATATAGTGTAATAATAATGACAAGGTGTGCGACGTCATTTATAATATAATTTATTTTATATCATAAATGACGTCGCCTGCGTGAAATAACGTCATTCTATATTTAGGAAATAGATCTCATTTTGAGTGATATACCGGCTCGTATATCACGATTGGGAGTTCAGGTGTGTAGTAATTAATCACGAAGGCCGAATGGCCTGAGTGATTAATTTATACACACCTGAACGACACATGGGATACAAATTAAGGGGGAACTAGGTTCTGACATGACGTTGTTTTCCTTGATAAATCACGTGTAGGCTATTCTATCTTTACTCCCCATTGTATTTGTTTTGGAAATATTCGATTTTTTCAACTAACAAAACATTTTGAAATCAGTTATATCAGGGTCTTTCAAATATTATTTGAAAGACCCTGGTTATATTAACAGTCTATGAACATTTTATTTTTAATGTAACTTTTTCAATTGTTCTTAAACTTATCATGGGCAATTTGTTACTGTCTCAGTCTAACACAACGTTTTCGACCGCGCCAAAAATGTTGCTAAAACACGTGAATGACGTCATTTAAAACAATAACGTCAAAATTACAATTTAAATTTCCAAACGGCATTTACAACAGAAGCTCGTGACTTCATTCATAAAATGTCAAGCCCAACGTAGTAAAATATGCGCACTAAGAAACGTTGTATGAAAAATACGCGGGAGGGAATTTCAACAGCCAAATATAGTTCCGGAAATTTAGAGTGATATATTGCAATTAGATCACGCTCAAATCCTTCTTTGTGTATAGAAGAGAAATTGTCAATAGTGTTAGAATTTTCGGTATATAACTAGTGTAATAACAATGCTACGTAACGTCATAATGAAAAGCATTGAAAATGACCGCGCTATATAGCGACGTTATATATATTTTGCGCTAATAATCGTCGAATTGGAATGTATGATATAAATAGAATATAACATTCGTGGTCATTCAATACAAAATTTTATTAAAATCGTTTTATCAAGGCTCGTTTCTATCAATTTTAGAAAACTCGTTTAATAAAATTTCGTATTGAATGACCACTCAATGTAATATCCTCTATTTATACCAGGGACGTATATCTACATTCAAGGAAGTATCGTATCTACTTGTTAAGAGTGCAGTTGTGCATGAATGGAATAGAGGAGAGTTTTGGCAAGTAAAGATCAAACAATTATTTTGTTCTGTTTTCCTTGTTGTCATTTAAAAACGTTGTTGGCAAAAATGTTCTCAAGATCCAGTCTATGTGTCACGTGACAAACAGATAAATACAAGATGGTGGACGTTTCTACTGGACACGCAGGCATTTGATACATTTCGGGAGTTGCAAGGTAACTTGTAATTCTACAAACACAACTGAGTTGTATTTAAATTGAAATAAATATTTCTTATTATCACCCTCAATTACATGGGCAACAATGATTGCATTTAATAATTGTTTAACAATTTTCTCGAAACACCTGTCAAAAGGAATGTTCACCGATAGCTTTTTTTTTAGAGAGAATGCATAATTCACGTCGGTCAATCATATTTTACATAGCCACTTCTTCCTTCAACCCATGTGCATATCGAACCAAATACAACAAGAGTAAAGTAATTGATCGTAACGGACAACAGAGTTTTGCACATCCATGTTATCCCTTTTTAATACTGTCATTGTCATCAACTTCAAGGTGGTGACATATGGAGTTACATGGAAACACCGGTTCTCGAACCTCTTAACATTTATCAGGATTCATGTCAAAAACCAAAAATACTGACAATTAAATTCAACAATGTATGTGTAATTAAACAAAACATCGGTTCACATAAAATTTATTATGTATAATACATTTTTGGAAATATATAAACAGTCCTTGAACTAAAGGTTCGAGAACAGGGACCTGTACGATAATAGTAACTTTTGGGGCAATTAACTTAAAAAAAGAGTACATTGGCTTTATTTTGACATCTGCTGATGTTTGTCAAGAGGGTTTTGTACTTTTATGGCACTTGTTTTCAATAGTTCACTGTCGGACCGTAAAAAAATGGGAATCCGCCTTCGCCCATTGGTTGGCTTTGTAGATTTTCAACCTGGCATCCTGGGTCTCAATCCCCAGTCGCTGTGAGATGGTCATAGTGGACTGCCCTTAGGCAAGGCACATTTCCTAGCTTAGAACTGGTTTGTTTACCCAGGGATCATGAATACGTGAACTGTCGCCGTGATATAACTGAAATAATGTTGAAAACTGCACTAAAAAGTCCTGCAATATATATACAAAACGTATACATTAATGATTTTCATACTTAACCCCCCTTTCCCTAATAATACTAGATGCTTTCTGATGCCTCTACAGCAGACAGCTTTTTGAAAACATAGTGACAAAAGAAGAAATTGCTCAAAACAAGCAATTTCTCCTTTTGCCACTTTGTTTTCCACTTTTTGTTATCCATTAAATTATAGAGATTTTCTATTTTTTGACAAAATATGTTCAATGTTGTCTGCTGCAAAATTGTCGATGTCAAAGGGAGCGGGTTAAATAAGTTTTGGCATAGTCATACTCATAGATAGATATTAGTTAATGCACAGCCACAAGCATTATGTAGGGCTCTAGATATGCATGTTCAAAAATCCTTATTTGATCTTTAAAAATGATGCTGTTGGTACTCAAAAGAGTGCCCACATCATAGGTTTTAATAATTGTTAACAGAGATCTCATAAAAGAAAGACCTTTTTACTCACCCCTTATCTAGTCGCCTGATATGGTTGAGGGCATCTTTGATAAACAATTTAATCATTTAACTCTGCATACAACAATTCTGCAGCAGACAACTTTGAAAACATCTAGAAATCAATATGGAATTTCTCTGAAAATGAAAGTACAATATTTGAATAGAGTTGAAAACAGGAGAAATTGCTCAGTTTCTTCTTTTGTGGCCATGTTTTCACAAAGCCGACTGCTGCAGAGGCATCAGAAAGCATCTTTATGAGGGAAAGGGTGAAGCATCAGCTTTGCAGCGTAGGTTTATATTTTGCATGCAAGGCCTTTTGTCAAACACTGCAGATCTATGCCTTTGCCTTGAAACTTCATCCACTTATTGGATTTCATCACATGACATTAGATTTTGACAGTATTATTCCCTCTTTTGGGTAAAGTTTTGCATGCTGGGCCATTTCTCAGATAAGTAAATCACTAAATGAACTGAAGTTACCAATGATCACTCAGTGCAAGCTCGTTTGTTGTTATTCACTGTCCAAACTAACAAACACCCGGTATAAACATATTGAATACTATCAAGCCACTATTTCATTAGCCATTGTATACTATAGTATCAAATGGTCAATAGTAGAGCATGCTGTCTTATTACAGCTCTTGTTCTGTTCATTGTTCATAGCAATCACCTTGATCCCCCAACACACTCGCACTCTTAAATCTCCCTTTTCTTAATATAGATGCTTCTGACACCTGCAGCAGACGACTTTTGAAAACATTGTAACTGTTTTCCAAGCCAATTGAAAGATTCACGAAGATGTGCAGAACCAGATGTACATTTTAATGTTTTAATTAATTGGAGTTTATTACAGTTTTAAGAAGTATTTCAGTTATACAGATGGCCAGTTCCCCAACCGATGTGCCTCTTGGCTTTCTTGCGTCGGTCATACCAAATACTTTAAAAAATGGTAGTAATGGCTGCCCTCCTTGGCGCTCAGGGTTGCATGGTTAGCATTACGACTGACTGGCTGGTGTCAGGAAAATGGATCAGAAGTACTGGTAACTTACCCAGGAAACGCCGTGATATTATAACTGAATTTTTTTGGAAAGCGGCTTGAAGCACCAAACAATAAATAAATAAAAAAAATAATTACTTGGCTTTCTTTCAACAATTTACCAAGACAACTGGCTACATTCCCTAATAGACTTCTAGCCTTAATGCCCGTAGTCAATATTTCAAAATAATGAATTACTGAACTGTAGTTCAATTGCGTCAGCTGTAGAGTGAAGGCCTTTGTTGTTACTGACTTAGCAATAGTGACTTGAGTGTGAAAGAAATAAAGGCTTTTGCATTTTTACCTTGAATAGAAGTTTATTATGTGTAATTGATTTGTAATATTGTTTATTTCAGTATGATGAGGCAACAATAAAATGATGGTTTTACCTATGCAGATTGGGGGTGATATGACAAAGGAAAAAATTGCCTATTACTGACAGAGATTATTGGCTCTGGTGAAATACGTTTTCAGGTAATACACTTTCAGTCAAACTTGTATTATAGACCAGCTTTGTATAGCAATTCCCTGACTATAGCAGCCACACTTTTAATTTCCTAATTACTCATTTTCTGCATAAATGACCCTGCAATTAAAGACCATCAGTCCTGTGAGCGAAGACCATATTGAAAATGATGATATTGTTCTCTTTCCAAAGGTGGTCTTTTAACACTGGTTGGACTGTACTTTCTTTAACCATTTCCCTCATACGACAAATCTGCAGCATACGACTGGTCATATTTTGTCAAAAAATAGAAAATCTCTATAATTGAATGGATAACCTATGACTAAAAGTGGAAAACATTGTGGCAAAAGGAGAAATTGCTTGTCTTGAGTAATTCTTTTGTCACTATGTTTTCAAAAAGCCGTCTGCTGCAGAGGCGTCAGAAGGCGTCTTTATGAGGGCAAGGGTTAATGACAGGTGATATCCAGTGAGTGCTAGTGAAAAAAATATTGTCACTTAACCCTTTCCCACAAACAGTTAAGTTTATAAAAGAATAATTTGAATTAACTTGAAAACATATTGTCCAAAGGAGAAATTTTCACAATGTTTTCAAAAGCTGTCCGCTGCAGAGGCATCATAATGCGTCTGTATGTGGAAAAGGGTTAATTGAAAGTAATATGTAAGCTTCAGGGTTGTCAAAATTAACTGATTGCCGATCACAATCATCTGTTAAAATCGTTCTTTGATCTGTTAGTTTTGCTCCCCTGGGCCCCCTACCAGGGTTATGCCCTAGACCTGACCCCAGCCTGATCTGTTACTTTCCTCATTTGATCATTTACAACAAAACATTTTGACAACCCTGAAGCTTAGTAAAGGATGAATGAAGTCCTTTTGTTTTAGTTCACCTGAGTACAAAGTGTGCTTAAGTAAAGATGAGCCTTTGTGATCACCTTGTGTCCTTCATGTGCAGTTGTCACAATTTCTTTAAACAGCCTAATTTAATTTCATGTAAGCCTCATAGGAATATTCCTTGGTTGTTCCTTTTTCAAAATTGTTCAAATAATTAAATTATATGCAAAACTTGTTGCAGTACATAAGAAGGCGATAAAATTAAAAAAATAAAACTGCACATCTGATTTCAAGAGAGTTTGGCAGAATGAAATGTTCCTAAAGGATCTCTACAAAAAATATTCAAACCTTACCATAGTGATTGGCTAAAAAACAGTGCCACCAAGTAGCATTAGGAAGTGGTGTTAACCCTTTCCCTCATACGACAATTCTGCAGCAGACGACTTTGAACATATTTTGTCAAAAAATGGAAAATCTCTAAAATTGAATGGATAAGCTATGACTAAAAGTGGAAAACATTGTGGCAAAAGGAGAAATTGCTTGTTTTGAGCAAGTTTTTCTTTTGTCACTATGTTTTCAAAAAGCTGTCTGCTGCAGAGGCGTCAGAAAGCGTCTATATGAGGGAAAGGGTTTAAATGAAAAAACCTCGTCTTTTCTGAAAATGCTGATCTTATTTCATTAATAATGTGAATTGTAGAAAATTCAGGTTCAAGCTTTTCATGCAGCCTGATACAGCCTGATATCTCTGTAACTAAATGCCTCATGGGGTATTCAGTTGAAACTTTGCAAATGCCTTTTGAGTCTATTGATTAGCTCTATTACTTTTACCAAGTCCCATATATATCTGACTTGCAATTTTTAGCTCAGCAATTTTATTCAGCAATTGGTAATAATAAATAAAGGAAATTACCAAAAAAAGAAAATTTACATTGAGCACAGTGATTAACCCTTTCCCTCATACGACAAATCTGCAGCAGACGACTTTGAACATATTTCGTCAAAAATAGAAAATGTCTATAATTAAATGGATAACCTATAACTAAAAGTTGAAAACATTGTGGCAAAAGGAGAAATTGCTCGTTTTGAGCAATTTCTTTTTTTGTCACTATGTTTTCAAAAAGCCGTCTGCTGTAGAGGCGTCTATATGAGGAAAAGGGTTAAAGCGTTATTTAAATTAAAGGATTCAAATTTGAAATATTTATTTATTAGTTAGACCTTGGATACACATCAGAGAACAGGAGAGATGGCTGACATTGAGATGCAGATGTTAGAACAGGAGAAGCTTATAGAGCAGCTCAAGTCTATGATAAGAGAGAGAGATGAAGCATTCCAGAAAAAGGAGAAAGAGCTCCAGGTTTATATTTGAATTATTTAAGCGCTCACCATAGTTGGTTTGTTTGTGTGACTCAATTGATTGTGTTTTTGTTCACAATACCAGAGGAACAATAATGGAAAATATTCATACATGCATGATTTTCTGTACTTAACCCTTTCCCTGATATAGACACTTTCCGATGTCTCTGCAGACGACTTTTTTGAAAACATAGTGACAAAAGAAGAAATTGCTCGAAACGAGCAATTTCTCCTTTTGCCACAATGTTTTCCACTTTTAGTCATAGGTTATCCATTCAGCTATAGAGATTTTCTATTTTTTGACAACATATGTTCAAAGTCGTCTGCTGCGGAATTGTTGTATGTGGGAAAGGGTTAAAATAAGCATGACTTCTTTCTTCTGGCTTTATTCGTACAGTTCTTCTTTTGATTAGAAATTTTTGTTTTCTAACTGGACTATAAATTCATCTACGATCAATTCATTTCTTATGACATGTTTTTGCAGATTATAGATCAAGCATGTGTAGAGAGTCTTTAACCCTTTCCCTCTTGAATACGACAATTCTGCAGCAGACGACTTTGAACGTATCTTGTCAAAACATAGAAAATCTCCATAATTGAACGGATAACCTATGACAAAAAGTGGAAAATATTGTGGCAAAAGAAAAAATTGCACGTTTTGTGCAATTTCTTCTTTTGTCACTATGTTTTCAAAAAGCCGTCTGCTGCAGAGGCGTCAGAAAGCGTCTATATGAGGGAAAGGGTTAATTAATGAACAAGCCATAACAAGTCATCTGCGTATTTAAAATAAATATTTTGTCTTTTACTTAATATGTAATGTAAGATTTTAAAGGCATTTCTCATGAAGCAATACACTGTTTACTAAAAAAAAACTATTTGCATGACCCCTGTCTGAATGTGCATGTACTTTGCATGTAGGATGTGAACGGGAAGCTCTCAAAGATGAAGCTTCAAGCCAAAGCGAAACTGGCCAAGGAGGCAAAAGAAGCAAAGGAAAACAAGGGAGGTAATGCAGGCAAAGACAAACAGGACTCGGCTGCAGCTGAAAAGGTAATGTGTAGAGTTAGCTCAAGTGCTTCAGAACTTTAGATAAGAAGAGTATTTCAACATCTCCAAATCCTTATATGACCCCCTCAAACCCTATGTTTTTATTTCTCAAAATGAGTACCCACAACATAGGGTTTAGTTGAGTCATAAGAGAGATATTGGTGGGAGTGGGAAATGTACCTGTTTACTCCTCCTTTTATAGTCCTCTGACTGAGTGTTTTCATCAAAATCACTAATGGTCTCAGAAAGTCATAATTAACCCTTTTCCCTCGTACAACAATTCTGCAGCAGACGACTTTGAACATATTTTGTCAAAAGATAGAAAATATCTTAAATGGATAACTTATGACTTAAAGCGACTGAAATCCAGATGGCATGAAAAAAAAAAGAAATCGAAATTCGCCCTAAATGTTAGTCTTTATGTTATCCAAGTAAAACCAGGGTAGAAAATGTATCGTTTTTTATCAATAAAGTGAACTTGAGCCGTTTTCAATTGTCCCGATGAAGGGGTTTCCTATTTAACCCTTTCCCTCATACGACAATTTTGCAGCAGACGACTTTGAACGTATTTTGTCAAAACATAAAAAATCTCCATAATTGAATGGATAACCTATGACAAAAAGTGGAAAACATTGTGGCAAAAGGAGAAATTGCACGTTTTGTGCAATTTCTTCTTTTGTCACTATGTTTTCAAAAAGCTGTCTGCTGCAGAGGCGTCAGAAAGCGTCTATATGAGGTAAAGGGTTAAAAATACTTACCCCGTTACTGACAGGGTAGAATTTGCGATGGAAAAAGTATTGAAAACAAGAAAATCTCACCGATTATAGGGGTATGTAATATGTCAGTTATCATATTTTAATGCCCCAAATACAAAAATAACACTTATTTTCTTAAAATTGGAAATTTATTTTTTTCGACAGTTGGGTATCTGGAGTTCAGTCGCTTTAAAGTGGCAAAAGGAGAATAATTTTTTGTCACTATGTTTTCAAAAGGCTGTCTGCTGCAGGGAAAGGGTTTATTTAATGCTAAATGATGAGATACTGAGTTCTATCAGTGAGATATAATCCATATCACCCACACTGTGAGTGATACAGGTATGGTGCCAAAGGGACTAACGTTATGACGTCAAACCACTGACGTGACGTCATTTTCCTAGTATTCAGTCATGTTATACTACACACGTTATATATAAAGAAATACGTAATGGGTATATTATTAGATACAAGCATTTTCATGTGATAAAAACCTTATCTTATCTATACCCATGTATAATTCCGTATTCCATATTCCGTAAATTTAACAAATCGGACTTATTGTCATTGTCTGACATTGTGTAGTAAACAAATACATTCACACAGATTCGTCCGCATGTGAACAGGTACGAAGACACTAAATAGTTCCATTACTTCATCATCAATTATCATAAAATAAAAAGAAAATTTGTTTACTTTGAGTGGATATGGAATATATTTCAACTCGAAGTGATACAATTTTAACATTATCACTTCTTGATGAGATATATTACATATCCACTCAAAACAAACAAATATCCTCTATATATTTCAAGAAAAATGGTATATTTCGTTTGAAATTAATTGACTCTCATGAAAATAAATGTTTCTCATATTATACATTTAGTATGAAGAAATATAGATAAATTTAAATTTATTGTAACTTTTTAACAAGTATTATGCAACCAGCAAAAACATTGAAGACACAGTCAAGTCTAATGGTAAGCCAGAGCCTCTGCAAGACCAACAGCAAAGGCGATATTGGTTGATTATTATTAAATGCTTATCCTTTTAAATACATGTATGTTTTTAGCTCACCTATGCACGAAGTGCAAGGTGAGCTATTGGGATCACATTTTGTCCGGCGTCCGTCCGGCGTGCGTCGTGCGTCGTCAACATTTGAGCTTGTTAACACTCTACAGGCTACATTTTGCATCCAATCTTCATGAAAGTTTATCAGAACGTTCATCTCCATAAAATCTTGGACAAGTTCGAAACTGGGCCATATGAGGTCAAAAACGAGGTCACTAGGTCAAATTGAAGCGAAATCTTGTTAACACTCTGGAGGCCACATTTTCAACTTGAGCATGTTTAAACTTTATCAGAATGTTTGTCTTAATGATATGTAGGTCAAGTTCGAACATGGGTCACGTCGGGTCAAGAAGTAGGTCACTATGCCAAATTGAAGGAAAATCTTGTTAACACTCCAGAGGCCGCAATTTTTGCTTAAGCAGTTTGAAATTTTGTCAGAATGTTTGTCTTAAAAATATCTAGGTCAAGTTCGAATATGGGTTATGCCGGGTTAAAAACTAGGTCACTAGGTCAAATTGAAGGAAAATCTTGTTAACACTTTGGATGCCGCATTTTTTGCTTCAGCAACTTGAAATTTGGTCAGAATGTTTGTCTTAAAAATATCTAGGTCAAGTTCGAATATGGGTCATGCCGGGTCAAAAACTAGGTCACTAGGCCAAATTGAAGGAAAATCTTGTTAACTCTGTAGAAGCTGCATATTTTGCTTCAGCGGCTTGAAATTTTGTCAGAATGTTTGTCTTTAAGATATCTAGGTCAAGTTTAAATATGGGCCATATTGGATTAGAAACTAGGTCACAAGGCCAAATTAAGGGAAAATCTTGTTAACTCTGTAGAAGCCGCATGTTTTGCTTCAGCGGCTTGAAATTTGTTCAGAATGTTGAGCTGAATGATATTTAGGCCAAGTTCGAATATGGGTCATGCCGGGTCAAAAACTAGGTCACTAGATTAAATTGAAGGACAATCTTGTGAACACTTTGGATGCCACATTTTTTGCTTCAGCAGCTTGAAATTTGGTCAGAATGTTTGTCTGAATTATATCTAGGTCAAGTTCGAATATGGGTCATATTGGATCAGAAACTAGGTCAATAAAGGAAAATATTGTTCAAACTCCGGAGGCCGCATTTTTACTTTGAGCAAGTTGAAACTTTGTCAGAATGTTGTCTTAATGATATCTAGTCCATGTAGGAATATGGGTCATATCAGGTAAAAAAATATAGATCACTAGGCCAAATGAAGGAAAATATTGTTAACACTGTGGAGGATGCATTCAGAATAATTGTCTTGATGTGTTTTGCATTGCAGTACATTGTATAATTAAGGTGAGCGATCCAGGGCCATCATGGCCCTCTTGTTTCATTTATCAGGCTGAAACAGAGGAGGACAGCCAAGGCAAGGTGGTCCGAGCCAAAACAATGTTACTCAAGAAAAAATTGGAGGAGTCTGACCGTCTTGTCAAGGAGAAAGGGGAGACAATAGCCTTGAAAGATCAACATATAGAGGTAAAAGAGAAGGTGATAGCCGAGAGAGAGGAGGTGATACAGACACTGACTCGACAGTTAGAGGACAAATACAAGCTGATGGAGGAACTACATGCTAACAGTTCAGCCGAGGAAGCCACTGATGCAGAGGTAAGTGTTTTAAAACTTGGGGAATGAAGTTTTTATACGTCAAGAAATTTTGGCTAGAATTTCATCCTTACAATGTCCGTCTGTATTAGCGCATCAAAGCATTTTGATATAAATGGTCAATGTTTATAAATAGTTTCTTGAAATTTTTGCGATAAATTGGTTGACAGTGCAGAGCAAGATCAGTCCCTGCAGATGTACTTTTTTAACCCTTTCCCTCATATATACGCTTTCTGACACCTCTGCAGCAGACAGTTTTTTGAAAACATAGTGACAAAAGAAGAAATTGCTCAAAACAAGCAATTTCTCCTTTTGCCACAATGTTTCTAGGTTATCCATTCAATTATAGAGATTTTCTATTATTTGACAAACTATGTTCAAATTCATCTGCTGCAGAATTGTCGTATGAAGGAAAGGGTTAACTGATTCTACACTGTTCGTAATTTTCTTACGATGTTTATTTTGCAAAGTAGCGGCTCATTTGAACAAGGTCTTAGCTTTAAATAGTCTTTACCAGTTCTGATTGATGCAGATACTGAATTGGCCGCGCCATATGAAAACAAACCTTTGAAGGTCTTCAAGTTACTTTGAGATTGTATTTACGATCAAATTGCATACTTGTATCTTGAGTTTGTTGGTCATAACACATTATCCACAGGCTAACAGGATGCTTGTACAACTAGGTCGGAATATGGAAGACTTAGATGAAGATCACAATACATGGAAGCATAGGCTGATATTGATCTTCTCTAGCCTAAATGATCCTTAAGTAATATCACATTCAGTCATGTTGTGAGATATTCAAGTTATGAGCTTACATAAAAAAAGAACAGGTCATATCCATGTACTATGATAAACAATTATCTCCCAGATTTATTAACCTTTGTCCACATACAGCACTTTCTGAGGACTCTGTAGACAAAATTTGTATAGATTATGACAAAAAGTAAAATTGCCCAAATTCAGTAATCATACCTATATTTCTAGAGATGGTTTTCTTAGGTGTTTTCCAAGTCGTCTGTTGTAAAATAAAATTATCTGGGAAAGGGTTAAAAATATATTATACAATTATGGACTTTTCAGCTGTTATACATGATGTGATATGCACCAAAAAAAATCAATAATGATTTTTTGGTACATATCAACATCATGTATAAACAGCTGAAAAGCCCATAACTGTTTTATTGTATAACCCTCAATTTATCATATCGTTTTGATATTGATCAACTTAAAAGAAAACAGAGGACCACTCAAGGAACATTTCTGTTGTATGTTGTATTTCTGTCTCAAGATAACAGTACGTTTTTGACATGATAACAGTCTAAAACACGCGTCTAAAATGTTGGTAATGCATGTGCATGACGTCATTTAAAAAAAAATACGTCACCGGAATGACCACTCGGAAGTTTCCGTGGTCATTCGGAACGCGCCTTGGAAAATTCCGTAACGTACGGATAAAGGCGAAGGATATTAATAGGCGCCTCGTGGGATTCCCCGGTCTTCCCCTGTTACTATTTATAAAACTGGTGAATATCAGATAATTTTTCTAAAAAATTGCTTTTTAGCCAATGAAAAGGCGTCTATTTATAGGTTATATAATAACTATCTATATTGACTTACTATAGGTCCATAACCCAAACCTTGCATCAAATAGCTTCAGATACTCTGTAGTATATGTAGTAAACTTTTGAATTCAGAAATTTCTCAAAATGAGCATATTTTATGTTGCTCACTGTGCTTTCTTATCTGACTTCAAACTCATGTTTCAATGATTCAGATTGTCCATCCATTTCTTCATATAGATTCATTTGTTAAAGTTTATCATTAGCATATTGATAGGAAAAGGGTTTAAAAATGAGAAGTTCCTCCATTTGCCACAATGTTGTCAATCCTATTCAATTATTATAGTTTCATTGATAGATATTTTTCATATTTCTACCTAGATTATTTCAAAGTCATCGGCTACATCTTTATTGTATGAGTTAATGAATTTATTGTCAACTTTGTCTTGCAGGCTAGAGTCCGACAGATGTATGCTCAAATTGTTTACAAAGACAAAAACCTGCTTGATCTCAACAATAAAATCCTTGAATTGGAAAGAAAAATGATAGATATACAAGAGTTTATCGGAGAGAAGAATGAAGTTATAAGAGGAAGAGATCAAGTAATTGAGGTAAGTCAAGAATACATTTAACATTGTCAGAATTCTGGATATGGAGCATATTTCATGAACTTAATGTTTATGTGACCCTTTAACCCTTTCCCTCATACGACAATTCTGCAGCAGACGACTTTGAACATATTTTGTCAAAAAATAGAAAATCTCTATAATTGAATGGATAACCTATGACTAAAAGTGGAAAACATTGTGGCAAAAGGAGAAATTGCTCGTTTCGAGCAATTTCTTCTTTTGTCACTATGTTTTCAAAAAGCCGTCTGCTGCAGAGGCGTCAGAAAGCGTCTACATGAGGGAAAGGGTTAATCCTATATTGTGGGTACTCCAAAGAATCGTCTCACCAAGATGATTCTGTTGAGTACATACAACATATGATGTGGTCGGATAATAGGAGATTTTTAACTCTTTCCAACATATAATAGACGCTTTTTGACGCCTCTGCAGCGGACGACTTTTGCAATCATTGTGTCAAAAGAAGAAATTGCTCAAAACGAGCTATTTCTTCTTTTGCCACAATGTTTTCATATTCTTTCAGTAAATATACCCTCATCATGTAAAGGGATTTTCTATATTTTTGCCCACATGTTTCCAAAATCGTCTGCTGGAGATATGTTGTATGTGGGAAAAGGTTTAGGAAAATGACCAGTTTACTCAACCCTATCCATCTTATCTTTGTTGATGATATCAATAAAAAGTTTTGAATTTTGAAATCCTGATTGTTTATTATGGATGCTTCAAGTTATTTTTATCGGTAAAGCCAATACTGGATAGTCTTGATAGCTCACCTGAGCACAAAGTGCAGGTGAGCTTTTGTAGTATTGGCCAAATTTGAAAATTGCTTTGCAAAAACGTTTCTTGGGTGACCCTATCATAAGATTATTCAATTTATTCCAATTAATATAAAAACATGGCCACCAGGGGGCTTGTTTTCCTTATATGTGTTTAGTAAAAACTTAAAAAAATCATCATGTCCAAAAGTACTGGCCCTATTTGATACTGATCTGGCACAAATGTTGCTTTTGTGACTCTACCAAGATTGTTCAAATTATTCTGATCTGTTGGAAAACGTGGACGCTTGTTTTCATTAAATGTTTATGGTAAAATCTTAAAAGATTTTCTTGTACAAAAGCTAACTTGGTAAAAATGTTCCTTGGGTTAACCTTTACTAATATTGTTCAAATTGTTATGGTCCGTTGAAAAATATGGACACACAGGGTTATAATTTGGTACAAAGGTTCCTTGGGTGACCCTCTACAAAGATTGTTGAAGTTAATCTGATTCTCTAATAAACATAACCAGTGAAAACAAATTAAAATTATTTAGATGAAGGAGTGAAAAGTGTACTAAAAATTGTTGGTTGTTGAGTCATTAATAATCTTCAGTGTTGTGGAAGGAATTAAATTTTCTAACCTTTTCATTTGAAAATTTACTCTTACTCTTTCTAGCTAATGCAATCCACCATCAAAGAGAAAGACCAGAATGTGACTGATCAAGGTAAATTGATTTCGAAACTCACCAGTAAAGTGGAAACTAATGATGAAACACTCGATCATTTAAGAGAAGCTGTTGAAAAGGCTGAACATGATCTTAAATTGGAACAAGACCGCTTTAATCTTCGATTAACAGAATCACAAAAATATTTTGAAGAAACGCTCAAAGAGCAAGAAGAGACCATGTTGAAGTTACAAAAATCACTAGAAGATAAAGAAGGAGAATTGTTGGTGTCTGAAAATGATTTAAGAGAAATAATAAAACGTCATGAAAGGGACATACAGAAAGTCATGTCAAAAGGCGAGGTTAACTTACAAGATCCAGTTATGCAGATGCTTGAGCAAAAAATGAAGGACACTAATGAAGTTTTAGAAGGTAAAATCAAAGTGATTGAGGTATTGCAAAAAGAGACTAGTCATAAAGAAAAAGAGGTCAATGAAAGTAGAGAAATTCAGAAAAGTTTTAAAGATAAGTTACAAGTCATGTCAGAGCAGATGATGCTCTTTCAAGCAAATCAAGTTGATTTAGAGACTCAGTGGCTTGACTCAAGAAGGAAATATGAAGGAAGGATCAAAGATTTAATAGAAAAACATGAAACAGAGTTGACAGAGAAAGAAGTTCATATCCAGACTCTAAAGTCAAATGTTTCTCAGATGGAAAGTGCCTATAATAAGTCCTTATCACAATATAGTGTTCTACAAGAGAGGTATCATCAACATGTGAAACCAGGTGCTGCAGTTCCTCTAACAAAAACTGAACCAGATTCCACAGGTGCAATGCAATCTGAGGATAAACAAGATAGGTTTACTGACCTGGAATCTCAGATTGAATCATTAAACAATTCTTTGAAAGAGAAAGAAAAACAGAGTGAAGAGTTAGACTGTTTGAAGCAAAAGTCAGATAGTTTGAATACCATGTTGATTGAAATAGAAGAAGAGAATCAGAAACTGCAAAAAGATATACAGAGTAAAGAAGAGGAATTGGTCACAATGAAGAATAAATCAGCGGAAACATCAGGGGCTGGGGCGACTAAAGGCGATACGAAAATGTTGAAAATGAAAGCTCAGCTTACAGCCAAAGTGAAGGGACTGGAAAAAGAAATTGTTGCATTGAAAAAGGTATATATCAATTTCAAGTGCATACTGCATGATATTAACAATGATCTAAAAAAAGTCTTTTGTAATTTTGAAAGTGATTTTTGACATCGAGATGAATCAATACTCAACGTTGAGATGAATCAATCGAAGTTTCAAGGTAGATGAGAAGATATAATGATTACCGACAATGTTGATTTAACCCATATACAATCATTTTGCAGAGGAGGACTTTGAAAGTATCTAGGCGAAAATATGGAAAATCTCTTTAAATGAAAGCTTAATTAAATTATTAATGGAGTTTGAAATATTGTGACAAAAGGTGAAATTACTCATTATGAGCAATTTCACCTTATGCCACATAGATTTCAAAAGCGTCCACTGCAGAAAGGATTAAGTATAAACTGTCATGCAATTTAGACATTTATATCCCTTGTTCAACTTAAGGCTTTCATGAATGTTTCCCAGCTATGAATATTGTGCCTAAATTTGTTTAACCCTTTCCCACATACAAGAATTCTGTAGCAGACGACTTTGAAAACATATTGACAAAAAACTGTAAACGTAGTGGAGAAAGGAGAAATTGCGCAATAACTGCAAATTTTCCCTTTCCCACAATGATTTCAAAATGCATCTTCTTCAATTGGGTCTACAGGTGATAAAGTTTTAATCTGTGTACCAAATTGATATTTAGGTATAATGACCCACATTTTCCGCAGCCTTCAAAATCTTTCTGTATTTTTGTTTCTTCCATATAATGATGGTCCAAGCAAACTTTAACCCTTTTGGTCAGGGATGTACATTCATCAACTTTGCTGGTTCTCAAATTGTCTCAAAGTAGATGACTCTTGACATGTCACATCAACCTTCATGAATGGTGTTATATTAAGACATTTTCAATTAATTATACAGCAGGGCAATGCATCTGGAGAAGTTGAATCTGTTAGGAAAGAACTTGCTGTCGTTACTGGTGAGAGAGATGAAATGAAGCAGAAAGTTGAAGAAATGGATGAATTAAAGAACTTATACGGTACTTTATTTAATATTTCAAATAGGTAGTAGGAAACATTTATTAAGTGTTTGCTTTCCTTCAGTTATTGTATAAGAATTGAATAAAATTATAATTAATAAGAAGTAAGTATAAAATTATATATAAGTAATTTCGAAGTGGGTTTTGACTTTGATCTTGTGCAGGTACAGATATTGTATGTACTGTAGGAAAGGTAGATGTACTTTAATTTTTAGCTCAAATATTTGTTGAAACTGAGTTATTCTGGTCGCCTTTTCAATGGGTCACCATTGGTGTTACCATTGGGACCACCTTAACACCTTTCCCTCAGACGACTTTGCACATTTTTTTGTCAAAAAATAGAAAATCTCTATAATTGAATGGAAAACATTGTTGCAAAAGTATAAACTGTTCGTTTTGAGCAATTTCTTCTTTTGTCACTATGTTTTCAAAAAGCCGTCTGCTGCAGAGGCATCAGAAAGCGTGTATGTGACTATTGTGAGGGAAAGGGTTAACAATTGCCCCTTGTCCCTCTCAGACCTTTTTTTATGAGACTTCATGCATCTGGTCTACAAGAGAAAGTCCAGAATTCAAAAACCGTAACTCTAGCTTATGAATTATCTCTCTTTTTGTGTCAAAAATTGCATATCGTGTTAATAGCTCATACTGTATTATTGCTATTCAACTGAAATTAAAGTTTTGTTATAAGACTTGAAACACGTTTGTCACACACTTTTAAAACTAAAATTTGTCATTAAAAATCAGGTTTATATTGGAGCTATCAATTTATGGCCCTAAAAGGTTAACACACACACATGACCAAGCTGTGGCATTTATGTTCATGAATTTATGGCTGATTGATTCATTTCTTGGTTGTTAATATTATATTTGTAGAATCTGCCTCAAAGAAGTTGACAGAATTTGAAGAAATGTGTTCAAGATTAGAAACAGAAAAGAACGAGTTGGAGAACTTGAAAGAATCTTTAATCCTTGAGAAGAATGAGCTGATCGAGTTGTTTGCAGATTTAAAAAAGACCTTAGAGGAGGTTTGTTCGAATAGTTTGTTCCAGAAATCCAATAAAAACCTTTTCCCTGATATGTAGGGTCTTAGGTTTTCCAAGTTGAATCTACTTGAAGAGAGGACCTACATCTTTAGAGCACTAGATAAGGAGGAGTAAACTGTTCTTTTCCCATCCATATCTCTCTTATGACTCCACTTAAACCTATGTTGTGGGTACTCAAAAGAATCGTCTCACTGAGTACCCACAACATAGGGTTTGAGGGTCAAATAGGGATTCATGGATGTGAAATACTCTTCTTATCTAGAGCACTACATCTTAACCCTTTCCCACTTGCAAACACATTTTGACACATCTGCAGCTGATGACGTTTAAACATTTAGTAATTTCTCCTTTTGCTAAATCATTTTCAATTATGTTCAATATTTGTGCTTTCATTTATGGTGGTTTTTCGTGCTCAAGGTGAGTTATTGTGATTGCCTTTTGTCCGGCATGCGTTGTGCGTCCGTCAACATCTTCTCCTCAGTAACCAGTGGATCAATTTAGATGAAACATCACAAAAAGCATCCTCTCAATGATCTCACCAGAATTCCTTCAAATTTTTGGGATACATGTAGAATTCTGGTTTCCTCGGCAACGAAATGAAAACAACTTTAAGGCAGATTTTCAAATAATTTTGTAGAAATTTTCCTTGGATGACACTATCAGATTTCTTCAAGCCATGATGATTGGTAAAAAAAGTTAAAAAACATGGCCGCCAGGGAGCGGTGCTAGTGAAAACTTAAATAATCTTCTCCGAAAGTGTCAGGTCGATTTTCAAATAATTTTGTAGAAATGTTCCTTTGGTGACCCTCTATTAGATATCTTCAAGCCATGTTGATTGGTCGAAAACTATGGTCGCCAGGGGGCAGAGCTTATATGGCTCAAGTGAAGAAAAAAAAATCAGGTGAAAGCTCCAGGGCCATCATGGCCCTCTTGTCTATATTTTTGCTCGAAGCTATAATTTAATAAATATTTGTTATCTTGGAATTTATTATATTTTGCAAGGAAAACAAATTCATATAAATATGCTCCGTCTGATCTATGTATATAGTTTATGTACATAATAATTAATCAGTTTGGATTCATTCATCCTGTTTAAACTATAATTTGTGTTCAAACTCTAACCTTTACGTAGATGCTACCACACAGAGTAATATATTAAATCGGGATAATTAAAGTAAGACTTGATAATAATAATTTTGTAACATCTCAATTCAGAAAGTGGTGTTGAAAACATGTTGTAAAATCAAGGTGTTGTTTATTGTTTGTAGTTTCACCACTTACTACAAACTTCTGCTGTGATGGTGTTTATAGTAGTCTGTATCCGATAAGGGTTAAGTTAGCAAAGGCTCATGTAATCTTTAGGCGCCATGTTTCACAAAAATTACCCCTGTACGTTTCCATTAACATTTTCCCACATACACCAAATCTACAGCAGACCACTGAGAAAACATAAGACCAAACAATGGAAAATCTCTATTAATGAAGGTAAAATGATTAAATGGATTTGAAAACAATGCATCAAAAGGAGAAATTAATCTGTTTGAGCAATTTCTCCTGTTGCAAAAATGCTTCCAAAAGTCATTTTCTGCAGAAGCTTCAAGGATATTTGTAAGACAAGATAGTAAACAGGGGAGCTCTTGATCTTACAGGTTGGAGCACTGGCTGATCTTGATCTTTAGTGCTCCTAAAGTCCTAAGGGTCATTTTCCGTGAGACATGGTTTGTTTATGTTGATGTTCATATCTTATTCAGAAACAAAATGACTGTGACAAACAAGCGCAGACAATTGGGAACCAGGAAAAACAAATAGAAGATCAAGAAGCTGTTGTGATGGCCTTGGAGAATGAAGTGAAAAGTACAAAAGAATTACTAGAAAAAGAAAAGACGTTTTTTGAAAACTTAACTTCGGAAAAAGAAACTTTAGATAAACAATTTTTGGAAGCCAACCTACAGATTAAAAGTAAGATGTTGCTTTTGATAGTTTGTCTGTTTTTCAAAGAAAATCTTTTGGGCTATTGTGAAACTTTGCTTCTTCGTCGACTTCACAAAACTTAAACCTAACCTCAAAACTCAGAACAGTTACACATATTCAAATGGAACTTGTTCCTAGAAACAATATGCATGTCTATACCAAGTCACATAACTCTGGCTTAAAAAAATTATTCAGGAATGCCCCTTTTTCGACTTCGAAAAAATAGACAAGCGTTGGCGTTTGCTCTGCGGCACTCTTGTTATGGAATATTATTAGTTTCTATTCCATTTCCTGGATGGAAACAATTCTTTCACAGAAACCTAAATTCCTCAAAGTACTTGAAATATCAAATTTTGGAAGTCTAGATATCATGTAACAGTTATGGTGTCATGTCACTAGTGTCATTTGTTTTAATTACCCTGTTATTAATGTAAGTGGTATTTTGATTGGCCTGTTATTTTTTCCATGGAGATTCTGACTACCCTGTAATTCAACTGTATTGATTTAAATCATTAGATAATTTTTGAGCTATGGGCATTTTAATTATTCCCCAATTGTCTTTGTTCAAAAATAAAGCTTTCTATTTTTTAAGCAGTACCTTTTACGTCATATATTTTAGGCTTTTATTTATGTGCACTTCATTTCAGACTTACTGCATGAAAAGGATAGTCTGGCATCGAAAGTTGAGATTTTGTCAGAAACCACATCGGGTTCAGATGAGAAATTGATGGCATTTCAAGAAGAATCTGATAAACTAGTCAAAAAGGTATGATTACTACCTCCTGACCTATAATAAATAATATATATAATATAATGCCTTGCATTAAATATATAAGCTATAAATTGCTAACTTTTCCCACTTAAAACAAATTTGCAACAGAAAACTCCGAAAACATGTAGGAAAATGTCTATAAATGAAAGTTTAATTATTGAATAGAATTGTTAATCAATAATTTGATTTCTGACAGCTATATTTAGCAATTATTCTTTCATTTATAAAGCTGTTTTATATTTTGGTCTAGATGTTTTCAAAATCGTCTGCTACAGAGTTGTATGTGGGAAAGGATTTAGTGTTCAATTTTTTTTTTCCTGATATTGAAATCTTACTTACTAGCTTATAGCAACAATAAAACATGTAACACTTGGGAATATGGAATGATACTGGATAGTGATGAACATTTGTAGTTAACGTTTTCCCTCATACAACAATTCTGCAGCAGACGACTTTGAACATATTTTGTCCAAAAATAGAAAATCTCTATAATTGAATGGATAACCTATGATTACAAGTTGAAAACATTATGGAATTTGTGGAAATTAAGTTAATGGAAAAATTGAAATTGATACTAGAGTGAAATCATTTTATTTAGGTACAAGAACTTGAAATAGAGCTCACAGAAGTGAATGCTTTAAGCCAAAAGAAGAAAGGGGAAGTAAATGAATTGTTGAACAAGTTATCAGAAGTAACTGATGAGAAATCATCAATGGAGTCTGACCTTCAAACCTTGAACAGTCGAATTACCACTCTGGAGAATGAAATTAAGGAACTCAACACAAACAAGGTAGGCTTTTTTTTTTTGTTATTTGAGTTATCGGTCCTCTCAAACCATACATCAATGATAATGAATTTTTAGTTTCTCAAGTAAAGATTTGTTCGGCGATATATTTCTTACTGAAACTAAAATGTTTTAACCCTTTCCCTCATACGACAATTCTGCAGCAGACGACTTTGAAAGTATTTTGTCAAAACATAGAGAATCTCCATAATTGACTGGATAACCTATGACAAAAAGTGGAAAACATTGTGACAAAAGGAGAAATTGCACGTTTTGTGCAATTTCTTCTTTTGTCACTATGTTTTCAAAAAGCCGTCTCGCCGCAGAGGTGTCAGAAAGTGTCTATATGAGGGTAAGGGTTAAGAAGATTTAAAATCTAGATTTTTGATTTTTAACTATAAAAAATTAGACAGTACTTCACAACTATTGTAAGACAGTATTTAACATTTTCGCACACACAATCGGTTGCAGGCTCCTATTATGTTTTCATTTGCCATGACCAGAATTGAGAATCTGAGTTAATTTCTATTCAAAACAAGTGTGAAAGGACTGATACTCAATGGTTTTACTGATTTTAGCTCTACTGTTTTAAGGCTAGCAGAGGGCCGAGTCCCGGTAGCTCAGTCGGTAACGACGTTGACTGTCAATCCAGGGGTTGTGAGTTCGAATCCCGGCTCTGCCAACTTTCTTTCAGACGTTTGACAAATGTCATTGTGACATGCATCATTCGTCTTCCACCAATGGGCCCAGTCGCGGCACTACGGTCATGGTGGAGTGCCCTTGGGCAAGGTACATTTTCTAGCCTAGTACTGGTTTGTTAACCCAGGGATCATGAATAATTAAAATTAATTGCGCGCTAAATGACCTTAGCTGTCGATGCGCCATAAAAACAATATACATTCATTCCACCAATGGGCTAAGTCTATGTGGAAAAGCAGCCAGTTGCTTGGGAAGATTGTTATGTGGAGTACTGGTGTGAGAAAAACCAGAAAACACATGAGTAGGTGAACTGGCCGCCATGATATGACTGAGAAATTGTTAAAAACGGCGTTAAACCCCAATCAATCAATCAATTAAGGCCAGCAGAGCTTTTTGGATGGCGTTGTTGTTTTTGTTCTTCCATCCATATGTCCATTGTTAATATTTTCTTTTACCAAGAATGAAAGTCAATTAATTAAAAAGTCTTAGTTCACTGATCAATAAGAATAGTTCAATAGCGACTGCATATCTCTTTATTTTAACTTGCACAATGTATGTATTTAATTTAGTGCATAAAGTCTACCAAAAAGGATAAACAGAATCTGATTCTATTGAAACGAGATAATAGAATTAAAAGCATGAAAACTATCAAACAAAATTCTGTTGATAGCTAGCAGAGCGGTTAAAGCCCTAATTGGTCTCTTGTTTGGTTAACACCTGGTTCTGTGTTGTAGTTTAGTATAACCTATCTAAATTTCATTTCAATTTCTTTCTTTCTTATATATATTATTTTAAAAAAACCTTTCCTGTTCATTCCAAGTTTTGTTTATTGATGTTAAATTGAACTCTTCTATTTGCTATTAGTACTGTCAACTCTTGAAACAATGACTATTTTCACAATTAACCATTTCCTTGTAGTTTTTCACAATTAACCCTGTAGTTTTAGGTGCTCGTTTGCAGCAAATTTATTTTGAAAACATTATGGAAAAAGTTACAACTGGTCAAAATAAATCTTCTATTTCCACAATGTTTTCAGCTATGTATCAAAATTTCACTTCAATACCTTAATTTGTCCTCAGATGTTTTCAAATGCAGATAACCTTTTTAATATCATATGAGGTAAACAGTTAATGGAATTATACCAAATATATTGTGTTAAAGTAAGTCTGCATAATTTATATTGTTAACTTTTCCTGCACGGAGAGAAACAAAATGGTTTTATACAGGGCACTATGAGATTTTCATATATAACATTTACAAAAGAGAAAAATCATCAAAGAAAAGCAAAAGATGTGAGTGCAAGTCAACCGCGGTAAAACAAGTTTAAACATGGATGATTTTATATTCGGAACACATATGAGGAGGGTTTAAAAAGTTCAGATATGGATGTCATAACTTTGAGCCAAAGCAAGATATAACAAAACTATTTCGATACTTATTAACATCAACTTATTACATAAACACTGTATTGAATCTTCCAAGGATCTGTCTAATATGGCAGCTAATACTGACCTGATGGCTTAAAGACGGAATTAGAATTCATGATATCTACGTCCTTTAAGCTGGTTTTTGAAGCGATCATTAATTCAGCCGGATGGAATTTCAGAAAGATAACGGAAAAATACAAAATCAACAATATAAATTCCTTGTTTTAGAAAGTAACTTCATATTTTCGTCTGTTGCTATGACTTGGTTTAAATATTACAACTTGATTAACATCATCGACTATGGAGTAAAAGTAAGAGCAAATATCACAAATGCTGAACTTCATCAGGTATTGTTCACTCAGGGACAAATTCAGGAACATTTATATCCGTTTTGCTGCCAATTTGAAAGCCGAAGTTTACAAGATCATGAAGTACCTAAAAGTACTATCACAGGAGGTGAATATGGGACCATGTGGAAATAGGTACAGAACTTGCAGAGCATGAAAAGCTGGGAATTTAAGTGTATCGAAACTGGCAATTGGATTCTAACTCCTTTATATTTTATAACTTATAAAACTTAAAGCTAGTTTCATTCCTCTTGAATGAAATGGAGTAACGTTGTTGGTAATTTCTAAAGAAGAACTGTCTTGTGCATTAACGCCAGTGAGGGGAGTACAAATGAGCCAAGACATTCAAATAAATACAGCCTAGTCTAAACACAGGATTGCGACAAAACAGTGAAACCAGCTTTAGTGTCGAAGCTTGACAAAGATTAAAACAACCGTTGTAGATTCTGATAAAACGAAGCAGATGTACAGGTTGATCGTAACATGCACTGTCCAGAATGTGAAGGTACACTCTTCCCATTGACAGGCTCATATGATATGTAGAGCTGTACTTGAGGAAAATCTACCTGATGGTTTCTATAAAAAACAGTTGAACCTGTGCTAAAGACCACCTTGGAATAGCGATACCCTGTCAATAGCAACCACACTTTCAGTTTCCCAATTTAATAATCATTATCTGCATAAATTACTGCAATTGAAGACCACCTGTGAACAAAGACCATAGTGTTGTGGTCCAAAGGTTCCACTGTATGTAGAGAAAGACTTTATACTCTCTGGTCAACAGAGTTTGTTTTAACCCTTTCCCTCATACGACAATTCTGCAGCAGACAACTTTGAACATATTTTGCCAAAAAATAGAATATCTCTATAATTGAATGGATAACCTATGACAAAAAGTGGAAACATTGTGGCAAACGGAGAAATTACTCGTTTTGAGCAATTTCTTCTTTTGTCACTATGTTTTCAAAAAGCTGTCTGCTGCAGAGGCGTCAGAAAGCGTCTATATGAGGGAAAGGGTTAATGTTTCTGCAACTCAGTTGAATAGAACAGCCTGATCAAACTGTGCAGATGAGCAGGTTAATCTGGACCTGAATTGGTTGCAAATGTCCCAATGGTTGATTTTTCCCACAGAAAGGTTCATATGTATCAAATTAATTTTCTCACAATTGTTATCACCGGAATATTTTCAAATATATTGGAACGCACCTTTCTGTCCTGGTGATTTCTTGAAATGACACAGGCCATTTCATAAGACATGCTATAACCAACTGGAGTGGTTATATCAAAATTCTAATTCATACTAAAATACTTATATATACAAAGTTTCAAGATTAAAAACATTCAAATTCATTTATTGAGTGTTGTACCAGCTATCCCTACTTTCACTGCGCTCAAGGTCAAAATTTATAAAATCTTTAGTTAAAACACTAACTCAATCACTTATTTATGTATATGCACATAGTCTATAAACTAGCTTTCACATGTTCGTTTAAATAATTAGAGCTTTTACAAGTCAAAAACAGTTTTATCTTTCTGCATTTCTTGATGTAGATCAACCCAGTCGGGGATGGATCTTGTGTTCTGCTAACCCTTACCCTCATACAACAAATGTGCTCTAGACGAAAAGATATTTATTGAATAAAGTTGAAAACTTTGTAGTAAAAGGAGAAATTTTTCATGATATAAAGCAATTTTCCATTTTGCCAAAATGTTGTCAAAAGTTGTCTGTTGCAGAGGTGTCGGAATAGTGTTTGTATGTGGGTAAGGTTTAACTTATACATGATGTATATTGTAGATGTTTTATTCCAAGATTAATTTGTAAACAAGTTGGTACTAAGTGTACAAAATTAAATAGCTTGTTGGGAAATAATCCTAGAAATCATTATGAATGTTGTTCAGAATTTTGAATAACCCTTTCGGAAAAACAACAAAGGTTCAGCAGATGACTTTGTAAACATGTAAGCAATAACATGGAAACTTTCTGTAAATAACTATTGGAAACAAGTGGAAAATATTGTGGCAAAAAGACAAATTGTTCATTATTAGCAATTTCTCCTGTCACAATGTTTTCAGAATTCATCTGTTGCAAACACATCAAAATGCATCTTCGTCAACAAAGGGTTAAGTGTAAATTTTGGTTTTGCAAATGGCTTTGTTTTGAGAGTTGACTATTTTTCATACACTTTATCATGAGAATATTTTATTCATTTCCTACATGTGTATTTATGTCCGGCAATTTTCTTTCTCATATATCATTGAAGGTATATTATTCCATTAAAGGTAAAGTTCAATTATAGGGTGTCAGCTGACTATAAGGCAGGGAGATGCTTAAATATCACTTCTCCTTTTCTCTGTCCTTGTTCCCATATATATGTCAATCCAGCTTATCTTGACTTAAAAACTACGGTTCTGTTTAATGGATTCATTTATAACTTGTCGAGCAACGATAGCTCAGTCAGTTATGACTTAAAATATCACTGCTCCTTTTCTCGGTCCTTGTTCCCATATGTCAATCCTTCCATCAATCTGTCCAGCTTACCTTGACTTAATATCTTCGGTCCTGTTGAATGTATTCACTTATAACTTGTCGAGTAATGATAGCTCAGCCAGTTACGACTCAAAGATCACTGCTCTTTTTTTCTTTCCTTGTTCCCATATATCAATCCTTCCATCTGTCTGTCCTGCTTACTTCGACTTAATAACTACAGTTCTGTTTGATGGATTTACTAATAACTTGTCGAGCTCGGTCAGTCCCGACAATGGCTATCAATCTAGGGGACATTCATACTTTCTGATACTAGATAAAAGCAAATTGCATGAGAATGTTGTGTGCATTACTGGTGCAAGTAAACACATTGTTAGTCAAACTTATCACACAGCTTGTGACCTGCATACATGTAGTGAGTAACTCTCTTGACTGATTTTAGAGTTTTTCTCGTCTGGCCATTTACTTATTCTGCAGCCCCTGTGTCTGGGGGACGCTCAATAAGAATGGCAGCCACAGGCTGACCCTTGCATGAACAGTAAGTGCCGTCTAAATATAAGGTATGGGACCAATATCATCTTTCATCACTGCCGTGATACAACATTAGCTATTGAAAGCGGCCTAAAACTCAAAACAAACCAACACACTGTATTCTGCAATGTATAAAATTCAATATTATGTTCTCTTTGTAACCTACGTTGGTTAAAGTCTGATCACTTACATGTCCAGATTTATTAAGTTATGTGACATATCTTCCTGCAGTCGACACATGTAGACATTGTAACACTCTTGTTACGCTTTTCATCCTTAACTTATAAAACAAGTTAATAGAACTTAAAGCTAAATGTCAGCAAGATTATCTTAGCATAGAAAATTGCAAAATTTACTTTTAACCCTTTCCCTCATACGGCAATTTTGCAGCAGACGACTTTGAACGTATTTTGTCAAAAAATAGAAAATCTCCATAATTAAATGGATTACCTATGACAAAAAGTGGAAAACATTGCGACCAAAGGAGAAATTGCACGTTTTGTGCAATTTCTTCTTTTGTCACTATGTTTTCGAAAAGCCGTCTGCTGCAGAGGCGTCAGAAAGCGTCTATATGAAGCAAAGGGTTAAATAAGTTTGTTTTTATTTAAGACACCCATATTTAAGCATCCTTATTCCTATTCCCTTTTTGGTTTGGATTTATGTATTTGTCTACCTTTTTTTTTCAATTCAATCACAAGCTTTTGTAATGAATATGTACTTTCAGGAGGAGTTAAAGCACGAAGTAGATGTATTGACAACAAACTTGAAGCAACAGGAAGACCTACTTAAAAAATCAGCAGAGGACATAGAAAGGCTAACTACTGATAATGTTAGTTTGCGAGTGCAATCCGATATAGTATCTCAGGAACTTGAAATTAGAAGTGTGGAAGTTGATTCTTTGAAGTCTGGTGTTTTGAGAATAACCAAAGAAGAAAATAATCTACAGAGTGAATTAAAAGAATTGCAACATGAAAATAATGAACTGAAAAGTTCTATTGTGCAAACTGAAAGTGATATAACTACATTTCTATCTGAAACCTGTGATATACCTGATTGCTGTGATCTGTCCTATGCAAAGAAGTATATCAGCGATTTACATTCAGTAAATGCTGAACTCAAAGCTTCAGTTAGTGATTTCTCTATGAAGGTGTCTAATCTCAAATCTTCAACATTAGAATTAAAATCTGAACTATCATGTTTGAAACAGATTCAAATTAGTGAAACATCTAGTGTAACACTTGACTTTAAAAGGTTGGCAGAATCATTAGTATCTTACGAAAACATAATCCAAGCTCAAGGTGAAAATATTAGCAAACTTGTAGAAGAAATTGAATGCATGTCAGTGACCAGTATTGCTTTGAAAACATCCATGGAAGAAAAGGATCTTCAATGCAAACAACAAACTCGAGAAATAGACATTTTAAGCGAAGGTCAATCATCGAAAGGACATGAGTATGAATCTAAAATGCAATCGCTGCTCAATGATATCGGAAATCTAGAGCAACAGTGCTCTGAAATGAAATTGAAAAATGAGAAAATCAGTAGTGATGTAGAAATAAAAGAGAAAAAGTGCTCAAACCTGGATATAACTGTTCAAGAATTAAACCAGAAATTAACCGAAAGAACGAGTGAAAATCTTTTATGCATTCAAGAGAAAGACATTGTAACAGAAAAGTTAGAAAGTTTTAAAGTTGACTATGAAAATATCAAAGAGATTGAGAAACAATTACAAGACGAGTGTGTTCAATACAAATTAAAGATTGCTCAAATGGAAAGTGATCAGTCTTGTTTACAGGACACTATTAATGACTTGACTAACAAAATGAAATCAATGGAAGGAGATATTCGAAAAGTTAGTGCAGATAACGAAATATTAAAGTCAATATCAGAAAGTGCTGAAACTTCAAAATTTAAATTAATTGAATCAAACAGACAGATGGAGGAACTGGAATCAGTAATAATTAAGTTGAATTCAAAGGCAGATGAAGATCAGGAAGAAAAAGAAAGAATGGCTCATACAATTAAGGAGATAGACCATTCAGTTTTGACACACCAAGAAGACCTGAATAATGTTCAAAGTAGGTTTGATAAAAAAAATGAAGAATGTGATAAATTAATAGCAGATGTGGAATCATTACATTCAACAATTGAGACTTTGACGCATGATATATCAGACAAAACTGAACTGTTAATAAAGTCTAAAGATTCATGTAAAGAAATAGAAAAGCAATTGGCTAATGCCAAACTCATGAATGATGAACAGACTAGTGTCAACAATCAAATGTTGCATGAAAAGGAATCTGCTATACAGCAACTGACTGCTGATGTTTGTGCCTTGGAAGAAAAACATAGCTCTGAAGTAGATGACATTCAAAGACAACTTCACCTCAGCTTGGATGAATTAGCTCAGACAAAACAATTGCAGTCTTCCACAGATGAGAATATTCTGACTTTACAACAGCATATCAATCAGCTAGAAGATGAGAAAACTGCTCTTCATTCACAGGTTAGTGAAATAAAGCATGAATGTGATGTAAAGCATGAACTATTGTCTGAAAAGATGCATGAATGTGATGAAAAGAATGAAAAAATTGTTTCTGTCCAAAGTACTGTATCAGAATTAGAAAGTAAAGTCAATACTATAGAAGATGATAAGATGAAGTTACATAAACATTTAATTGATGCAACTAATACGAATGATTCTTTGTCTCAATGTGTACACAAGTTAGAAGAAACCAACGATAGTCTTGAATGCAGTATCAACTCCTTTAGAAAGCATGAAGAAGAGCATGGCATGAAAATAACAGATTTAGAAAAACAAGTTGAAAATCACCAGCAGCAGTTAAGGGAAGTCCAAATAGTATTAGATAGTAAATGCAAAGAAAATACAAAGTATGTAGAACAAAATGAACAGCTTATATTTCAGTTAAATAAGTTGCAAAAAGAACATGATCATGTCAGTCGTACAATTGAAATACAAGAACAAGCAATACAGAGTGCTGAACAGGAAAAAGAAAATTTAAATGATTCCCTCTCTAGCCTTACAGTAGACCTGGAAAAGAATGAATGCAAAATCAGAGATTTGAATACCTTTATTGAAAAAAATAGTCAGTCACTTGAAGAGGTAAAATCTGCACTAAATGTTAGCAAGGCTGACAGGGAAAATATACAAAAGAAACTCGAGACAAAAGTGGCAGAAGATATAGTTAATTTGGGTAAGATTAGTCATCTTGAAAGTCAACTATCTAGTCAGAATGATACAATTACGCTTTTAGAAAAAGAAAAAGGCCAACAAGTATTAAGAGTAAATGATCTCATTACAAAAGTATCAACATTACACGATACAGAAGACTTACTAAAACAGAAGTCTGAAGAGTGTGCATTAATAGAGGAGAGACACATTACAGTAAATACAGAGAGAAGTGAATTAGAAACTAACCTTAATACATTAGTACTTCAAAAGAGTGACATTACACAAGAAAATGAACAGCTCAAATTAGAACTAGTAAACTCAAATCTTAAAATTGCATCACAAGAAGAGAGCTTGCAAATGGTGGTAGCTGAACTTACTGAAAAAAACGAAGCAGTTGCTAGTTTTGTTCAGAATGAAGTATCAATAATACAAAAGGTTGAAAATCATGCAAAACAAATTGAACACTTGGAAAAATCATTAATGACAAAAGTCAAAGAAATTGAATCACTTAATGAGACACTAAAAGCAGAAAAGCAAATTCTTAGGAATAATGAGGACTGTTTAAAGGAAAAGGGTGATCTTATTCAAGAATTACAGACTGAACATACAAAAGTAATTCAGAACAAAGTGCAAGAGATAAATTCTCTAAATGAAGAAATCCAAAACTTGGTAGAAAAAAATGCTACTAATGATAGGTGCAATAGTAAACTGTTGAATGATTTGAAGGATGATATTAAAGATAAATCAAGCTCCAATGATAGTCTCCGCTCTACTCAGAAAGATATGGAATCAAGATTAGAGTTACTTTCATCACAATTTGAGAAGGAATCTGTGATACATAAATCAGAAATTCTTGAACTGGAATATATAATTGAAAGTGAGAGAGAATTGATTGAAAAGGGGAACAAAGTTGAAGAAGAATTAAAGATAGAAAATGAAAAATTGAATTTTCAGATTTCCCAGAGAGAAGAAATTATGAATCTTTCTAGTCAGGAAATGGATGATCTCAAACAGACAAATACTGGTTTATTAAAAAGTATAGATGAATTCAGGAATGAATGTGAATGTTTAAAGAATGATGTAAATGCATTTCAAGTGCTACAAGTTGATCTTACAAAGCAAGTCAGTGACCTACAACTAAAGCTCAACACTGTTTTAAGTGATAATGACAGTTTGAACATGCAGAAATCACTGTCAGATACTAAAGTTAAGAACTTTGAATTAGAACTCTCAAACTGTTTGTCTGAAATGCAAAATATTAAGTCTAGTCATGAAGCAGAAAGATCTCAACATTTGGTAACTGTCTCCGATATAAATATTGAAATGGAAAATTTGAAAGAAACAAGTGTACATTTGCAACAAAATGAACATAGTTATCAAAGCAAACTAAAAGAGGCTGCTCAGGAAATTAAAGAATTAAAGGAACAGTTAGAGGATGAACAAAATGTTAGTGTGAACAAAGTCTGCAAGATTCAACAAGAACTTGAAACTGTAAAGGAAGAATTAGGTTTATTGAAAACTCAGTTGCATGAAACACTGGTTCAAACTGATTGTCTACAACAGGCTCTCAAAGAGAAGGAGGCAGAGAGGGTAGATTTGGCAAGTGCAGGAAACAGACTGAGTCTAGAGTTAGATTGTAGTGTTCAGAAAATTGCAGAAATGAACACATCTCTGGATGTAAAATCAGAAAGGATTTTGACTATGGAAAGGGAAATGAAAATATTGCAAACTGACCTAAGTAAGCAATTTATTACATACAAGACTGAAATAGGTAATAAAAATGAAGACATTGAGAAATGCGACCATCAAATGCTAAGTATTCAAGACATTCTAGATAATATGACTGAAAAGTATAATTCGTCTGAATCTGCATTGAACAAGATGAAAACTGAGCAAGTTAAAGAAAATGATACCCATGAAATAAAAATTGAGGAAATGCAAACAATATTAAATGTAACAATGGCACAGGTTTCAGAATTACAGAATTCAAACGCAAAATTAAAATGTGTTGTCAATGAAACAAAAGTAGAAAAGCAAACAGTGGTTGATGATTACCTCCAACTTCAAAATATTGCATCAGATCTTGAAGAGAAAGTACAGTTAATGCAGAAGAACATTGATGCAAAATGCCATGAACTAGATGTAGTAAAATCAACTGTTGATGAGATGCATTCAGATAAAAAAGCAAGTGAGGTCTCATGCGAGGAAAAGGAAAGCACAATTACAGAATTACAAATAAGTTTAGAAGAACTGAAGCAGGAACATAAGTTGACTATAAAATCATTTGAAAATGAAATACAGACAAATACCAATGATAAAAAAGAAATTGAGATGAAGTACACTCAGGATGTACAAACTGTCCGTCAGCAACTAGACTCCGCAAATCAATCTGTTATGAATCTAAACAATGAAATGGGTCATCTGAAACTTGAAATTTCTCAAAAGATGGAAGATATAGCCACCAACACTAAAGTGAATTCTGATCTAATTAAAAGAATTTCAGAAATGGAAGAAAAGATAAGAGCAAATCATGTGCAAATTGATGAATTGCAAAAGAAAAACCAAAAATTGTGTGAAAGTGAGCAAGCTTCAATTAAAGAAATAAATGAAATATCGAAAAACATGGCAGAAAATGAAAAAGAAATTCAAACATTGACAGACGAAAATCATGAGTTGTTGGAAAACAGGCAATGTGTTTCTAAACAGGTAGAATCTCTTATATCAGAGGATGCAGAGAAATCTAAGGAAGTTGGAGAACTAAAATTCTTATTGGAGAAGAAGACAGAACATTGCTCTGAGTTGCAAGTAGATTTGGATATTTTAAAAAAACAGGTGAAGGATGCAAATGATGAACTACATTCTTTAATGGATGAATTGAAGCAATGTAAAGAAAAACTTCATAGTCTGGATGCAGAAAAAGAAACACTTGAAAACCAAGTTAGTGATATTTCAAATGATAAGAATGAAGCCGTTCACAAATGTACAGAATTACAGGAAGTCCAAAAATCAAGAGAAAATGCATTAATTGTTTCAGAGCAAAAGAATTGTAATCTGAATGATGAGTTAGAAGAATTGAAATTGAAATGGGATAATTTGTCAAAACTTTCAGAAGAACAGGACAGGAAAATTTCCTCTCTAGAAGAATCTTGTCAATCACTGAGTAAAGAAATAAGACGATCTGAAACTTTGGTAAATGACACAGTGAAGGAGAAGATAGAAATTGAAGAGAAACTTGTCTCTACAAAATTATCTTTGATGAATGATCTTCAAAATGCTAAGGCTGAGAATATATTAAAGGAAAAAGAATGCCATGAAAAAGAAAATTCTATTTCAGAAAGAATCAATCAATTAGAAATTCTTAGTTCATGTATTACAGAAAAAGATGAGGAAATTTGGTCACTAAACTCAGTGAATATTCAATTACAGAATAATTGTAAACAATTTCTGCAGAAAATCCATGTGCAAACTCAATTGAATACTGAAATGTCTGATAAAATAAACGAGTTCACAAAACAAAGTTGTCAGCTTACTGAATGTGTTGATGAAAAGAATGGCCATATCGATGAATTACAGCATCGGCTTAGTTCTGCTAATAAGGTAATTCATTCTTTGGAAGAAAGAATGAGATTACTTTCATCAGAATTAGACAATGAGAAAGACCACAATAAAACTTTGGTTGATGATGTTGCTATAAAGGAAAAACTGTGCTCTGATTTGAAGCAGAAGTTATCAGATTTTGAAATTAATCACAAGTTAGTTTGTGAAGAATTTAATAGTGCACAACAACACGTGATAGAAAGAACAAAAGAACTTGAAACCAGTGCTACGGAAAGTGAATCTTATAGAAATAATTTAAAAGAAGTTGAGGAACAACTAGTTGCACAAAAAACTAAACAAGAAAAGGACATTCAAAGATTAAATGAATGTATAACTGAAAAAGAAGGAGAAAGGGTTGAACTCTCAAAAGTACATGAAGAAATCAAGGGTAAACTTGCAGATGAAACTGAGAAATATGAACATGTTGTAATAGAAATAAATTCTTTGAAAGAAATCAAATTCAGCCTTGAACAAGAACTTGATAAGGCATCACAAAGGTTCGAAGACATGAATTTAATAATTCAAAAGTCTGAATCCGAATTATGTCGCTGTAAGACTGAGATTACATCTCTCAAAACTGAATTAGAGACCAAGTCCACATACTGTGATAGTTTGTCGAAAATAGAATTACAATTAGAGAAAGATATTGCAGATAGTAAAACACTGACAGAGAGATTATCATCAGAAATCGATGATTTAAAGGACACTGCTGATGTGAGTTCAAATAAATGCAAAGAATTAAGTGTGAAAGTTAGTGAATTGCAAAATAAGAAACACGAATTACAGACTGAAAATATGCAGTTATCTGGTACAATTGAAGCCTTAAATGCTAAGGTGGAAGTATTGAATAGAGATTTATCATCTAAACAACAAGACATTGAAGCCATGGAAGATGAGAAGACCCATGGATTGTTAGAATTTGAGAAACAAAATGACCTAATTCAAGGTGAAATGGGTCATCTTAAACTTGAAATTTCTCAAAAGATGGAGGAAATAGCCACCAACTCTAAAGTGAATTCTGATTTAGTTAAAAGAATTACAGAAATGGAAGAAAAGATAAGAGATAATCATGAGCTAATTGATGAATTGCAAATGGAAAACCAAAGATTATGTGAAAGTAAGCAAACTTCAATGAAAGAAATAACTGAAATATCGAAAAACATGGCAGAAAAAGAAAAGGAAATTCAAACATTGACAGATGAAAACGAAACATTAAGAGTTGACATGCTTTACTTTCAAGAAGAGGTAGAGAAGATGATGGAAAAGAATTTTTCATATGAGTGTGAAATGAACAAGGTTAAAACTGAATGTCGAAAGGAAATTGACAATCATGAAAAGAAAATGGATGAAATGAAAATAGTTATAGTTGAAATAAATGCAAGGGTCCAGGAGGTTGAAGATAAGAACACTAAACTTGAGCTAAATGAAAATGATCTAAGGGTTGAGAACCAAAAAATGATAGAGGAATTATTTCAATTTAAGAAGAATGTAATGAATCTTGAAGATAAACTGGAACAATTAGATGTTTCTCATAAGGAAAAGGAACAATTGATGCAGAAAAATATTGCAGCTAAATGCAATGAACAAGAAGAATTTAAATCACTTGTTGATACATTGAAATCAGAAATAGAAGCTACAAATGTCACATGTGAGAAAAAGAAATTTAAGATTAGTGAATTGGAAGAACAATTAGAAAAGTTAAACTATGACCATAAGATGGCAATTGAATTATTTGAAACAAAGGAAAAGGCAATGTCTGGTGATATAGAAGAAAAAAAAAAGAAGCACTGGCAAAAAATGCAAACAGCAAATCTGCAATTAGAATCTACAAACAAATCTGTGATACGTTTAGAAAGCAATATCGACAGCCTAGAAATTGAGAATGGTAAGCAGAAGGAAGAGATAGAAAACATGCAATGTTTAAACAGAATGTTACATGAAAAAGTATCCGAATTGGACACTCAGTTTGTAAAAACTCAACAACACTTTAATGAACTTCATATCAATTATGAGGCTTTGCAAGAACGAGAGCAAACCCTACTTCAGTTAGATGATGAAAAGTCCTTGTCAATTACAGAACTTAAGAATAAAATACAGCACTTGACAGAGGAAAACCATGAATTGTTAGAAAACATGCAATGTGTTTCTAAACAGGTGGAAACTCTTATATCAGATGATGCAGAGAAATCTAAGGAACTTGGAGAACTAAAATTCACATTGGAGAAGAAGACAGAACATTGCTCTGAGTTTCAAGTAGATTTAGATATTTTAACAAAGCAGGTAAAGGATGCAAATGATGAAAGACATTCTTTGATGGATAAGTTAAAGCGATGTAAAGAACAACTTAGTAGTCTGGAAGCAGAAAAAGAAACACTTGAAAACCAAGTTGGTGATATTTCAAATGATAAGAATGAAGCTGTTCACATACATAAAGAAATACAGGAAGTCCTAAAATCAAGAGAAAATACATTAATTGTTTCAGAGCAAAAGAATTGTAATCTAAATGAAGAGTTAGAAGAATTGAAATTGAAATGGGATAATTTGTCAAAACTTTCAGAAGAACAGGACAGGAAAATTTCCTCTCTAGAAGAGTCTTGTGAATCACTGATTAAAGAAATAAGACGATCTGAAACTTTGGTAAATGACACAGTGAAGGAGAAGATAGAAATTGAAGAGAAACTTGTCTCTACCAAATTGTCTTTGATGAATGATCTTCAGAATGCCAAGGATGAGAATATATTAAAGGAAAAAGAATGTCATGAAAAAGAAAATTCTATATCAGAAAGAATCAATCAATTAGAAATTCTTAGTTCATGTATTACAGAAAAAGATGAGGAAATTTGGTCTCTTAACTCAGTGAATATTCAATTACAGAATAAGTGTAAACAATTTCTGCAGAAAATCCATGTGCAAACTCAATTGAACACTGAAATGTCTTATAAAATAAACGAGTTCACAGAACAAAGCTGTCAGCTTACTGAAAGTGTTGATGAAAAGAATGGCCATATCGATGAATTACAGCATCGGCTTAGTTCTGCTAATAAGGTAATTCATTCTTTGGAAGAAAGAATGAGATTACTTTCATCAGAATTAGACAATGAGAAAGACCACAATAAAACTTTGGTTGATGATGTTGCTATAAAGGAAAAACTGTGCTCTGATTTGAAGCAGAAGTTATCAGATTTTGAAATTAATCACAAGTTAGTTTGTGAAGAATTTAATAGTGCACAACAACACGTGATAGAAAGAACAAAAGAACTTGAAACCAGTGCTACGGAAAGTGAATCTTATAGAAATAATTTAAAAGAAGTTGAGGAACAACTAGTTGCACAAAAAACTAAACAAGAAAAGGACATTCAAAGATTAAATGAATGTATAACTGAAAAAGAAGGAGAAAGGGTTGAACTCTCAAAAGTACATGAAGAAATCAAGGGTAAACTTGCAGATGAAACTGAGAAATATGAACATGTTGTAATAGAAATAAATTCTTTGAAAGAAATCAAATTCAGCCTTGAACAAGAACTTGATAAGGCATCACAAAGGTTCGAAGACATGAATTTAATAATCCAAAAGTCTGAATCCGAATTATGTCACTGTAAGACTGAGATTACATCTCTCAAAACTGAATTAGAGACAAAGTCCACATACTGTGATAGTTTGTCGAAAATACAATTACAATTAGAGACAGATATTGCTGATAGTAAAACACTGACAGAGAGATTATCATCAGAATTCGATGATTTAAAGGACACTGCTGATGTGAGTTCAAATCAATGCAAAGAATTAAGTGTGAAAGTTAGTGAATTGCAAAATAAGAAACACGAATTACAGACTGAAAATATGCAGTTATCTGGTACAATTGAAGCCTTAAATGCTAAGGTGGAAGTATTGAACAGAAATTTATCATCTAAACAACAAGACATTGAAGCCATGGAAGATGAGAAGACCAATGGATTGTTAGAATTTGAGAAACAAAATGACCTAATTCAAGGTTTGAATCAATCAATTTCAGAAAGGGATAATGAAATCAGTAACCTTGCAAATAATGTGCATGAGTTAGATAGTAATTTGAACAAAGTTAAGGAGCAAAGAGATTTGAAAATTGAATTACTTTCCGAAAATGTTGACGATCTTGTCAGTCAGATGGACTTGTGCAGTTCACAGAAATGCGAGCTCCAGTCAAAGTTGGAAGACGCTCTATCTAACTTGAGAAATACTGAGGCAGCTAGAGATGAATTGGAAGAAAGACTTATTGAACTTAATACTAGCTTTGAGGAAATATCATCCTTACTTTCACTTGAACAAGAAAGATGTCGAATTCTTAGCAATGACAATGATGAAATGCAATCTTTTGCTGCAGATAATGAAAAACTATTGAGTGATAAGAACTGTCAGATTGAGAACTTGTCCCTTGAAAAACAAAACTTGTTATTAACTTGCTCAAAAGGTGATCTCATGTTTAAAGGTAAAGGGAAAGAATTAAGCTTATGTGAAGCCAAATTATCGGAAATTCAAATTCTACTTGAAACCAAACAATTGGATATTAAGGGATTTGTATATGAAAAAGAAACTCTTGAAATGGACCTGAAAGAAATTCATAAAAGTCAATCTGAATTCCAGACAAAGCTGATTAACAAGGAAACACAATTTAATGAGTTGGAAAGTCGATTTGATGAAGCAACTTTGCAAATATCAGATTTGAATGAATGCCTTTCAAATTCCAAGGTTGTTAATAAGGATTTATACAATCAAATGAAAGGAAAAGATACACAATTAGATCTTTTGAAAGACCAATTAGAAAAGTATCATGAGGAAAACGGTTCTCTTGGTGCAGTTATTCAAAAGATGAAGTTACAAGTAGCTTCAGATGACAGAATAATAGCTAGATCTGAAGAACGACTTGATGAAGCTGCTGTAAAGGAGGTAGATTTAAAACAAATTTTGGATAGTTACTCTAAAGAAATTGAAGAGATCGAAAAGGAAAAGGCTGTTATAGAAGGTAAACTGGTTGCTACTGATGCAGATTGTCAAAATTTCCAGGCCATGTTAAATGAAGAAAAAGATAATCTTAATCAAATAAAGAATGTTATGGAATTGAAGGAATCGGAATATCAGGAAAGAATAGCAGATATTGAAACACAAATTGAAATATTACAGGAAGAAGTGCTTAATTTATCTGACGAGTTATCCAGTTCTAACAGTCAGAATATTCATTTAATCCAGGAGCTAGCAAGAAACAAAAATACTGCAATGGCTTTACAGGAAGAAAATGGAAATGTTGTTATTCAGAAATGTTCTCTGGAAAAGCAATTATTGGAACAGTTTCAATGGGTAAATGAATTCAAGGCTAAGTGTGAAGAGAAGGACAGAACTGTTGAAAAATATGTCAAATCTAACCAGGAAAAAGAAAAGAAATTGTTTGATTTGGACAAGCAGAATATGATGTTGAACAACAACTACCGTGCTGTTCAGGAAGACTTTAAGCATACATTAAAGAAATTGGAAATGGCCACAATGGAGAAAGAAAACGTTGTTAAAGGACTTGCCCAAGCAAAGGAACACAGTCAAAAAGAAACATCTTGCCAACTTGAAACACTTGAGAAATTGTCAATGGAGCTTGACGCTACATTAAAAGAAAATGAAAATACTAAAGAACAAATACATATGTTGTCAAGAGAAAACAACAACTGGAAGACACAATTGCAAAATGCAGAAGTGAAGTCTTTAGCAACGATTGTTAGCTTAGAGACAGAAAAAGACAGTTTGATAGCTCAAATTCAGGATCTGACAAAGGAACATAGTGTTGTAATCGAAATAAAGAAAGAAGAAGTTGTCAAGTTAGAAAATGCTAATGAAGCATTATTGCAGGTGGAAAATACTTTAAGTGCAAATCTTAATGATTCATCTGTTCAGGTTGTTGATCTTGAAGAAAAAAATCAATATCTTTTAAATCAGGTTGATAAAGAAAAGGAAGATAATAATTTCATAGCCCAAGCACTATCATCTGTAGAATCAAAACTGGAAAGTGTAACAGAGGAATATGAAAGCTTGAAGCAGACACTAATGGACACAGAAAGAAAATTACAGGAATCATCTGACAATATGAATGATCTTTCCATTGCAAATCAAGAACTAAAGGACGCATTTGTTGTTTCACACGAAGAAAGAAAAGAATTTGAACAGCTAAAAACAGATCAAGTAGACAAATTGAAAGAGTATATTCATGATTGTGATACACGAAACGAGAACCAATTACAATCTACTAAAGAATTGTTTGAGAAAATCGCAAAAAAGGATGAAGAAATATCAAGGATGTTGAATTGCTTCAAAGAGCTCCAATTTGATTATGAAAAGTTTAGACAAGAATCAACAAATAAATCCGAAGAAGTTATTATTCTTCAATCCTATATCACAGAATTACAGACTGAAACTGTGTCAGATAAGTCTGTTTTATCTCGAATGCTACTTCAGGTCCAATCATTTAAAAGTCACTTCTCCGATTTGATTGAGAAAACAAAAGAGAAAGAAGAAGAAAATTCAAAATTGCAGGAATTTATTGACCAGTTGAATCATAGTGTTGAAATTGAAATGGATAAAAGCAAACAAATTGAATCAGATAATATTGCTCTTTCGACTAAGTATAAAGATATTGATGAGAAACATAAAGAACTTATTCATAAGTTGGACTCATTAGAAATAGAGACAAGTGAAAAGGATGAAGCAATTGAAAAATATACACTTATGTTGGCCAACACGGTGGAGGAGATGCGTAGCACAAAGGAGTTTTGTCAGGAATTGCAATGTAGCTCTGAACAGCTTCTATTGGATAAAAATAATTTGGAAAAGGAACTGTCACAGGAAAAAATCAAACTAACAAATCAAATAAATGAGAAAGAACAGCATAATGAAAGACTGTTGGTTAACTTTGAAAATATAGAAAAAGAAATCAACATTAAGACCATTAAAAATGAACTAGTAGAGCAAGAAAAAATCGCAGTTATGGATCAGAATAATGAATTTGAAAAAATGTTGGGAGGCAAAGATGAAGAAATTAAAGATTTGAAGGTCCTAATTGAAAATGTAAAAATTCAAATGGATATTATTTCTGAAGAATTGGTAATAGAAAGGCATTCCAGATTTTCTGACATGACTGCTATGCTAAAAGAAGCTAGTGTCTTAAAATTGAATAATGGCCTGTTACGCAGACACATTGAAACAACGAAAGAAGAATTGAATGAGGCCAACACTAAATCAAAATGTATTGCCCTTCAGAGAGATAAATCAGAAGATGAGAAAATAGAAATGAAATTACAGTTTGATACAGTACTTGGAGACAGAGACCATATAATTGAAAGGTTACATTTAGATGTAGAAAAAATAAAGAATGATTTGTTAATTGTTAAGCAAAAGAAAATGCGTCCAATGTCCTTTTCTGCAAGCCACCAAAGTGACACTTACTCCTTACAGGTGAAGAAAGATATACACAATCTGGAAAATGTAGACATGGCACAAACATCAGAAGGAGAAAGAGAAAGCCTGAATGATGTAAGTATCTATATACATGTATTTCTTTAACCCTTTCCCTCATATAGGCGCTTTCTGACGCCTCTGCAGCAGACAGCTTTTTGAAAACATAGTGACAGAAGAAGAAATTGCTCAAAACAAGCAATTTCTCCTTTTGCCACAATATTTTCCACTTTTAGTCATAGGTTATCCGTTCAATTATAGAGATTTTCTATTTTTGACAAAATATGTTCAAAGTCGTCTCCTGCAGAATTTTCGTATGAGAAAAGGGTTAATAGAATTCCCCGTTTCCCAAGTACTTTTTACTAATTGGTATGCAGTTTTACACCATTTTGTTTCTAGTGGATAAATTATTTAATTGACGTTGTCACATTTGGTTCACATTGGAAGTTGTCAATTTTCACCAACATTTACATTACTCACAGTTTTATATATGTAAAGATCATTCTGATCTGGTGATTGATTGGTTAGCAGTCTGTTGTTTATGTTGGTTATTATGTCAGTTCCAATTAAATATAGTGACCATTAATGTCTTATATACAGAGCATATATTACAGAAGCTAATAAAAGGGGTTTTACCTTGAAGGTCTTGCTGGTGCCTTCGGAATTTAACATTGTTTGTGATAAACACTATTGATGTATGGTTCTTACATTTGCATTATATGTATTTGTATGCTATTGTCATTTTTGAGATATATAGTGAAGATGTTGTTTAAGTAATTTGCTGTAAAAACAGAGTGAACTTCGTACATTCATTTTCATATTCAATGTATATATATGGTACTGATTTTCATATGCCCGTTGATTGTATTATGGGAACACCTGCGGCGGGTGGTGGGCATAATGTCTGGGGCCAAGTTTGATAACTATCAAATTTTGATTATTACTCCCGAGTTATCCAAAATTAGGGTGAGTGGGCTCGATCCCTGGCCAGGTCATACCAAAGACTTTATAAACATGGTAATGGCTTTCCGGATTCCCTCCTTGCTGCTCTGGATTGTGTGGTTAGCATTTTACTGACTCTCTGGTGTCAGGTTAAATGGACCAACAGTTCTAGTAACTAACTTACCCAGTAGATGCTGTGATATACCTGAACAATTTTTGAAAGCTGCATAAAATACCATAGAAATAAACACACTAAGCCAAAAAGGCCTTGTCTGCTCTTTAACTTCTACAATTCTTATCCAATCTTTAATCCAAATTTTCTTAGAATGTTTATTGGCATAAGACTTTAAAAATGGTAGTAATGGCTGCCCCCTTTGCGCTCTGAGTTGCGGGATTAGCATTTCGCCTGACTGGCTGGTGTCAGGATAAAAGGACCAGTAGAACAACAACATAACTTACCCAGGAAACACAGTGATATAACTGAAAACTTGTTAAAAAGAGGCATAAACATCAAACAACCAATCGACTATTCAAGAATCAAGAGGCTATTGTACTCGCCCCGGCTTCGGCGTCTGCGTTGGTTAAAGTTTTTACAAATACTAATATCTTCTATACCATCCAACGTATTTACTTCAAACTTGGCATACTTGTTTCTTATGACAATATAGACAACTGCAGCAAGTCACATAACTCTGTCAACCATATTTGTAGAGTTAATTATGCCCCTTTTTGTACTTAGATTTTGTAACAAAAACATAACCTTAGCTATTACTTTGCCGTTTCTCAATATTTCTTCATTAAACTTTAACATTATTTTGTTTATGACAACAGGGTTGTGATCTTTGCGTCAAAGGTCTTAATTGACAAAGTTATGCCCCTTTTTAGCTCATTTGATTTTTTGGAAAGAAAAAGAAGAGCTATAATTGTCTTCGCTTGATCATCATAGGCGGCGGCGTTGGTTAAGTTTTGCATTTATGTCCCTTACATGGAAACTATCAAACCTTATACTATGAAACATGGAAAACTTGTTCATTGAATACCTTTCTTCACATTGTATGCTAAAGATGCTGAGTGTGGCCTAAATTTTGTTGTATTTTGGTAGATTTTGAGAATTGGTGGTGTTGGTTAAGTTTTGCGCTTAGGTCACTTTCATGGAAACTATCAAAACTATTACTTTGAAACTTGGAAAACTTGTACATCTAATACACTTCTTCACATTGTATGATAAAGATGCTGAGTGTGGCCTTTTTTTAAAGGTAAAAAACATCAATTTTAATTTAATTTGGTCGATTTTGAGAATTGGTGGTGTTGGTTAAGTTTTGCGTTTAGGTCACTTACATGTAAACTATCAAACTTATGACTTTGAAACTTGGAAAACTTGTTTATCTTATACCATTCTTCACATTGTATGATAAAGATGCTGAGTTGGCCTGTTTTTTGGGTAAAAACATCAATTTTGATGTATTTTGGTCGATTTTGAGAATTGGACATAGTTTCTTCATTTTTTGTTACATTGATTTCAAAACATAATGTACTTCAACATATTATGAATATCTTCAATCAGATTGTGTTTTTAGGGTCAAGTTCACTGTAACTATTTTGCAGAAGTTTTTTACAATTTTGAACTAACCATTTTTAGTTCGACTATTCGAAGAATATGAGAGCTTCACTACTCACACTGGCGTCGGCGTCTACGTCACACTTTGGTTAAGGTTTTGCATGCAAGTACTTAAATACTACATGTATTTCATTGAAACTTTCTACAACCCTACTAAACTGTCACACCTATGTAGATTATCAAGTTAGATAACTCTATCCTGAAGTTTAAGCAAGTTATGGCCCTTTTTTACTTAGAAATTCTGGTTAAAATTGTGCGTGCAACTAAATTAAGAGTCCATATCTCAGTTTTTACTTAATGCATTGCATTGAAACTTTATACAACCCTACCCAACCATCACACCTATGTAGATTATCAAGTTAGATATCTCTATCCTGCATTTTATGAAAGTTATGGCCCTTTTTTTACTTAGAAATTCTGGTTAAAGTTTTGCGTGCAACTAAATTAAGAGTCCATATCTCAGTATTTACTTGATGCATTGCATTGAAACTTTCTACAACCCTACCCAAGCATCACACCTGTGTAGATAATCAAGTTAGATAACTCTATCCTGCATTTTATGCAAGTTATGGCCTTTTTATTTCTTAGAAATTCTGGTTAAAGTTTTGCGTGCAACTAAATTAAGAGTCCATATCTCTGTATTTACCTGATGCATTGCATTGAAACTTTCTACAACCCTACCCAACTATCACATTTATGTAGATTATCAAGAATGATAACTCTATCCTGCATTTTATGCCATATGGCCCTTTTTTTACTTAGAAATTCTGGTTAAAGTTTTGCATGCAACTACATTAAGAGACCATATCTTAGTAACTACTTGATGCATTGCCTTGAAACTTTAAACAACCCTTCCCAACCATCACTATATATGGCCATTTTTAGCTCACCAGAGCACAAAGTGCTCAAGGTGAGTTTTTGTGATCGCCTTTTGTCCGTCGTTCGTCATCCGTCGTCAACATTTGCTTGTTAACACTCTAGTGGCAACATTTTGCATCCAATCTTCATGAAAGTTTATCAGAACATATATGTCCATCAAATCTAGGCCAAGTTCGAAACTGGGTCATGTTGGGTCAAAAACTAGGTCACTAGGCCGAATTTAAGGAAAATCTTGTTAACACTCTTGAAGACGCGTTTTTGGCTTGAGCATGTTGAAACTTTGTCAGAATGTTTGTTTTAGTGATATCTAGGCTAATTTCGAATATAGGTCATGTTTGGTCAAAAACTAGGTCACAAGGCCAAATTGAAGGGAAATCTTGTTAACACTCTGGAAGCCACCTGTTTGGCATGAGCATGTTGAAACTTTGTCAGAATATTTGTCTTGATGATATCTAGGGTAAGTTTGAAAATTTTGTAAGAAAGTTTGTCTTGATGATATATTGCCATTGACAAAATATGTTCAAAGTCGTCTGCTGCATAATTGTCGTATGAGGGAAAGGGTTAAGTATTCATGGACACCTTATCCTACAGATCCATGGTGAGCATTACAGAACCTCCATGGCTCTCTTGTTAATGGATTTATGGAAGTTTTTTAACTTTAAGAATTTGCAAAATAACTGGTGTCCAGGTGAAATGTTATTATTTAATTACTTTTGTTCCCGCCTCATGTATAAAAAAAGTAATCATTTTCAAACTATACCATTGTTTTATTGTGGTTATGTCCTTGGGCAAGGCACATTTCCTAGCCTAACTGGTTTGTTTACCCAGGGATTATGAATAAGTGAAATGTCGCCATGATATAACTGAAATAATGTTGAAAGCGGCATAAACCCCCCAATATCATTTATTGTGGTTTCCATGTTTATGTGACAATGCAGTATTTTGGGGGTATTAATTACATACAGTGTTAGCTCTTATTATGCATGTTATATAGTCATTGATGAAAAAATAGTCAACCAAATGGGTCATGTGAAATGTTGTCTATAATGTTTGATTACAGTAAATAATTGTGCCTGGTTTTTGAATATCTACTGTTATATTTAGGAATTTTGAAAAGCTTGGACAAGCTCTATTTAACCCATTTTCTACCTTTCATCTCATGTTGTGATCTTGATCTTTTAACTTTAATCCTTGATCTTCCACTCAACACAACCTCTCAACTATTTTTCATCTGTGTTTTTATGACATGTAGAAAGATAAACTTTTATTTATTGATATTATTCATGCACCTATCTATATGAAAGTTTAGTTCCATATATAGACATGAAATGCAAAAAATGTATGCATAAAGCTCAAGCTACGTTTTTATAGAAAATTACCGCCAACTACTTTTTTCCCTTACATCTTAAAAATGGCTGTAACATTCAAACCCAATATTATGTTTGGTTAAGGACAAAACATCAATATTGATTCTCAGAAAAAATGAATACAACCTGAATGCAAGAGGAATCAAGGAAACACCCTAAAGTAATACCCTGCCTTTACAAATCTTTATCCCGGTGAATTGTTTTCTTTTTATTTGGCAGAACAGTTTTTCGTGGTAACATATCTTTAACAGCGTGCTTCAAAGATACGAAATGTTTTGACTATTGTAAATATCACATGTCATTTATATGAGTCATGTCAAAGAAACACCGACCTTCCTGATTTCTCTAAATCTGTCTGCACCTCTGCGGTCATCTAGTTGACAAGCATGTTGGCCATTTCACTGTCTATAGAAGCATACAATTTGAACGTAATTTGCATGATTTTATATCTGAAGGTTGATTTTTTGTATCACATGACTCATATGATTAGTCATGCAAATAGTAATCATGATCATATGAAAACTTGCAGGATATAACATTTGGAAAGCTTGAAGAATCAGAAAGTATTGAGTATTATGATGAATCAGTGAAGCAGAACATAAAAGACCAGCTGGCCGAAATGGAAACGAAAATAGTCGATATAACACTGATTCTAGAAGATCGTGAAAATGAAATTAAGAAGCTTACACAGACAAACAAAGATCTGTCACATATTTGCAAACAGATGGAGCATCAAATGGAGAGTTTAAAGTCTGATGATAAGGCTAATGTGTCTGTTGGGCCAAATGTGGATAGCATACCTGAACATGAGAATGAGAACGCTATGCACAAACTCAAATCCCAGTTAGCAGATCTTACAGTATTACTTCAAGAAAAAGATCAGTTAATTCAGGAATTGCAAAATCAAATAGACGAATCATTGACTGCTGACAGTGAGTCAGATTTCAAAGATTTTTGTGATAAGTTAGAAGTGGAAAGAAAGGGTTTAAAAGAACAATTGCAGAATAACGAAAAAATACTAAAAAAGAAAGAGTCAAAGATTAAGTCATTAACAAAAGAGATTGGACAGTTGAATGATAACATGTCTAAATTTGAGGAAAATTCTGCAGTGAAAACAGATTTCATTGTGAAGGTATCTTCTGAGTTTCAGCAATCAACCACACAAAAAAGTGCCAATAATTTCAGTGATGAACCACCTGTGATAGAAGAATTGATTATTGAACATGTTGAAAACCCAGTCACTTCCAGTCTAAACTCATCATTTTCATCAGTGTCTTCAGAAAGGGAATATGTACTTGGTGAAGATGATGAAACTAATTTGAAAGAGTTACTGGGTAAACTTAAAGTAATAACTGATGAGAGAAACAAATACAAATCTGACAACAAAAAACTTATAAAATTGGGTAAGGGGAAAGATACAAAAGTCAGAATAATGAATGAAAATTTTGAAAAATTGCGAATGGAAAGAGATGAACTATTGGCTGACAGAGACAGACTTGAAAACAAGGTAGAGGATTTGAGCACTGATTTTGTAAGCCAATTTGAAAATAATGAAAATAATGAATTGAAAAGTGCAAATGACAAATTAACAGCTTTATGTGATGAAAAGGATAACGAAATTGATTCACTGAAGAGTTCACATGAAATATCCTCTACATCTGTGCGTGATGACAAACAATCATCTGAAATTGGCAACCTTAGTCGTGAAAATGAGAAACTTAAAATGGAGGCCGCTAAACTGCAGAAAATTGGACAAGGAAAGACAGCTTCAATTATGAAAATAAACCAGGATAGTGAAAAGTCACTGAAGGAAAAGGAAATGGAAATAAAAGAAAGATGTAACCAAATCGAAGAAGTTGAAGGACTTTTAGCTGATGCACGAATTGATGTTGAGAGTTTGAAACAGGAAATGAGTAAAAGGTCAGCAGACTATGTCAAAATACAGAAAGTCAATAAAGGTAAAGATGCAAAAGTGAAGAAAATGGAAACTGTGATAAAAGAAAAGGATACTGAAATTGATAAGATATCAGAGGATAATGTAAGACTTCAAGAAAAACTGGATGGATTGAATGCTGACTTGACTGATTTAAGTGAACAAGAAAGAACTCTTAAAGAACAACTTCAACTTTCATCTGATGACATGAAGGATTTAGAAAATAAATGTGAGAAATTGACAAATAAAATACAAGAAATGGAAAGTGCTTTAAATCAAAAGGAACTGGAAATAAGTAGTTTGAATGATAATCAGAAAGTAATGGAAAAACTTTCAGAAGAAAGAATAATACTTGAATTTGAATTAAATTGTGCAAAGCAAGAACTTGAACAAATAAAATGCAATCTGGAAAATGAAGCATTTAAATTACAAGAGATTAACTCAACTGTTAGTGATGTTCAGACAGAAAAAGATGGTGTAATGACAGAAACAAAAATCATAAAGGAACAATTACAGGAACTTTCTTCAAATAGTGTTGAATCAATTGAAGTGACTCAAGAAAGCTTTGATGCCTCAAGGATGTCATTTGAAGAGTTGAGGTCAAAAGTAGCAGGCTTGCTATTGGAGAAAAAGAAACTGCAACAAGAAAAAAGTAAATTGGTTAAGCTTAGTAAAGGAAAAGAAGCAAAGGTGAAACATATGGAAAATTTCATATCAGAACAGCAAAATAAACTGTCTGAAAAAGACACTGATATTCTCATAATGCAAGAAAACATCAAAGATATGACAAGTAAACTTGATGTTTTAGATGAAGTAGATAATGATCTAAGATATCGATTGGACAATGCACTAGCTGATAAAGAAGAATGGAAAGCTCATTGTAACCTTCTAGAAGATCAAATTGATGATGCACATGAGGCAATTGACAGGAAGAATGAGGAAATAATGAATTTGGAAGAAGATTCATCAATAGCAAGGGAAGAGGTTGATCATTTGCTATTAGACAAAGATGAGTTAATGAAAGACAGACAAAATCTTTTATCTGAACTAGAAAAATATGAATTATTAATAAAAGATAAAGAAATTGAAGTAAATACTTTGAGGGAAGAAATAGAAAAGATTGAAAAGGAAAAAGAGACCTTAGAAAACGAACTAAAGAAATTTCAATTACTTATTAAAGGAAAAGATGCAAAAGTAAAGAAATTAGAAAAACATCATCATGAGATTCAAGATGATTTACAAGGTAAAACTTTGTCTTTAAGCATGATGGAACAACAAGTGGATGACTTATCGTCAAAATTGATTCAGTCAGATAATGCTCTTTTGGAATTACAGCAGAATTATGATCAGCTTATGGTAAATTATTCTTCTGTCAACAAAAGTTATCAAGAAATTGTCTTTCAAGTTCAATCTTTGGGAGAAACAGATAGGCATAAAGACGAATTATTGTTGACGACTGACCATAATGTTAAACAGTTGGAAGATCATTTAGGCACTCTCCAACAGAGTATTTCAGAGAAAGAAAATTCAATTGAGGAAATGCAGGAACAATATTTCAATCTCAAGGACCAGAATGCAGATCTAAATGAAAGGCTTATTTTCTTGGTGGAGGAGAACAAACATCTAAACCAGTCAAATACAGACCAGATTCAAGAGATCGAAAGTTTAACACAAATATCTCAATCATTTGAAACAACTGTGAAGGAAATGAAGATGGAGATTAACAACAACAGAGATGTTATTCAAGACAAGGATTGTAAAGTCGCAAATCTTGAAGGTGCAAATACTGAAAAAGAGATAATTATTCAAGATCTGAAAGAGAAAATTATAACCAATGAAAATGATAATGCTGAAATAAAAATGAGATATGAAGAGGAGTTGTCATGTAGAACTGTATTGGAAAGTAAATTGAAATTGTACGATGATGAGCAGTATACACAAAGAGAACAGATGGAAGATAGTAATGAGAATGTTAAAAAACTCAAACAGAGATGCCTTGCTCTAGAAAAAGAGTTTGATCATAATTTAGAAATCATTCAAGTTAAAGATAAAGAACTAACATCTTTAAGAAGAAAAATGATTCAGACAGAGGAAAATCTTTTGGAATTAACCTCACAGCTTGAAGACAAAGACAGAGCCCTGCATGAAATGATGGAAAAACTAAGAATGTCAGTAGATTGTTGTAATGAGTTTGAAAGAAAGATTAAATTGTTAGATTCAGAAATCGAACAGAAATCTCAAGAAGTGGTTTGGCTGAACAGTGAATTGGAAGTTGCCCAGAAAAGAATTGAAACAGAAATGGAACCATTGAATTTAACCATAGTGTCACTTCAAAATGAGAAGAAAACACAGGATGAAAAGTTAGTTTGGTACGAACAGCATTGCAATGATTTATCAAAAAGGTTATCTGAATGTGAAGGAATTCTTGAAGTTCAAATGAAAGCCATATCTGAAAAGGAGACAATAATATCTTGTGATAAGGAAGTAATATCCAAATCCCAGTCAGAGATTGAAAGCTACAGAAATTATTATAATGAGTTGTGCAAATCTGTTGAAGAGTTGAACCATGTAACAAAACAGCAAAAGGAAACTATTGACTCATTACAGCATGAAATACAAGAAAAAGAAATGAAGGTCATTGAACTTGATAATGCATTTGAGAAAGAAAAGAAGGCTACAGATGAGGAGATGGTTAAAGATCAGAGAAAAAATGAGGAATTACAAAATGAAATTGTTAAGCTTCAAGATCAAATGATAGTATTTGAAAAGATGAAGTCTGAGTCAGATAGTAGACAAGAGCAACTTGCTTCAGAATCACCAGTTATATTTGAAGAATTCAAAGTTGAAAGAGCATTACAGCAAGGAAGCGCAATTGCCTCATTGGATGAAGATGAAACTGACCAAACATTGGCTACTTGTTCAGATAATATTGAACAGAGTATATTTGTACCAATCCAAGCAGAAACAATAGAGAATCAAGGTAATAAAGAGAGGCATGCTATTACTAACTTGAAAAGCGAAATAAAGAAGCTTAAGCAACTATGTAAAGGTAAAGATTCAAAGATAAAGAAACTGGAAGGAAAGATTTCTCAACATTCGCCTAAACCTGAACCAAAAGAAGCGAATAACATTGAATTACAAAGAATTGAAGAACTGGAATCATTACTTTTACAAACCCAAAGGGATAGAGACAGATATGTTTTGCAGAATGAAGAGCTTCAAAGAAATATTGATGAACAGAATGATACTGTTCATAAATCAGATAAAGAGAAGCAAAACAAAATTGATGCCAATATTTCTGAGATTGACAGAATGAATTCACTATGTACAGCTTTACAGAATGAGCTTGATAGCAACAATGCTGTATTTGAAACTACAAAATCAACTTTGTATGATTTACAAACTCAGTTTGAAAAATTCAGATTTCAAGCAAATGAAAACCAAGGAATGCAGGTTGATTCTATAGACAAGCTTAATAAAGAGATGGAAGATCTGCGATCTCAGCTTGAAAATTTAAATGAAAGATACCAAGTTGTTTTAAATCAATATTCAGAAAGTGAAAACATACTACGTTTGAAAGAACAAGAACTATTTTCATTGAAAGATTTGATGAAAGAAAAAATTGCTGAAATAGCTGATTTGGAGAAAACAAATACAGCTCTAACACATTCAGGGGAAGGACTTGAATCCGAAAAACAGCGCTTTGAAGCCTTGCTGAAAAATGAGAAAGAAGAAATACGATCACTGTATGAACAAATGAACCAGCTTGTGTCTGAAAAATTAGATTTAGAGTGCAGCCTTGAACAAAAGGATAGAGATCTTCGGAAAGCAGCAGAAGAATTGAAACAATTTACTGAAGACAGAGATAACCTGGATGATATAATGGGAAAGAAGGAAGAACTTCAACTTGAATGTGGCACTCTTTCTAGAGATGTGCAGGAATTGCGTAATAGGCTAAACGAGAAGGAAAAGGAGAGAGAAAACCTGCAAAGGAATATTGAAGAGAAGGATTATCAAATTAATCAACTCAAAGAAGAGATTGAAATGTTGAGGGTAATGCAACAACAGTCTGAAGATAGTTACAATTCTGTTCTTGAAAAAGTTCAACAAACTGAAGAAAATATTGAAGTTATTTCATCTGAGTTAAATTCAAAGAAAACCGCTTGCTCGAAACTTAAAGACATGTGTGAAGAAAAAGATGCTTTAATTGATTCATTGAAGGAGAATATTGAAAGTGCTTCATCTTCAACTGAACAGTATAGGCATCAAATATCCAATTTACAGGAGGAGATCTCACTGTATAAAGAACAACTTACTACCCAAACAATGGCTGGCAATGAATTGCAGTCTTATCAGGAAAAATGTGAGAAAATGTCCAAAGTTATTGAGGAACTTCAAACACAGAACACCATTCTAAACAACCAGAAAGATCATGTTGAAAAGTTAAACAAAGAACATATTCAAATGAAAGATGCCATTAAACCAGCAGATGATGACATTGAAAAGGCAGCAGATTTCTTTGTAAACAATATGAACCAGAGTGAACCAGTTGAGCCTGAGCATATCAGAGAAACGATCCAAGCAGAGACTTCAGCTTCCTTGACTGTAATAGAACCTGAGCATATCAGAGAAATGATCCAAGCAGAGACTTCAGCTCCCTTGACTGTAATAGAACCTCAGATCATGCCAATGTATACACAAACGGATGAAATGGGTGTGATACCGGCACAAGCTGCAGATATTGAACCTGAGGTATATAAATGTAGCACTGCATCATACATAATACTGATATTTAACCAGATTGCTAATGATTGGCTCTTATATATATTTATGCATAATAATCAGTTGTGTGAAGTACTCTGTCTTTGTATGCATGCTGTGTTGCTTTGCATATGCTGTTTGTATTGGTATTTTATAGTATATAGATGTTGTACTTATATACTCCTTTTAATATTTCTCAATATTAGTCCCTTCCCTTATACCACAAATCTGCAGCAGACGACTTTGAAAACATCCAGACACAAATAATGAAAATTACTTAAAATAAAAGTATAATTATTGAGTAAAATTGAAATAATTGTAGGAGAAGTTTTTCTCATTTTGAGTGATTCTTCTTTTGTCGCAATCATTCAAGGTTGTCTGCATCAGATTCATGAGCATGTCTCTATAATTGGGCAGGGTTAAAACGTGATAAAACATACTTTAATTAAACACATAAACTGCATGACATAATATTTTACACTCCTGATTGAAAGCATTCTTGAAAAAGATAGTGAAGCAAGATAATTCAAAATTGATTTTAATACAGACTAGAAAACACTTTTGGAGAATTGAAACTAGTGCATCATGAGTAATTTCATATTTTTCTTTATTCTTTTAAAATTTTGTCTTTTTATGGAGTTGTGAAATGTTTTCTTGTATCAGGAAGAAGGTTATATGGGCCCGCACCATAGGGAATACAAGTCATGTAGCGTCTGCATAATATTATGGGTGTATGGTTGTACGGTACAAGGGTTCAGAGCATGTCAATTTATTGCAAAAGTAGTCCATTTATTGTTTATTTATTGTCTTTAGTGAAAATTGGAGACCATGCATGTCTGTTTGCTTGTGAATGCTTATCTCTAGTGTATGCAAATGCAATAAGGAGTGTTTTCCTAAGGTAACATACTATTTGTCAAAAAGTTGAAGTGTTTGTGTAGTTATTTACTTTACATCTATAAAAGAATTCAATGAATTATTCAATTATTAACGCTTTCCCACTTAAAACAATTCTGCAGTAGACAACAGTTACTGAAAACACAAAGACAAAAATATGGAAAATGTTTATGTAAAATAGCGTTGCCTGATATAACCCTTTCCACTATACAGAAGCTTTCTGATGCCTGCAGCAAATGATTTTTGAAAACATTGTGGCAAAAGGAGAAATTTTGCTCATTAGGAGCAATTTCACCTTTTGCCTCAATGTTTTCAACTTTAATCAATAATTGTTCTTTCATTTATAGAGAGTTTCCATACTTTTGGCTAAATGTCTTCAATGTCATCTTCAGAAATGTTGTATGCGGGTTAATGTTAAACCTTTTAAACAAGAATAGATTAAATAATTAGATTTTCATTCTTTATTACGAGTTTTGAAAACATAGTGACAAAAGAAGAAATTGCTCAAAATGAGCAATTTCTCCTTTTGCCACAATGTTTTCAAGGTTATCCATTCAATTATAGAGATTTTCTATTTTTTAACAAAATATGTTCAAAGTCGTCTGCTGCAGAATTGTCGTATGAGGGAAAGGGTAAACTAATCAACAAAGTACTTTCAGCTACAGTCAACATAATTATATTTAGCCTTTCCTATAAAAAGCCTTTTGACAACTGAAATTATGTCATAAGGATGGTAAATTTTATTATATATTACTGAAAAACAGAGCTTGAGCCTTTGAAACAAACTGAAATAAAAAATTTGGCTTGAAGCTTTAATCCCCATTTCCCACATAGAACAAATCTCCAGCATATGACTTCGAAAGCTTTTAGGCTAAAATATGGAGCATTTCTATAAATGAAGGTATAATTACTGAAAAAACTTAAAACGTTTTGGCAAACGAGAAATTACTCATCTTGAGCAATTTCTCTTATTGTCACAATGTCTTTTAAAAGTGGTCTGCTGCAGAGGCTTCAGAAAGTGTACTTACGTGGAAAAGGAATAGAATCTGATGTACTTTGAAGTTGCTTTTATTCATCCATTGATGGTGGGTGAATAATCTTTTAGCATTGCATGTCCATCTTTCAAGAGCTATTTCTTATGGTGTAAAGTACAATTCAAACAAAGATTAGTTTTCTGATCAGCTATAGCTTGTTATTTAGTAAATTAAGTCAGTTTTAAGTTTTAGTTCACAAGAGCACAAAGTGCTCAAGGTGATATTTTGTGATCACGCTGTGTCAGGCGCCTGTCTTCTTCAACAGTTCCTTAACATCTCTTAAACCACTGGGTCCATTGCTACTAAACTTCCCAGGAATGTTCCTTTGGTTGTCCTCTTTTAAAATGATTCAAAGAATTAAATCCCAACTCATTGCGTTAGCTGTTGCATCATTAGAAAGGGACAAAACTTATTTGACCTTTGAAACTGCTGATTTGATTTTAAGATAATTTGGCAGTATTGTTTCTTATGTGACCCTCTACAAAATTTGTTCAAGCCATATTGATTGGTTGAAAAATATGGCCACCAGGTAGCATAAAAAAATGGATAAACTGACAAATCTTAAAAAACTTTTCTTCTCTGACTGAAAGTTCTTGTCTAATTTCAAGACAATTTGGCTGAAATGTTCCTTGGGTGACCCTCTACTGAAATTATTCAAGCTGATGCCAATATAAGTAAGCAGAAATGTTCCCCAGAATACCTCTACAAAAACTGTTAAAGCCATTTTGTTTGTTGGAAAACATATCATATGTGCATTCACTGTATTGGATCATTATATAATTATATACTCTCAATAACTCTTGAAATGTAATTTAACAAGACTATGCCCCTGAGATGTAAGTACTCAAGGTGAGATATGGTAATCTCATTGTGCTAAATCTAAAAATCTTTTTCTGAAAAATTACTGGACTGATTTTGAGCAATTTCACATTGATGTATGTTCCTTATCCCTTTCCCTCATACAGACGCTTTCTGAGGCCTCTGCAGCATACCATTTTTGAAAACATAGTGACAAAAGGAGAAATTGCTCACTATTAAGTTTGTTGCTCGTACAGGCTTATATTTTAAATGAATTGTCTTTCAGCAATTTTTCTTGGAAATGAAAGGTCAATTTTAGTCCTGGAAAATACCAATACTACATTTAGCCTTTCCCTCATACTACAAATCAGCAGCAGACTGCTTTCGAAATGTCCACACATAAATATTGAAAATCTCAATAAATGAAAGTTAATTTATTGAATAGAGTTGAAAGCATTGTGGCAAAAGGAGAAATTGCTCATCATGAGCAATTTCTTCTTTTGTCACAATGTTTTCAAAAGTCCTCTGCTGTACAGGCGTCAGAAAGCGTCTGTTTGAGGGAAAGGGTTAATATTAAGTGTACTATTCATAAATATATGGTGATTTGGGAATCATGGCGACAAACGAAGAAATTGCTAAAAACAAGCAATTTCTCCTTTTGTCACCATGTTTTCAACTCTATTCAATTATTGTATTTTCATTTTAAGGGAGTTTCCAATTTTGTTGGGGTATGTTTTGCAAAGTCGACTGCTGCAAAATTGTTGTATGTGGGAAAGGGTTAAGCCTTTGTTCTGAATCTAAGTTTTTAGCAAAATTTGAGGTGTGGCATGGTTTTTTCTTTGTATGCTACAGGACAATGGCTGTACTTCATAAACCTCGTTTTGTGTGAAAAAAAGAAATCACCCTTTCTAAGTTTTAAAATGGACTTGTCCAGCTTTGCATTTGGAAGAGTTTATAGCCAATTTCAGTATTATCAAGATAAAAATGTGAGCATCAATCTCTGTAAAGCCTGACCCGCAAGCGCAGATATGCGGGCTGGCCTTGCCTTTAATACCTCAATTATTTGTGGCACAATTTTAGTTTCAAAAAGTCAGTTGCAGCAGTCAAAGGGTTACTTGAATTGAAACAGTTTAACATACAATGGCTAAAAGTTTTTTAACAACTGCAAGAATGATTATATAGGAGTGGTTTGAAATGTCATATTCTTAATGTTAGTTTGATTTTTTTTTATATTGGGGTTTAACGCCGTTTTTAACAATTTCTCAGTTATATCACGGCGGCCAGTTCACCTACTCATGCATTTCCTGGTTTTCTCACACCAGTACTCCACACAACAATCTTCCCAAGCAACTGGCTGCTTTTCCACATAGACTTAGCCCATTGGTGGAAGAGGAATGACGTAGTTTGAATTACTAAAGTTACAAATTATAAAGAACCAATAGGTTTTTGTGTCACCTGCGTAGCCATGTGCCAGTCTGATATGGATCTGCAGTGTGTGCCAATAAGTCATAGAAGGTTTCAAGGAATCTATGTAAAGCAGTAACTATTAGGATGTGCCTGTAATCATTTGAGACGTCCTGCTATAAAACAAACATTGTGGACTCTGCATAAATTATCGACCCGGATCAGCCTAAGCATACCACGCAGGCTTACACAGACAGACTCTTTTCCACTTCTGTGGATTTTCTGTTTCAGGAATTATTACTCTATACCTCTATCCCACTGAGACGGAATGTGTCGGCCTGGATTAGCCTGCACAGACTGATCTGGGTTGATAACATTACGCAGAGTCCATAATATTGGTTTTCTCGCATGACGGCTCATTTATTGTTAAAGCTTGGTTTTCGCAGAGTACAACTCTGTTATTTTAGGAAATGTTTCCTTTACCCTTTCCCACATAGAGACACATTCTTGCGCCTCTGCAGCAGACAACCTTTGAAAACAATGTGGCAAAAGGTAAAATTTCTCCAAATGAGTAATTTCACCTTTTGCCACAATGTTTTCATCTGTATTTACAAATTAAACTCGTCAATGGAGATTTTTTAAGTTTTTGCCAGTATGTAGTAAGTAGTCTGCTGCAGATTTGTTGTATGAGGGAAAGGGGGGTTAATTGTGCATAACTTAGATTAAAATGCAATTGTAAATTGAGGAATATTGCCTTTCTTTGTGAAATATTCATATCTTTAAGTATTTTGAAGTATTAGCAAAACATACTAATTAAATATAATTTGTCATTTCAGATTGCAGGGCAAACTGGTGGAATTTCTGAAAGCACAGATTTTGTTGAGCAACTCCAATCACAGGTTCAGATTCTCAAGGAAGAACTGGAAAATGCACAAGCAGATTTGCCAATAAAATCAAAATTAGAGGAAAACCTTCTAGCGAAGGATGTAAAGATTAAATTTCTGTTAGAGAATATGCAAGAAATGGAAGAAAGGTTAAGTCAATTGACAGATACTGATGACACGAAAGAAAAACCGGAAACAAAGATGAAGGAAATGGAAACTGAAATTGAGAATTTAAAAAAAACTGTTGGTGAGAAGGAATTTAAATTTACAAAAGCTCTTGCAACTGCAAAGAAAATTAAGGTCCAGTTAAATCAGGCCAATGCTACTTTGGAGAAAGAAAAGATTGAAAGAGAGGAACTTGAAAAGCAACTGAAAAGCAGGGAACATGGTTCTGTTCAATTACGGGAAGAAAGTAATAATTCAGATCCAAACTTAAGCAGAATGATGCAAGATCTCAATTCCCAAATTCAAAGCTATGCAGAATTTTCAGATCAGTTACAGGACCAAGTTCAAGAGTTAACAGATAAGTTACATACATTAGAATGCAGTCACAAAGAACTAGAAGCAAATAATGTTGCATTAACACAAGAGAAAGAAGAACAAGAAAACTCCAAACAAGCCCTGTTTAATGATAAAGAAAGTTTAACATCAGAACTAGAGGGCTCAAACGTTTCTCTACAGCGTCAAACCAACATGCTTGAAGAAAAAGAGAAAATGAACATAATTTTACAACAAGAATTTCAAGATGTTTCAACATTGCTTCAGAATATCCAATCTCAAGCTCAATCAAAAGAGCAAGAAAAGATGCAAAATAATGTTGAAATAGAAGGAGAAGTTGATAACTTTAAAAAGCAACTGGAAGAAATGAGTGAACAATTTAGCAGTATTGAAGCAGAGTTGTCCTCTCAGCAGGTGAAATACAAGGATTTAGATGACCAATGTCAAGGTTATATGAATACAGTACAAATGCTCCAGACAGAATTAAGGAATAACGCAACAGAGATAGATACTCTAAAAGCTAAGCTGAGTGAAGAAGTTGATTCAAAAGAACGTTTTGAGATGCTTTTGAAAGATGTAAATGATCAGCTGGATGATACAGAGACAAACTGGGTTGAAGTAAAGAAAGAAAATTCAAAATTGTTTAGTGAGAAGGATGAACTTCAGGAAATGTTAAGGGGTATGGAGATAAATGTTTCTGCTTTGAAAAATGAAATTGAAAGAAAAGATTCAGAATTAGTGCAGCAAGAAGAAAATATTCAATCTCTGCATAAAAACAAAGAAGATATGGGACAAAAGATAACTGAAAAAGATATGAAAATCAATAACATTATTGAAAATTTAGACGAGTTGACCAATGCCATTCAGGAAAAAGAAAGTGAAGTTGTTACAGCAAAGAGTGAAATATCAAGACTGGAAGAGACTCTTTCAATCATACAAAATGAGATGAAATCAAAAATACAGAATTCAGATGAAGTTAATGAGAAACTGAGTATGTCAGAATCAGAAAATTCAAATCTAAATGAACAGATTACTGAACTTCAGAAGTATATAAGTGAGAAAGAAGATACATATGAGAATTTAAACTTGACTTTAGAGGATAAAGACAAAGAAATAAATCAACTTAAGGAGGAAATAGGCCTGATGCAGTCACAAAAGTCAAAGTATGAAAACAGCATTTCAAATCTCAACAATGAAATGTCCTCATTGAAGGAAAATGTTGAAGTGGGAGAAAACGTAAAAGATGAAAAGGAACACATGAAAAACCAGCTTGAGGAAATTTTATTAGAAAAAGAAAAGTTTTTAACTGACTTTAACAAATTACAGAATGAACTTGCTGCAGCTTTAGTTAAAAGTGATGATAAAGACAAAGAAATAAATCAACTCAAGGAGGAAATAGGCCTGATGCAGTCACAAAAGTCAAAGTATGAAAACAGGATTTCAAATCTCAACAATGAAATTTCCTCATTGAAGGTAAATGTTGAAGTGGGAGAAAATGTAAAAGATGAAAAGGCAGAAATGAAAAACCAGCTTGAGGAAGTTTTATTAGAAAAAGAAAAGTTTTCAACTAACTTTAACAAATTACAGGATGAACTTGCTGCAGCTTTAGTTAAATGTGCTGAAGACAAAGCAAAGTGTGAGATGGCAGACACTGAAATATCGGATCATGTTAAACAAGTCACTCAAATTCAGAATGATATGAAGGCAAGTAAAGTTTTGAATGAAAAGTATGAAATGGAATTAGGTGAAAATGAAAGAGAAATGGACAAAAACAAACAACAAATAGAAAATTTACTGTCTCAAATTCAAGTGTTTGAAACTGTTCAGACAACAGGATCAGACGAGTTTGAAATAAAGCTTAAAGCTCTTGCAGACCAGGTAGGAATTCTGAAACGGGAAAAAGAATCTGTAATGGACAATAATAGTGAACTTGAATCTCGTATGAATGATGTAAAATTAGAATGTGAAAAACTAACTCAACAACTGAATGAAGTTTCTGAAGAAAAAGAGGTAATTGCTACCAGAGAACAGGAATTAAATTCAAAGCTATTTCAGGTTTCTGAAAAAGTTGTAACCATGGAATTTCAGAGTAATGAACTACGGATGCAATTGAGTAATTTTGAAAAAGAAAATGATCAATTGAAAGAACTAATTTCACATCTTCAGAGTGAATTTAAGCAAGTTGCCGATCAGATGACAGATTTAAGGAATAACTTAGACCAGGTTTCAGCTAGCAATGAAAATATTCAATCTGAATATGACCATATCAATTCAGAGAACCAAGTACTGATTGACCAAATAAATATGCTTAAAATTGAAAATGATGAATTAAGAAAGAAAATAGATGAATTGTACAACGATCATAGAACAACAGAAGATACAATACAGTCAGAAATGCCTGGAGTCCTAGCTCAGGAAGTTATACAAGAAGTTCTAGTCGAAAAATTAGAAGTGCAAAGACTAGAAAATTCTGCCTTAGGAACCCTGCCTAGTGGAACTACGGGTGTTGCTTCTAATAATGATAACACTGAATATGTTACGGCAGGTGATCAAAGAGAAGAATTGAAGGAAAAGATAGATGAGTTGGAAAAGGAAAATACTTCACTTGTGAAAAAGTCCTCAGCTGATTCTGTGAAGTTTGAAAAGATGCTTGCAAAATTGAAGACATTTAAGGAAAGAAATAATAACTACCAAGTTGAAATTTCAGAGCTAAAGCAACTGTTGATATCAAGCGAAAGAATGGAGCAGGCCAGTAAAGAACATTCTGAGCATAAATGTACTGAACTTCAGGCTCATCTTGATGCTACAGAGCAGAAACTAATTGATGAATCAAAATTACTCCAGGAAAAGTTAGAAGAGAATAAAAACCTCAGTGTTGATTATGAAAAAATGAAAGAGAGAAATAAGTACCTTGAAAATGAGCGGGAAAGTTTGGAATCAGCGAGAAATGAATTGAAGGAAACCTTTGAAAGTGAAATGGATATAATTAGTAAAGAGAAATCTGTGCTCAGCACCAAGTTTTCTGAAATACAAAATAAAAAAGTTGAATTATTAGAAGAAATAGATAGTTTAAATTCAAACTTGAAATTTGCAGAAAGTTGTGTTCAAAATGATAAAGAGGTAAATGAGAACCTGCAGAAAGAGATTTTAGAACTCAAAAAGAAATTAGATGATGAAAGAATTTTGATATCAGAAAAACATGCTAAATGTGAAGATCTCCGAGCAGAACTTGCAGAAACTGATGTATTAATGAAAGAAATTGAAACCAGAGAAAAGATGGCACAAAGGCAGTTAAATGACCTGAAGGAACAATATGATATGTTAGAAAAGGATAATATAACCTTCCAGGATGTAATAGCTAGATCATCTGCTGCAAATACTGAATTGAAAAATGAAAAAGTAAGACAGAAGATGTTTCTTGAAAAGCTTCAGGCAGATTCACATGGTATAGAAGCTAACTCTAGGAAGATGAAAGAACTTGAAGTAGAGCTTACTGAAGCAGCCACTGAAAAGAAATACATTGAGGAGGAGATGGATGGCTTGAGAGAAGATATGATCCAACTTAGAAAAGAAAAGGCAGATGCCTTGATAGAAAGTAACGCTAATTCTGAAAAGTCCAAAGAAATAGCACAAGAATTGATATCCAAAAAACAGGAAATTGAGAGTTTGAATTGGAAGCTTGATGAAATGAATGGACTTGAGGAAGAAATACAAGAACTTAGGAAGGAAAATGACGGTTTAGAAAAGAATAAAAAAGATCTTGAAAATGAGCTTGTCAAAGTCAAAACCAATTTAGAAACTTTAATAAACGAAAACGAAAAACAAAAATTTATTCTACATTCACATGAGAAAAAAATAGATGAATTTGATAAGGTTGATGGTGAGCTTAAAGAATCCATTAAAACTAATGAAACTATCATTGATGAGTTGAGTCAAGAAATGGACAGTCAACAAGAGGCTGCTGTAGGTAAGATAAAACATTTAGTGGAAGAAGTTAAAGAACTGAAATCTGAAATAGACTCATATAAAACAGAAAATGTTTCGATGAAAAAACAGTTTGATAAAGCAAATAAACAGTTAAAAAAGTTTGATATTCTGAAAAAAGAATATGAAACACTTTCTGAGGAAAACAACAAATTACTCGGTGACAATAGCAATCTTGCTAAACAAACTGAAGAACTTCATTTCAAACTCAGGGGAATGTCAGCAATTGACCAAATATCTGAAGTTGATGTGAATCACTTTGACAAAGCTAAAGCAACATTATCAAATAGAATATCAGAACTAGAAAAAGAGACTGCAGATTTGAGAAACAAAAACTCGGAACTCATTCATGAGAAATCAAAGCTTGAAACCAATCTGCAGCAAGCAGAGTTTGACAGAGACTCTGTCAAAGTTCCAGCCAATTCTACAGATGATGGCAATAAGTATGCCCATATCCAAGAGAATAATGAGAAGCTTCACAAACAGTTCAGTACAGCCATTCAACAGAAAAACAAACTACAGACAGATTTGAACCTGACACAGAGAAGCTCAGCACAGAAAGAGGCCAGATGCCAACAATTAGCAATGCAGGTTAGTTTTCATTCATTTTCATTTCTGTACTGCCTAGTCCTGGTAGCTCATTCGGTAGCGAGGCGGGTTTTCAATTAAGGGGTTGTGAGTTCGTACCCGTGATCGGTCAATATTCTTTCCACCAAAAGTCACTGTGACAAGTGTCATCCACCAAAGGGCTAACAGTCTGTGTGGAAAAGCAGCCAATCGCTTGGAAAGACTTGTGTGGAGTACTGGTGTGAGATAGCCAGGAAACACATGAGAAGGTGAACTGGCCGCTGTGATATGACTGAACAATTGTTAAATTGGTGTTTAATCACAATCAATCAATAAGTTGTTTATGTCTGGAACATAATCTTAGAAGACTAAGTTTTTATGTCAAAAATACATTACCAGTCATTTAATACCTGATATATAATCTCAACACCGTTAATTCATCCAGAAAAGAAGCTCGCGCAGCCATGCATAGCCCTCACGTGTGTGTGATACACACGGCCGCCGGTAATACTGGCGCACGGGCCATGTGAACCCCACTTTTTAATTTCTGGACACACCGAACTGACAGCTAAGAATTTATTTCATTTTTATATTTTATTTCTTGGTCTGTTTAAGGCATTCGCCTTAAACAAGTTATTTTCATTCAGTTATTCAACTACATTAACAACCTAACAACATAATTGTGTAAATTATTAATTGTAATTAAGTTGTTTTTTGTGAACACAACTAACTGAGAAGTCACGGGTGGGTTACCCCACCCACTATTTCAGTTACGTATCGGGTGCGGTAATGGCCATTCATTCTTTCAACGAAAGTTATAGTTACACCGACCCTATTAGCGATACTATTTTATTATCGCCTTGTATTACATTATGTATATTAATTAAACATGAACAATTTTGGAAAATATTTGTAAAATCTTTTTCATTGAAATACGTTCCGTGATCAACGGGTATTATAGTAGAAAATAAAAAATAGAAAAAAAATATATTTTTTGTTGAATCGTATAAATTGTTTTGTTTCATATATATATTCTATGTCACATAGTGGTGATCAGAGGCGTGACTCATAACGGCTGTATGAGACACGCGTCTGTCCTGTTTTGCGTTCACTAAGTACACACAGGATTCACCCTGTGAGTACTTCTCTTCCTGGCCTGCTTCCGTTTGGAAACAGTCTGGGTTGAGGAGGACTCACAAAAGCTGGAAGAGTAAGAAGATCCCTAAAAAGGTTTCTCTTAGCTCTACGAGTGAAGCGGAGTTTGAGGGGTTCTCCCAACAATCAGACTCCGCGGCTGTGTTGAGTGAGCAGAAGGTCAGAGCTGTTCCTTCTTCACTCCGCACAACCGCTCAGAGGTCCAGATAAGGAGGTGTAATCAGCTATTTTCCCCACAAATTCTCTCTTAGGAAACAAACCCTATGCTGTGAGTTCTCAATACCCACAGCATAGGGTGAGAGGGTCAAATAAGGATTTTAGACATGCAAACGCCCCTTATCTGGAGCTCTGACCGCTCCCCCTCAGCTTCGGCTGGTCCTTCGCGGGACATGGAGGAGCGGATGGCAGCTACTGGTGTCTGTTATTCCGTCGGGAAACAAAGGCGTTCGGGCCAGAAACCGTACGGACACAGTGATGGTTGGCCTCAAGAGTGAGCAACCGTCTGCTGAACGACATTAACTGACGCCAGGTGTTGGGGCTGACCCTTCGGGAGACGCCATGGGACAATCAAAGGGAAACCTCACTGATTGGCCACCTCTAACACCACACTCTGCAGTAAGCAGTCTTCGGACGCTTACAGAGTGCCAAATTATAATGTCTGCGGACAGAATTCTTTGGAGACCGGTGATAGAGCAGCTTCACAACTGCCTATCGTTAGTCAACCGGGTAATGCTTGCGAGCAAAACCTATATGACTCCGGGTAACCGGGTACCGGGCAACCAGTCAGTCATTTCGCCTAGGCGCGACCAGTCACCGGGCAAACCGGGCAGTCATTTAGCGATGACGCGACCATTCAGTCATTAAGCCATGACGCGACCGGGCAGTCAGTTTAACATGACGCGACCGGGCAGTGGGCAGTCAAGGTAACGAGCAGTCGTTAAGCCATGACGCGACCGGTCAACCGGGCTCCGTGCTTCAAGACCGAATTGATACTAGTATCACTCGTTCTTTGCACAACCGGTCAATACGGATATTCAAAACACTGGTCATTACGCACCAGGCTCAGAATTCAACCGTCTAACATCGGTTATAGGGAGTACAGGACAGATAAATCTTTCCGTTCTCCAAGGGGAACAGTGTTCTTCTGTAGGGATTACACTCCTCAAAAGAATGAGAATAGAAGAGTACGGATATTCAAAACACTGGTCATTACGCACCAGGCTCAGATATCCAGTTATAGGGAGTACAGGACAGAGAAATCTTTCCGTTTCTCCAAGGGGAACATTGTACTTCTCTAGGGCTTACACTCCTTCCCCGATACCAAGCTCCGTTTCAAAAGATGTAACTTGATGTAGGCGGGTTAACCAAGCCTACCGGGATCAGCAATACCCACCTTATGGGAATTCACTGTTCCCGGAAGGACACCTTTCGAAGAGGTAGTCCTTAGAAAGGCAAACCCCCGATCGGAATAACTCAGGTTTTCCGTGAAAGGGAGGTCGAGACCGTCCCATACGGTTAGTTCGGCCCTGACGATCGATCCAGTGCGACCTCTCTCTACTGCGGAGAGGAGGTTCATATCACACAATCGACACCTTAACACAACAATAAAGTACGCAAAGATTGAATATTATTTTCAATCCCTTCTCCTACTTTTATAAGACTGTTGTGTCTTTCAGTTGAAAGACGGATTAGAGTCAAGCATCGTAGGGCTCGACACTCCCCCACCTCCTCGTCTGATGGGCGGGGGGGGGGGCAGTCCCCTTCAGATTACGAGCCGGCTGTAGAGCGTTGATCTCTACAGCAGAACATTAAGGAAGTATTTAGGGTGGGGCCTAATACTTTATGCCCGAAGGTTGACGCTAAAACGTCGTTTAAACCTGTAATGATTTCGAGCAAAACCTGCACTCTGCAGTACAGCAGTCTTCGGACTCCTACAGAGTGCCAAGTTATAATGTCTGAAGTCTTTGGAGACTGGTGATAAAGTAGCCTCACATCAGCCTATCATTAGTTAACCGGACAGTAATGGTCAGAGGGAGCTACCATTACTGAACGTACCCAGAGCTGGGTAACGAGCAGTCGTTAAGTCAAGTTGACTCCAACCGTTTTGTCAATATTATGACATAACCATTGACATCGGACAACCGGATGTTTTCGAACACAGCCTAGTGCAAATCTCCTTCGCAGAGTTGTCGTTCCTTACACTCATATGAATGTAATGAGTCGATAGTGCTAGAGAATGAGTCAAGTGCCTACCGAGTACTCAATTAATCACTGGGCATAAACGGTTTGTCGCGTGAACGTTCACAGTGCAGTCAAACTCTTAACTGGGCATAAACGGTAACCGGGCAAACGGTCACCGTGAAAACAAAATGCTACTATGAATTCTTCGGAATTGACAAATGTCCTCGGACACAGTCATTTGGAGACCGGGCAATGTCTTTAGACATAGCCAGTTAGGCACCGGTCAAACGGGTAATGTCTTAGGACATAACCTTTCGGCAGTCAATCGGGCAGTATGCTGGGACAAAGCCGATTGAACCATCGGACATCGGGTATGGGGAGTACCGGTCAAATAGTTATGTCGGTCCCCAGGGAGGAGAGAGTGCGTCTCTAGGAACTACACTCCTCCCAAGTAATACCCATCGTACCAATTGTTGGGACGAGTCGATGTCCGACGGTATAGCAAGGGAGAGATTCAGTTGATTTCATAAATCAATCCCCTATGCTGGCCTACCGGGATCAACCGTTCCCAGAGGATATTCACTCTGTGAACTCTCTCATACGTGAGCTCGGACCGACGGTTGATTTCATGCGATCTCATTCTTCTTCGGAAAAGGGATCAATTCCTCGATCATGACTCCTTCATAGGATTCCTCCCACCAATGGGCTAAGTTTTGTGGAAAAGTAGCCAGTTGCTTGGGAAGATTGTTGTGTGGAGTACTGGTGTGAGAAAACCAGGAAATACATGAGTAGGTGAACTGGCCGCCGTGATATAACTGAGAATTGTTAAAACGGCGTTAAACCACAATCAATCAATCATAGGATTCCTCCATGTCGAATCGGACACTGACATTCTGGTCCAGAACCGGCTTTAGTCAATCCGCACGTCGTCGGGTAAAACCCACGACCCCGTCTTGTCTGACGAATAAGAGACATATCGGGTTCAGTGCTCCATCGGATGATTAACAATTTAGAGCTGGACTCTAAATAAACTATCATTAGTGGAAAGTTACTGCATTCACTGCGTCCATAGGCGCATTTCGGCGTATGCGGCAACATCGTTCACAGGGACAGAACGTACAGCGACTTCTGCAAAGGCATTTTTAGAAGCCCAACCTGTGAAGACACAAGAGACAGGCTAAGTTCGAGCCTAACTTTCTGCTTCCGCTGGCCCTGCCTTATCAAAGCCCCTTTACGGGAGCAAAGTTGGCATACAACCAAGTAGAGCACTGGCCCTAATCCTCGGCTATAGGGAAGCGCTCCTCTCTATTAAGCTAACAGGAATGCCATGGAGTGGGTATCAACCTTTCCATTCGGTGGTTTCTACAACCGTCTTTCTTCTGGTTCCTAAGAAGACAGCCGGTGAAGACCGGAATAAGACTTATCGACTCAGATTGCGTCTAGTACGGTCGAGTAATAAAATGGAACGTTCCGTTTTATCAAGAACGCAATCCGGAACGGCTGTCTGAGCGATTCTTAGACCTAACAGACGCCTGTTACCACGTACCGGTTGCTTTTTCATCGAGGAATGACCGTCGATTCATTGTAAACGGGGAAGTGTTCCTTTCAAACACTTCACTTCGATTACCTGCGTTTAGAATTAATTCCCAAAACGGGCAAGTCGGATCTATCCCCCTCAAGAGACTCGTTAGGACGTTTGTCGTCGAGCTGTCCCTTCGGACAGACTCGATTCGCTATTATAGAATCCGACTCCCATTTCCTGGATCAGGATCAGTAATTAGGGGAAACGGCCCGTTACATGCTTCACACCACACCCAAATTGTTTACAGTTCGGGGCAGTGTGTTTAATACTCATTACAGTACAGGGCTTAACAGTTAAGGACATATGATCAATAGAGGAGACAGTAGTCCTTCGAGTGGCAATAATAATTACCCCCATAATTCAAATGAGTCAACTTCCGGTGTCGTTATTCTCTTCCTGACAATGACATTAGAAACAAAGTATTGGCCCAGAGATCGTAGTTCAACGTTCTTCTGGCCTGCCTATCGACATAACCGTTACATCTTCCTTAGAAGTAGACAGTTCTTACCGATTGGTGTTTTTTAAGGTACGTCAATCAGTAATTTATGCTTACATATGTTGCCGACCTCTCGCATTCAAGATTTGGCGTTGAACACAACAATTATCATTCGATGCTCCTATGCGCTTTACTTCAAAGTTCAGATCCATTTCTCTCCGAACTTTTAAGTTCTTCGGAAGCTGCCGCTTCTTAAGTTATAAACTGAGACTTAAATTCGTCTTGCTTGGCGAACACTATCAGGGAAGTGAGTTCTTTGCTTTCAGTAGAAACGAATTTCATCAGGTTTTACAGCCGTATGGTTTTTCAACCGTTCTTATAAACCTGTATTCCTACTGAGACCAAGTTGCCTTTGGTGCTTCCTAACCCATCACATTTCACAACCTTTCTGTGAACTGTGTTCCCTTAGACATAAACCTGATCTTGTACCCTGTCAAGGGTCTTAAGTTCTATATAAAACATTCGAGGGCTGTAAGAGCCACAGTAGGGGTTATTCAACCTCTGGTAGGAGAAGGATATGTCAGCAGCGTATTCAAACACTGGATATCCTATTCCTTTAATTAGTAATAAGATCCTTTTGATAACGTCTTAAAACGTTTCAATCAGAAATGATTTCTCTCTGGACACACAAGTGGACTCTCAGCGAGTACTTACCTAATTAATACACAAATTACTAAATACATAAACAGTTGTGTTTATATTTAGTAGTACCGTAGGTACTCTTACCAAGTGCTACGATTTCTCGGGACCGGCATTGTGTTGGACGATCCTCCCGACCGATGCTGCAAAGTCATCAGGTATTAAATGACTGGTAATGTATTTTTGACATGAAAATGAAGTTTTTTAAAGTAAAACATATTTTTATTAGAAAATACTTACCAGTCATTTCAGATTCCCGCCTCCCAACCCCGCGTCGTCACCCAACACTAAACGCTGCAAGTTAACGGTGAAATTAAAAGTGGGGTTCACATGGCCCGTGCGCCGGTATTACCGGCGGCCGTGTGTATCACACACGCGTGAGGGCTATGCATGGCTGCGCGAGCTTCTTTTCTGGATGAATTAACGGTGTTGAGATTATATATCAGGTATTAAATGACTGGTAAGTATTTTCTAATAAAAATATGTTTTACTTTAAAAAACTTCATTTTCCTTGAAATATCTTATTACTTAGAATGACATATAAGTTGGCACTGAAATCTTCCGAGCAAAAATTAAACTTGTACTTGTTATATATCAATTCAAAATGTTTACAAAAGAAAACTTTGATCAATAGACACTGAAACAGAAATAAACCCAGCAGTTTCAGTAATTTGCATGAAATCAAGACTGAATTGCTGGTGTAGTGGAAGAGCTACCGCATTGGGTTTTGGGTCTCAGGTTCGATCTCCGGCCAGATCATTCCAAAGACTTTTTAAATGGTGGTAATGACTTCCCTCCTTTTGTGCCCGGGACTATGGGGTTAGCATTACTACTGATTCTCAGGAGTCAGGATAAATGGACCAATAGTACTATTAAACCTTTCCCACAAACCACAAATCTGCAGCAGACGGCTTTAGAAAACACTGTGGCAAAAGAAGAAATTGCGCATAATGAGCAACTTCTCCTTTTGCCACAATGTTTCCAACTTTATTTAATATTTATAGTTTCATTCTTAGAGATTTTCCATTTAATTGCCTCGGTCGTCTGCTGAGAATTTGTTGAATGTGGGAAAGGGTTAACAGTGAAGTTTTTTGTCCATTGAACAAACACACTCAAGTTGATTATATTTGTGTAGGTGAGTCAGCTAGCACAAGATCGCAGTTATTTGAACACACAGTTGGGCATTCTGTCCAAAGCACTGAGGGAGAAGGAACAGGAGATTCCCCAGCTTCAACATCAGTATAGGAACTTGTATCAGACATACACAGCATTACAGGCAAAAGTAGGTATTACTCCCAAGATATAAAGCTGATCTTGACATTTGTGCAAAAAAACTGAGCCCCGGTAGCTCAGTTGGTAGCGATGTGACTAAAAAGTCACTATGACAAGCATCATATATCTTCCTCCACCAATGGGCTAACAATCTTTGTGGTGAAGCAGCCTGTAGCTTGAAAAGAATCTTGTGTGGAGTACTGGTGTGAGAAAGCCAGGAAACACATGAGAGGTTGAACTGGCCGCCATGATACCACTGACAAATTGTTGAAATCGGCATTAAACCCAAAGTAAATTTGTATTTTAGCTTGACGGGATGAAAGTCTGTTGAGCTTTGTAATCGTGCTTGTAATCCCTCCCTATGTTAAATTGATCACATTTTGACACTGCTGAAGATCGCTATGGAAAACATTGTAGGAAAAGAAAAGTTACTAAAAGAATATAAATTTCTTCTTCTCCTACAATGTTTTCAAAACTCCTTTAAGAATATAAATATTCTTTTGTCAATATCTTCCATTAACTTTTTTAATCAGATGTTGGGAAAATATACCGTGAACATATTTTGTCAAAACATAGAAAATCTCTATAATTGAATGGATAACCTATGACTAAAAGTGGAAAACATTGTGTCAAAAGGAGAAATTGCTCGTTTTGAGCAATTTATTCTTTTGTCTCTATGTTTTCAAAAAGCCGTCTGCTGCAGAGGCCAGGTGCCAGACATTTTAAGTTTTTAGCTCACCTGTGCACGAAGTGCTCAGGGTGAGTTATTGTGATCGCCCTATGTCCGGCGTCCGTTGTCCGGCGTCCGTCGGTCGTCGTCCGTCGTCCGTCAACATTTTCTCCTCTGTAACCGGTGGGTCAACTGGGATGAAACTTCACAGAAAGCATCCTCTCAATGTCCTCACCAGAATTCCTTAAAATTTTTGGGATCCATGCAGAATTCTGGTTTCCATGGCAACGAAATGAAAAAAACTTCAAAATTCTTAAAAAATCTTCTCCTCCGAAAGTGTCAGGCCGATTTTCAAATTATTTTGTAGAAATGATCCTTGGGTGACCCTCTATCAGATTCCTTCAAGCCATGTTGATTGGTCGAAAAACATGGCCGCCAGGGGGGGGGGGGGGGGGGGCTATTTTGCCTTTTATGGCTATAGTGCAAACTTAAAAAATCTTCTCCTCCAAAAGTGTCAGGCCGATTTTCAAATAATTTTGTAGAAATGTTCCTTGGGTGACCCTCTATCAGATTCCTTCAAGCCATGTTGATTGGTTGAAAAACATGGCCGCCAGGGGGCGGGGCTATTTTGCCTTTTATGGTTATAGTGAAAACTTAAAAAATCTTCAACATCTTCTCCTCAGTAACCAGTGGGTCAATTGGGATGAAACTTCACAGAAAGCATCCTCTCAATGACCTCACCAGAGTTCCTTCAAATTATTGGGATCCATGCAGAATTCTGGTTTCCATGGCAACGAAACGAAAAAAACTTCAAAATTCTTCTCCTCCCAAATTGGTTGGCAGATTTTGAACTTATTTTGTAGAAATGTTCCTTGGGTGACTCTCTATCAGATTCCTTGAAGCCATGTTGATTGGTCGAAAAACATGGCCGCCAGGGGGGGCGGGGCTTTTTTGCCTTATACGGCTATAGTGAAAACTTAAAAAATCTTCTCCTCCAAAAGTGTCAGGCTGATTTTCAAATAATTTTGTAGAAATGTTCCTTGGATGACCCTCTATCAGATTCCTTTAAGCCATGTTGATTGGTCAAAAATCATGGCCGCCAGGGGGGGCGGGGCTATTTTGTCTTATATAGCTATAGTGCAAACTTAAAAAATCTTCTTCTCCAAAAGTGTCAGGCCGATTTTCAAATAATTTTGTAGAAATGTTCCTTGGATGACCCTCTATCAGATTCCTTCAAGCCATGTTGATTGGTCAAAAAACATGGCCACAAGGGGTCGGGGCTATTTTGTCTTTTATGGCTATAGTGAAAACTTAAAAACTCTTCTCCTCCAAAAGTGTCAGGCCGATTTTCAAATAATTTTGTAGAAATGTTCCTAGGGTGACCCTCTATCAGATTCCTTCAAGCCAAGTCGATTGGTCGGAAACTATGTTTGCCAGATGGCGGGGCTTATATAGCTAAAGTGAAAAAAAAAATCAGGTGAGCGATTCCAGGGCCATCATGGCCCTCTTGTTTACCAACTCCTAAACGAAAATGTTCTCTTTGTTACTCTAGGTTGCTGATCAAGAGAAAAGGGCCATCTTCGACCTCATACAAAGATCGCCAGCCCCTTCATCTGGGTCCAGGACTCCTGTTGAGGGACCTATTACAGCAAGATCAATTGACCTCATACAACGATCGCCAGCCCCTTCATCATCTGGTTCCAGGACTCCTATTGAGGGGTCTATTACAGCAAGATCAGTTGACCTTCAAAAGTGAGCCACTTCTTCTAATCATTTCCCACATGCAGACACATTTTCAAGAATATACAGCAAACGACTTTCGATGACATTGTGGCTAAAGGAACACCAAGTCTTGCTCATGATGACCAATTTTTCCTTTTGCCACAAATTGTTCAACTATATTGAATAATTTTACTTTCATTCTAATAGATTTTCCATTTTTAGCTCCACTGGCTGAAAGCCAGTCGAGCTTATGTCATGGCGAATTGTCCGTCGTGCGTCCGTGCGTGCGTGCGTGCGTGCGTTAACTTTTTCCTTTAAACGACTTCTTCTCCCTAACCACTTGGCCAATTTGGTTGAAACTTCATGGGAAGCATCCTCTCAATGTCCTCTACTAAATTCCTTCAAATTTTTTTGATCCATTCAAAATTCTGGTTTCCATGGCAACCGAAAGAAAAAAATAGTGAGAACTTAAAAAATCTTCTTCTCCGAAAGTGTCAGGCCGATTTTCAAATAATTTTGTAGAAATGTTCCTTGGGTGACCCTTTATTAGATTCCTTCAAGAAATTTTGATTGGGCGAAAAACATGGCCGCCAGGGGGCGGGGCTTTTTTGCCTTATATAGCTATAGTGAAAACTTAAATAATCTTCTTCTCAAAAAGTGTTCAGCAGATTTTCAAATAATTATGTAGAAATGTTCCGTGGGTGACCCTCTATCAGATTCCTTTAAGCCATGTTGATTGGTAAAAAAACATGGCCGTCACAGGGCGGGGCTATTTTGCCTATATGGCTAAAGAGCAAACTTAAAAAATCTTCTCCTCCAAAAGTGTCAGGCCGATTTTCAAATAATTTTGTAGAAATGTTCCTTGTGTGAACCTTAATTAGATTCCTTCAAGAAATGTTGATTGGGCGAAAAACATGGCCGCCAGGGGGCGGGGCTTTTTTGCGTTATATAGCTATAGTGAAAACTTAAAACATCTTCTTCTCCGAAAGTGTTCAGCCGATTTTCAAATAATTTTGTAGAAATGTTCATTGGGTGACCCTCTATCAGATTCCTTCAAGCCATGTTGATTGGTCGAAAAACATGGCCGCCAGAGGGCGGGGCTATTTTGACTTATATGACCATAGTGAAAACTTAAAAAATCTTCTCCTCCAAAAGTGTCAGGCATATTTTCAAATAATTTTGCAGAAACATTCCTTTGGTGACACTCTACAAGATTCCTTTAAGCCATGGTGGTTGGTAAAAAAAATAGCCACCACGGGGCAGGGCTGTTTGGAGATTTTATTTTTGCCTTATGGCCGTGGAGCGATACTGGCCCTCTTGGGCCTCTTGTTTTGTTTTGTTTGCCTATACATGTATGTGTTTTAAGTCGTCTGCTACAGATTTGTTGTAGGTGGGAAAAGGTTTAAACCCTTTTCTTATTATAATAACTTTAGACGAGTGAAAATATTTAATGGTAATCTGGCTGAACGAATGGCATAAGAAAGGGTTAAGTGATAAATTATAAAAGTATATATCTCTGAAACTGTTGTCCTGATTTCTAGATCATTTGGAAGAAATGTTTTTTATTTGACCCTCTACAAAAGTATTATTAAAGCCATTTTGATTGGTTGAAAGAATATGGCGGCCAGGTGTGTCAGCAAGGGGTATAATGACAAACTTTAACCCTTTCCCTCATATAGACGCTTTCTGACGCCTCTGCAGAAAACAGCTTTTTGAAAACATAGTGACAAAAGAAGTAATTGCTCAAAACCAGCAATTTCTCCTTTTGCGACAATGTTTTCCACTTTTAGTCATAGGTTATTTTTGACAAAATATGTTCAAAGTCGTCTGCTGCAGAATTGTCGTATGAGGGAAAGGGTTAAATACCTTTCTACCCTGAAATATCATGTCTGATTTCAAGACAATGTGGTAGAAATGTTCCCAAGAAATCCCTTGACAAAAATGTTCAAGCAATATTGATTGAGTGAAAAACATGGCTGCCAGGTGGCATCAGAAAAATGTAAAATGACAAAACTTAATTATATTTCTAAAACCACTGCCCTAATTTAAAGATCATTTGGGAGAAATATTCCTTATTTGACACTACAAAAAATGTTAGGAATCCACTGTGGGCTAGCGTCGGGGATTTGGAACCGGGGGTCTCAAGTTTGATCCCCAGTCTCGGCGCTGTGGTCATGGTGGAGTTCCCTTGGGCAAGACACATTTCCTAGCCTAGTTTTGGTTTACATACCCAGGGATCATGAATAAGAGAACTGTCGCCGTGATATAACTAAAATAATGTTGAAATCGGCGCTAAATCCAAACAAAATAGACAAATAAAATAAAAAATGTTAAGCCATATAATCCTTTCAATGAAGGATCAAGATGAAAAGTTGCCATTCAGGATTGCTTGTAAAACCACTGTTTGTTGTTTATTACAGCTTTGAAATATCCACACTAGAGAGAAAATGGTCACAGAGCTCAAACTCGGACTCCCAGAGTTCCCTTATGATGGAACCTTTAGAAATATCCTTGAGGGCGAGATTGGGCGAAGAGGAGGTAATAATCCCTTCCCTAATTTTGAAGAATCTGCATCAGAAAGTATTTGAAAACATTGTGTAAAATGAAGAAATTTGTCATTTTTAGCTCTACTGGCCAAAGGCCAGAAGAGCTAATGCGATGGTGTTGTGTCGTTGTGCGTGCGTGTGTACGTCCGTAAACAATTGCTTGTGAACGCAATAGTCTTCTGTTTTGATTGTATCTCAATCAAACTTATACTGTAGTAAGATATCTATGAGAGCTTGGTTCCTTTTGTCTTGTGAACACAATAGAGGCTCCATTTACTGATCTTCACCAAACTTAGATAGTAGTTAAATATTGATGAGAGCTTGGGTCCTTTCGCAAACCAGCCAGATCTGCCCATGCAAGACTGGATTATGGCCCTTGAAATTGTCAAAATTGCTATAATAGAGCTTGTGAACACAATAGAGGCTCCATTTACTATCTGTTCTTCACCAAACTTAGATAGTAGTTAAATATTGGTGAGAGCTCCGTTTCTTTCGAAAACCAGCCAGAGGTGCCCTTGCATGCCGGGATTATGGCCCTTGAAATTGTCAAATTTGCTATAATACAGCTTGTGAACACACAAAGCCTCCATTTACTATCCGATCTTCACCAAACTTAGATACACTGGCACTCCTCTATAAAACTCTCCGTTTTAAAGCGGATCCCGTTATAACACTGGCCTTGCTTGGCTCCCAAAATTTATTGCATGAAATATTTGGGAATAGAATTATAAATTTTCAAAAACCTAACGTTTGAAACACCAAAATTTGATCCGAGTAATTGATCTCCACTGCAGTTAATCCACATTACAACAATAGACAGGTCAAAAGTAGATATATCGTTATCGAGCGATGGCAGTATCACGTTAATCATAGCAATAGACAGATAAAAAATTGATATCGGGTGTAATCAGATAAAAAATTGATATCGGGTGTAATTATTGTTTGAGCATTACGCTTATTGTGTTCAGTCACCTTACAAACTGATACAACTTTAATAGACCGCGGCTGTCATGGTGTGACAAACGAACAAGCTGAATTTCAAACTTCATAATGTAATAAACAAATTTCGCAAAATTTTGTCTGTCTGTCATCCATTACTTTCTCATTTCTTATATCTCCGTAGTGAATACAACTTGGGGAAAACCCAAAATATACATGTGACTATTCCAGCCAATCGTATATGCGATATTTTGTAGTAAATACAACTTGGGAACCCAAAATATACATGTGACTTTTCCAGACAATCGTATTTGCGATATGTAAATTAAAACTATTTAGCTCAAATGTATGCAGTAAACGTCATCAATATTGGGGCCGTTAAATAGGCATGTGCACGAGACATGTGTATCAATTGTAAACTTCCGCAAATATTGCAAAACTATAAGTCTACTCCCAGCCACTCTATAAATCTCGAAAGTTCACTGCAATTACCGCGAATTGTCAAAAAAATAACCCTGTAAAAGATCGACGATTAGAAATGCGTATTATTAGGTCCAAAAATATCTTGCAAGCTTGTTTTAGCCAAAAACACTCTCTCTTTGCAATTGAATTAGTGTATGCATTATAGGTGCGTGGGTTGGGTAATGATTTTTGGAACAGCGTTATCAATTTAACCCCCCTTATAGCACTGTGCGAGACCATGGCTCCCAAGTTCAGTGTTATAGAGGAGTGCCAGTGTAGTAGTAGTTAAATATTGATGAGAGCTTGTTTCCTTTTGCAAACCAGCCAGATCCGCCCAGGCAAGACTGGATTATGGTCCTTGAAATTGTCAAAGTTGCTATAATACAGCTTGTAAACACAATAGAGGCTCCATTTACTATCCCATCTTCACCATACATACATGCTCTGGATTGAAAATGACCAAAGAACCATGTCAGTAGAGCATAGGCCCTCATGGGCCTCTTGCTTTCATGAAGATACATTCAGCTTTTCTCGAATTTGTATTTTTGCTTACCGTTATCAATTTTGTAACCATTGTAGAAATTAAAAAAAATTATCAAAACAAGCAATTTCTCAAATCGACAATATTTCCTGTTCTTTATCAAACAAATCTATCAAAGCAACGTAAAGATATTTATTTCATCAGATTACAAAAAATTTAGAAAATTATTAAAAAGTTTTTCATTTCTTTTATAGGAACTACCAGGAACAGATTTAGAAGGTGGTGATGCCTCCAGTAGAATTAAAGGAGTTCAGCTCAGTAAGTGGTGTAGAATTCTGGTATATTATCCCTTTTCCACACAGAAACATTGTGGCAAATACATGGAAAATCTGTAGAAATGAAAATATTACATGTATTATTGATTTTTCCTTTTATCACAATGTTTTCAAAAGTTTTCTATTGAAGATGTGTTTGCAAGTGTGTAAGTGGTATCAATGTTAGCAGCAACTGAAACGTTCTTACTTATAACATTTTGTAACAAAATAATGATTTATTCTGCAGCTAACATATTTTGAAAAAAAATTGGGGTATGGAAAAAGTGCTCCTCCTATTTTAAGGATATTTTCTTCTTTTCTTTTTCCACATTTTTATTTCCTTTAACCTGACTACCACCATGGTGGTGTAGTGGACGAGCGTCCGGGTACAGGTTTGATTCCCAGCCAGGTCATACCAAAGACCTTACAAATGATAGTAATTTCAGCCCTCCTTGGCATTCAGGTTTGTGGGGCATTACGACTGACTGGCTGGTGTCAGGATAAATGGACCAGTAGTGCTAGATATTACCGAGGAAGCACTGTGATATAACGGAAAAATTGTTGAAATGGACGTTGTAAAGCATCAAACAATCAATTCAATCTGATGTTTCGATGAATAAATCCTTTCCCAAATAAAACAGACGACTTTGAAAACACCTAGTCATATGGATCATCTCTTTAACGATTTCCCACATACAAGGAATCTGTAGAAGACATCAAAAAGATCTTTGCAAAAGTATGGAAATTCTCTTTACATGAAATTATTATTTTAACTGAACAGAATTAAAACATTGTGGCAAAAGGAGAAATTGCTTATTTTGATGACCAATTTCTATTTTCGTCTCAATGTTTTCAAAAGTCGTCTGCTGCAGATGCATCAGAAAGCATCTGGATGTGGGAAAGGGTTAAATAAAATTGTTGAGTAGAATTGAAAACATTATGGTAAAAGGAGAAATTGCTTTATCATAAGCAATTTCTCCTTATGCCACAATGTTTTCAAATGTTATGTTTTGCAGCAGTGTCAGAAAGTGTCTGTATGTTGGAAAGGTATAAAGAAAATGTATGCAGTTGTCCTGTATGCTCTTTTTGTAGTCATGTTCTTTTTTTTGGTTTGCTTGGGAAGATTGTTGTATGGAGTACTGGTGTGAGTAAACCAGGAAACACATGATTAGGTGAACTGGCCGCCGTGATATGACTGACAAAATATATATTTGAATGGATGCCTTAAAGTGGAAAAAGATTGTGGCAAAAAGGAGAAATTGCTCATCATGAGCAATTTCTTCTTTTGCCACAATGTTTTCAAAAGTCTTCTGCTTCAGAAAGCGTCTATATGAGGTTTGAAAGGGTTAATATTGGCAGGTGACATGTTTTCCTTTGAACAATCTTGTCTTCTACAATGAGTGTTTTTGTAAAAATGTTATGTCTTGTATTTGTAGTGAGACAGGGTAATCACAGTTATTTAGAAAGAATACAGAGAAGGCTTGTCATACCAAGGTAAGTCAAAAATTTAACCCTTTTCCACCTGCAGACACATGTTGAGGCATCTTCAGCAGAAGCCTTTGGAAAACACTATGGCAAAGGAAATGAAAAGATCAATTTCTCTTTTTGCTATAATGTTTTCAACACTTGTCAATGATTATCCTAAAATTATAGAGGTTTTCCATATTTTTGACTGTATGTCTTCAAAGTCATCTGCCGCAGATTCCTTGTATATGGTAAAGGGTTAACTGGGTTTTTGATATGATAAGTTCAGAGCCATCTGCTTTTAAAAGATTTTAGAAGGAAATAAAAATTGATAAAGAAATTTAAATTTTGAAATAACTTTTAATACTCCGACAGTTGAACTTGCAGGGAATCAAGAGACTGCTTCATTATTAAACCAATGTTCGTTTTGTCAAATTTTAAAAAGATCCTCTTCTTCAGACCTGTCAATGTTGTAGGGTGAAGACAATTCATTGTAAACTTCTAGAATTATAATGGATTATAAATTATAAACTGTGTGCTTCATAGTTGGAAAGATTCTGTAAGGCTTTCCTACATGCAGACCAGATTAGAATGAGCAACTTCTCATATTTACACAATGTTTTTTTTTCTGGAAATCCGCCGTGGTCGAGTGGTTAGCGTCGGGAACTTGGTGTCCCGTGTTCGATCCCCAGTCACGGCACGACGATCATGGTGGAGTGCTTTTGGGCAAGGCACCTTTTCTAGCCTAGTACTGGTTTGTTTACCCAGGGATCATGAATAAGTGAACCGTCGCCGTGATATAACTGAAATAATGTTGAAAGCGGTGTAAAACCAAAAATAAAACAAATAAATCTTTTCTGTTCAAGTAATTACATGTATTACTTCCATTTAGACATTTACCCCATATTATTGGCCTACTGTAGATATTTCCTGTCGCAGATCTGTAGAATGGATCAAACTTTACCTTGTAATTAGTAGTTACTGAAAACCAATTTAAAAATGAATCCATGAGTAATTTATTGTTACTATTTTTCTTTTCAGTGCTAATCCACCTGGACAAGTGTAAGTAAATTTGTCTGTTGTGTGTTGTCAACAATTTCAACCATATTTCATAAGACTGTTATGGCAGTTCCTTTAAACCTTTCCCATCATGCAGACGCTTTCTGACACCACTGCAGCAGTCGACTGTTGAAAACATTGTTACAAAGGTTTGCTGCAATGTTTTCAACTTTATTTAAAATACAATTAACGATAATATTTTTTGATATTTTTGCTGTTTTCAAAGTCGTCTCCTGCAGATTTGTTGTTTGTGGGAAAGCAGAGCTCTAGATAAGGAGCGTTTTTCATGTTCTAATATCCTTATTTGCCTTCCAAAACCTATGTTGTGGGTACTCAAAAGAATCGTCTCAGTGAGATGATTATTTTGAGTACCAACAACATAGGTTTTAATGAGTATTTACTCCTCCTTATCTATTCCTCTGGGAAAGGGTTAATGTTCTTCTTTAGAAATAAGTTGCAAGCCAAATCAGTACCCATAATACCTTTTCACACCCTTTGAATATTTCTCTACAAACATGTAGAATATCGTTATGAATGTGTGTGAAAACATTGCAGCAAAAGGAGAAATTACTTGTTATGAGCAGTTTTTCCTTTTGTCACAATGTATTCAAATGTCATCTGCTGCTGATGTTATAAGTGGGAAATTGTTAATTTGACCCTTTTTATGTCACCCTGCGTAGCATGGTAAGCACTTAGGGATTACTTTTTTATCTTTGTCTGTCCGGTCCGTCACACTTTCAATGAGCAGGTACAGGTGACACATGCTCCACGGAGCACTCCATTCTAGTTATACCCCCGCAAACGTAGTTTGAAGGGGGTATACTGGAATCAGCCTGTCGGTCATGCGGTCGGTCGGTCCGCAAAATCTGTTACGTTGTACTCCTCCTTCAGTTTCTACCTGATTTACTTGATACTTGGCATAAATGTTAATCAGGAGTAGTAGATGTGCAAGACGCAAATTTCATGTCCCTGTGACCTTCACCTTGACCTCTGACCTTGAAATAGGATTTTTTTTTTGTTAAAATCTTATCTAATCTGTTCCGTTGTACTCCTCTTTCAGTTTCTACCTGATTTACTTGATACTTGGCATAAATGTTAATCAGGAGTAGTAAATGTGCAAGACGCAAATTTCATGTCCCTGTGACCTTCACCTTGACCTCTGACCTTGAAATAGGATTTTTTTGGTTAAAATCTAATCTGTTGTACTCCTCCTTCAGTTTCAACCTGATTTACTTCATACTTGGCATAAATGTTAATCAGGAGTAGTAGATGTGCAACACGCAAATTTCATGTCCCTGTGACCTTCACCTCTGACCTTGAAATAGGATTATTTTTTGTTAAAATCTAATCTGTTGTACTCCTCCTTCAGTTTCAACCTGATTTACTTCATACTTGGCATAAATGTTAATCAGGAGTAATAGATGTGCAAGACGCAAATTTCATGTCCCTGTGACCTTGAAATAGGATTTTTTTTATTAAAATCTAATCTCTTGTACTCCTCCTTCAGTTTCAACCTGATTTACTTCATACTTGGCATTCATACTTAGCATAAATGTTAATCAGGAGTAGTAGATGTGCAAGACGCAAATTTCATGTCCCTGTGACCTTCACCTCGACCTCTGAACTTGAAATAGGATTTTTTATTATTAAAATCTAATCTGTTGTACTCCTCCTTCAGTTTCAACCTGATTTACTTCATACTTGGCATAAATGTTAATCAGGAGTAGTAGATGTGCAACACGCAAATTTCATATCCGTGTGACCTTGACCTCTGACCTTGAAATAGGATTTTTTTTTTTTTTAAATCTAATCTGTTGTACTCCTCCTTCAGTTTCAACCTGATTTACTTGATACTTGGCATAAATTAATCTGTTGTACTCCTCCTTCAGTTTCAACCTGATTTACTTCATACTTGGCTTAAATGTTAATCAGGAGTAGTAGATGTGCAAGACGCAAATTTCATGTCCCCGTGACCTTCACCTCGGACCTTGAAAAAAGATTTTTTTTCTTAATTAAGATTTACTTGAAACATGGCAAAATGTCAAGAGGTAGAACATGATATTATATTACATTATAGCTACTGTAAACTACCTAAATTACGTAAGGATTTTATATTTCCTAATATTCGCAAGCTGACCTCCTCGCGAAATTAATACCTTGCGAAAATATATCGATCAGAAGTGAAATTTAAACTTCTGCTACTTATTCTCAAAATTAAAATATCAAAATATCAAAACCATGAAAAATATCGAAAATAGGTCCTCGCGAATATTCAGTAGTTTACAGTAAAATCCTTGTTACTCTTTGAATAAAGAATGTGGTTCATTTTCTTCTTGTTTGTTTGTTTTCTGAAACTAGAAAACTAAATAAAAACTTATTTCATGAGGAAATAGTACTTTATGCGGATTGTATTTTATGCATTAGAAAATGTTCTTGACAAAATTTCTTTAAAATTAGATTTGTATATTGCTTTTTGATATCAACTTAGTATTTCTTTTTGATACTGATATTCAAATTGTCTGAGTCAAAGATAATACTGTGAGATATAATATGTGTCAGGGGTTGGGGCGGGGGTATAAATCACCTTTAGTGATAGTTCTAGTTTATCCAGGTTTGGTTTAATAAAATTGGAACTAGTAAATCTTTTGATTTCACATTTTTAATCTTTCTTTTCAGTGAAGGTCTCCAGGAGCCAAAACTTCCCTGAAAGTCGCAAGTCTGAAAGATTTCCAAGTGATTACATAATTGAAATGATTTGAAAGAAAAAGATGTGATCCTTTGGAGATTACAGGACAAGCTAATTAGTGCCTGCATATTGATTAGATATCCAAATAAGAAGGTTTGGACATTGACAAGCGATCTGAAGCTCATATTATAGAACTTTTACATGAAGCTAAAAAAATGGAAGATCTTATAAGGCACACAATAATGAATAGGCCAGAACAGAGTGGAGTTGGATCTGAATATGTATTATTCTCCAAAACGTCAAAGAAGCATTAACGAAGGTTTTGATGAACTGTATACATTCTTTAACCCTTTCCCACCTAGATGACACTTGAAGTATCTGCAGCAGTTGTTAACTCTTTCCCATCTAGATTTTAACGCATCTGCAGCAGGCGACTTCTGAAAACATTGTGACAAAAGGAGAAATTGGTTCAAAACAAGCAATTTCTCCTTTTGCCACAATGTTTTCAACTTTTTTCAGTAATTTTACCTTCATTTATAGAGTTCAGTGTGTTTGCCTAAATATTTTCAGTCGTCTGCTGCAGATTTGTTGTATGGGGGAAAAGGGTTTATAAATAGCTCATAATGAGTAATTTCTCCTTAAGGTACAATGCGCCCAAAGGTCGCCTGCTGCAGATGCCTTAAAATGCTCTTGCAAGTGTAAAAGGGTTTCCAGAGCAATCATTGATAAGAAAATACTGCACTTGGCTTGCACATTTTGTAACAATTAAGTGTTGGATAAGGTTCCATAGTATTTTCAATAGATATCTATTAAGAATTCATATAAAACCTTATAAGAATTAAGCTACATGTATTTGACCTGAGATAGATAGGAACACTAGAGGAATAGAATGTATAGACTAGACAACTGAAAAGTTCAGTTCAGAGTAGAAAATATTGCTAGAAAATTACCAATTTTTGTAATTTTAGTTTTCCAACAATATTATATAAATATTGCGTGGCTTACAGTGTGACAGTACATATTGTCAACATGAGGAAAATACTGTTACCCGAGGCGAAGCCGAGGTTAACAGTATTTTACCGAATGTTGACAATATGTACTGTCACACTGGAAGCCATGCAATATTTATTTTATTATACCGAACAAAATTACACGTTTATTTAATTTATTCTGTACCTTTGTAGGTGAGGTGAACATGTGTAGATCTACAACAATGTAACACACACACACATGCATATACCGGTTAACAGTATACTGTTACATGGCACGCGCATCTAAAAGGTGACGTTGTTGTTTGAAATGACGTCATGCACGTGCATAACCAACATTTTCACGCGCCTGCCATGTAACAGTATACTGTTAACCGGTCAAAAACGTACTGTTAGCATGAAACAGTAAGAAATTGCCCATGATGAGTATATGAGAATTTAACATTACAAAGTCACGTGAGGTATAATAATTTGATTTATATATAGCCTTGTAAAGGTTAAAAAGAATACTATAAAGAAAATAGCAAATAGTTTGTAATGTACATAATTTGTATACAAATGTGTTCAACTTTTTTTTGAATTTGGTTTTCTTCAATTTCTTTTTAGTTGCAATTTAAGTTTCTAGATTGTAAATATTTTATTTTATGTGTCAAGTGTGTACATAGTTCATGAATATTTCTTTATTTAATAATGACTTTTCAAATTGTTTTGAAATATTTCCTATCATTCCAGTATTTAAAGAGTAATAAAAGTATATATTTAAGGACTTAAAATTTAAGTATGATACATAAGTAACCTGCTGCCTTGCTTTTTCTTTCATAACATATGCACAAGTATCCAGTAAAACCTGATCTGGTATATTTGATCTTAAAAATCGTCTACAATTACCATCGACCCAAGATTAGCTAATGAAAGTGCCATGTTATCTTTTCTAAATGTTAGCATATCATCTTTCATTAATAAGTGAAATGAGCCAATAATTTGATGAGTTATGCAAGAGTACACATACAACATGGAAACTAACCCGTTCCCACATTCCAAAAATCTTCAGCAGACTTCTTTGAATACATAAATTATTGAATATAATTGAAAAAATTGTGGCAAAAGAAGAAATTACTCATGATAAGTAATTTCTCCTTTCGCCACAATGTTTTCAAAAGTTGTTTGCTGCTGAGGTGTTGGAAAGCGTATGTATGTTGGACAGGTTTATCCCTTTCCCTCATATAGATACGCTTTCTGACGCCTCTGCAGCAGACGGCTATTTGAAAACATAGTGACAAAAGAAGAAATTGCACAAAACGTGCAATTTCTCCTTTTGCCACAATGTTTTCCACATTTAGTCATAGGTTATCCATTCAGTTATAGAGATTTTCTATTTTTTGACAAAATACGTTCAAAGTAGTCTGCTGCAGAATTGTCGTACAAGGGAAAGGGTTTATAAGCAATTTATAGTCTTTCTTAATTGTATTCATATGATATCGTAAGTGCATGACTGTTATAGTATTTTTTAGGAAAATAAAATGATTGAATAATCATAACTAAACTAAAAAGTCCATCATTTAGTATGGGTTTACAAATGGTGCTACAGAAGTGCATGTGCATTGTATTGAAAGTCTCGAACATGTCTAGCAACATTTGTTCTCTATGTTTCATCTTTGAATTCATTTATTGTCCAATTGGTAATGTTTAGCTTTTCCCAAATTGAAAACAATTGGAGAAAAGAATGAAGTATGTGATTAATGGAAGATAGACGCGACATGAAATAGTATGAGAAAAGGAAGCATTCTCCATTTATAGCAAAACTTGTCATTCTCTGACTTGTTTGTAGGGTTGGAGCTGGGTAGACATAGCACTTAATATGTATAAATAGCCAAGGTTGTAATCATTTGGTTGAATATAAAGTAGAATGTTTGAAGTATTTAGAATATGTACGTTTATTTGGAGAAATAATGCGTATTATGTCTTACATGGTTATGTTACGATAATAAAGGCATCACTTTAGAATGCTTCTACATGTATTTTCATTTCACTGGGTTAAATATTTTGTTAACAAGTGTTCAAAACATATCATGGAATAATTAATTGCATAAATGGTGGTGTTTATTTATTTGCTTATTTGGTTATGCAGCATGTAAAAATGTAACATGTTACTGTTATGTTTTGTTATTATAAATAGCCATTTAATAAAGATTATATTTCTGATAGAAATGAGAGTTTATTTGTGAAATTGATTCCACAGATTACATTTTGTAAACATCAAGTTAAAAATATGAAAAACGCCTAATAAATAGAAGTATAATTATTGAAAACATTACTCATTATGAGCAATTTGACCTACTGTCACAATGTTTTCAAAAGTTGTCTTTCTTTATGTGGGAAAGAGTTAAAATAGAAAAACACTTTTCTAATGGCCAGTAAAGCGGTTCATTTGCATCAAGTTGTCCCACCTGCTTTGGCAGGAAGGACACTTCGGGAACACACTTTCACTTTCAGACATATTGAAATGTGACGCATGTATTCCTTTGAATACTCTTGTGGCGTTATATTTTGACTTAATGAATCCTATTTTCTTCAACTGAAAATTAACAGCGATGACATGACCCCTTCCCAGCCTGATCAGTATCTCCTGTTTGCCATCTGGCACATATTCAGCAACGATAGTGCTAAGTAATACTTAAATACTGAAGAGCGTATTTCATCATTTTTGTTTTCCTAATATGACTGCCTAAATATTTTATTCCTTGACAAATATTTTTTGGTCGGTAACTATTTATGTCTCGCCCTTGTCATTTACTTTTACTGAATAAAATTGTATCGAGTTGTAAAACATATGCTGGAATGCGTTACAACCTTACTTTAAGATATTTTAAAAAAGTATTACTTCGGTCTTAGTATGGTTAGTGGAATTCGATCCTGGTTATACAAGCACCCCTCAGTCTTGAGAACTGGTAACCCTTCCCATTTCCATATGTAGACACTTTTTGACACAGCTGACAAATATTGATAATGTCAAATTTTAGCTTGTCTGTTTTTCGAAGAAAAAAGTCTGGCTATTGTGATACCCATGGTGTCCACACAAAAACTAACTTCATAACTTAACTTCAACATTCTCAAGTGAAACTTAGTACACATATTCCTAGGAAAAATACACGTCTTTACCAAGTTTCTTAACTCTGGCCTTAATAATTATTCAGTAATGCCCCTTTTTCAGAAAAAAAAGCAGACAAGCGTTTGCTTGAGGCACTATTGTTCCTTTTGAAACAATGTTTTCAATCATATTAAAATATGATCATTTCACTTACAGAGGTTTTCCATATTTTTGCCTACATGTACCGTTAGATATATTCAGTCATCTACTGCTGATGTGTTGAATGTGGGAAAAGGTAAGAAATCAAAAAAGAAAAAAAAGAAGATCAAACAGGTTTGCAATTTGAACAAAACTTTTTTTTACATTTCGGCTACAATCTTGTATTGGTATAAGAACAACCTAAAGAAGTTATTTGAAAACCAGTTCAGCTTTATTCCTGTTTTTAAACTGTATAACCTTGACCTTTGAGCTACAACCCTGATGGGTCTTGTACGTCAAACAGCATCACATCATGTTTCTGCTGCATAAAATGATAACTGAAAGCATAAACCAGTTATATAACTTAATATTTATTATTCAAAATAAAACAAATAAAATACAAGAAATGCCGCAATGCGACGAAACCAGGTTTTCAATGATTGACAAGAACTTCAGCCTGTGTTTTAAGAATTATAATTAAGTTTCTTTGTTGAATGTTGTGTGTGTGACCCTTGGGGCCCCACACACAATCCCCTGAAAGGTCTCCATAAACTCTTTCTACATACTAACTGGTTACTATATCTCAACCGCAACTGAAGATATTCAGTGTCAACCATTTTTCAATTTGTGGAAACAGCGACCTTGACCTTAAGGGCCCCAAACGCCATCCCAGGAAAGTTCTCCATAAAAACTTTGGTAACAATATGTCAACTGTAACTTAAGATATTCAGTTTTCAACCAATTTTCTATTTTTAGTAACAGCGACCTTGACCCTAGGTGCCCAAAATGCATTCCCATGAAACGTCTCCATAAACTATTTCTAAATACATACTTTGGTTACCTTGGTTACAATATGTCGACCGTAACTAAAGATATTCAGTTGTATGGGTGAGTTTGAAGCTGCCCGTGGCCCCACATGAACAACGACACCGCCATTCTAATAACCGTGTTTCAACTATGTTGAAAACCTGGTTAATAATTTTAAAACATCAATTATGAATGTATTTATCCTCCTGACTTTTTTTAAGTCTCTGCAGCAGATTGACTTTCATTGATTGATTGGAGTTTTGATATGTCATCAATAGATTTTCAGTTATATCATATCACAGCGCCAGTTCACCTTCTTACATGTATGTGTTTCTTGGCTTTGTCGCACAAGGAATCCATACAAAATTCTTTCAAGTCGACCAAATACCTTCATACGTTGCCTATTTGAAGCCCATTCCTTGAAGTTGAATGATAAAACATTGAAGGAAAAGTAAAAAGAGCTTACTACTCTGAAAATTAAACTATTCATCAACTGCTTGCAATTCTTTCCTACATGCAGACAATTTTATAAATCCTATGCATCAAACTTTTTGAAAACATTGTGGAGAAAAAGAGGAGAATTGCTCATAATCAGCTTTTCTTTTGCCATGTTTTAATCTTTATTTAATAATTATACCTTCATCTATAGAGATCTACTATATTTTGCATAGATGTTTTCAAAGTAGTCTGCTGTAGATTTGCTGTATGTAGGACAGGGTTTATTTATTAACCCTTTCCCGCATATAGACGCTTTCTGACGCCTCTGCAGCAGACAGCTTTTTGAAAACATAGAGACAAAAGAAGAGATTGCTCAGAACGAGCAATTTCTCCATTTGACACAATGTTTTCCACTTTCAGTAATAGGTTATCCATAGAGATTTTCTATTTTTTGACAAAATATGTTCAAAGTGCGGCAGAAATGTAGTACGAGGGAAAGCATTGACTATCTGTAAAGCAGTCTAACGTAGTTTCTGTAAATGTCTTTGTTTGCATCCATAGGCTCTGAGGCGCCCTCTAGTCCACATTTAACATATTTCTGGTAGATTTCAAGAGATCTGTGACTGACTGTGGGCTGTTCTACACTGTATATGTCATTTTTGTACTCGTGCCTCAACTCTCTGTTTAAAAAAAAAGAATGAACTGGTATATTCATATCAATTATAGTACATTAATGAATTATATTGTATGAGTGGATAGCAGATCAAATATATATCTGGACAAGGCAAATTTCTAGTCAAAAAGTCGAAAGTCTAGTCAAAGAATGAATCAAAATGAATTCAGTATTGTTCCAATGTTAAAAAAATCTTTATTTCGCACAAAGGCAATCAAACTAGCATCTTTCTTATATACACATGCTTTGAAATTGTTCAGTGTCGATACATAGAGATTTCATTTCTTCAGAATTAGCATGAAAAATGCTTGACATTTTCATTTTCTTACAAAACAGAGAGAAAGTTGAAATTTTTTTTTCACATGGTCCTCAACAGGTGATTTAGAAATGAAATGTTTAACTCTTTCCGGGATACATATGACTTAAGTCACGTCTGCAGAAGACATTTGAAAACATTGTTGGTAAAGGATATTACTTAAATTGAGTAGATTCTCCTTTCCATTAATGAGTTCTGTACTCTCCCTTAATTATAGCAGGGTCTTTCAAATAGTACTATTTGAAAGACCCTGATTATAGTTTTGGTATGAAGTAAAATATCCCATTTTCACTTTGATACCTCTGTAAGAGAGAACTTAAGAAAACATTTGTGGAAGAAGAAAATATTTCAAATAAAATATCTCTTTGTTTTCTAGATTGTCTCAAACTCTGCACAACATATTTATGTTTGTTTATGTGTGCAATTCAATTCTTTAGATTTTTTCTTATTGTAAAAATAATTCATGTTAGAACAAGAATGTTGGAAGTAACATATGACTGTATGGTTCACTTTATCAGTGAGTGAAAGCGTGTCAGACAAATAGCAAAGAAGTGAACCCAAGAAATCTTTCAGCCAATGCAGGTGAGACAAAAAATGAAATACTAAACAAAAAGGTTAATACATACAGGACCACCTCATCCACAATATCCAGGCCTATCTTGACTTTGGGCATTGGTTTACACAACACATTAAAACTGACATATCTAAAGATAAAAATAAATCATTTGAGATGTGTTAGGTGATTTTGGGTCTTGGCATCACATTAAGGTCATGCATTAAAATCATGTGACAGCACTTCTTAATATTTTGTCACAAGGTACATTTTGGCATATTCCACAAGCAAGCACTTATCTGAGTCTTCACTGTACTCAAATATAAAAGCACTAGACCCCAAATGCAAATATGATTGATTGGTATTTTGTTGTTTTAAGTTGCTTTCAACAATTTTTCAGTTATAACACAGTGTTGCCTGATTAAGTTACATGTATTACTGGTCCATTTATTCTGACACCAGCTAGTCAGTCATAATGCTAACCTCGCCACACTAAACGCCAAGGAGGACAGCAATTACTACCATTTTTAAAGACTTTGGTAGAACGGGACCTCCAGCACCTTAGAGGGATGCTCTACCACTACACCACCGAGGCAGTACATATATATATATGAACCAGGCTAGCAAGTTTTCTCACTGAAACCTATTAAGGCTCTGGCGTGTCTGTCGGTTTTACCAGAGCCAACAATGTACGTCTACATGTAATGTAGTGCAAGCCCTCTGATAATTGGTCCTTAACCCTTTCCCACTTGCAGACGCATTCCGACGCATATGCAGCAGACGTCTTTTGAAAACATAGTGACAAAAGAAGAAATTGCACAAAACGTGCAATTTCTCCTTTTGTCACAATGTTTTCCACTTTTTGTCATAGGTTATCCATTTAATTATTGAGATTTTCTATGTTTTGACAAAATACGTTCAAAGTCGTCTGCTGCAGAATTGTCTATGTGGGAAAGGGTTAATTGCTCATCTAAATAAATGACCTATCAAACCCTCCTCTGTTCATTGGCAGAATAACTAGCACAGCTATATTTATCAGTTTTAACTCACTTAAGCACAACTGGCAGAATAACTAGCACAGCTATATTTATCAGTTTTAACTCACTTAAGCACAACTGGCAGAATAACTAGCACAGCTATATTTATCAGTTTTAACTCACTTAAGCACAACATTTTATTTGTCCAACAGTTTCATTCTGTGTTCTGATATTTTCAATTGAGATTGGAAGGGAAATCCCATATCACGTAATCAATTACAACAAACTGCAAGTGTTTAGCCCTTTCCCTCATACAACAATTATGCAGCAGACGTCTTTAAACATATTTTGTCAACAAATAGAAAATCTCTATAATTGAATGGATAACCTATGATTAAAAGTGGAAAACATTGTGGCGAAAGGAGAAATTGCTTGTTTTGAGCAATTTCTTCTTTTGTCACTATGTTTTCAAAAATCAGTCTGCTGCAGAGGCGTCAGAAAGCGTCTATATGAGGTAAAGGGTTGAATTAAAGGTAAATGCAATCTTCTTACTTCTTGTACACATCTTGTATTGCATCATCCTCCTCAAATTGTGACAGGTCAAGGTCGTATGGGTTGTCGTTATGATCGGGGCTATTGTCGACCATGTAATCTATGTCATCATCACAATCGTCGGTGGAGGATGACACATCAATATCTCCCTCCACACTGCTAACGCTACTCGTACTCCCCTCCTCTGATGTGTTGGACTGAACGGACGCTGTAGAGTCCTTCCCACTTATATTTGGGTTCAACTCATGACTGAAATGGGGATTTGTAAAGATAATTGATTGATTAATTGATGGATTGGGGTTAAAAGCTGGTTTCAACAATTAGTCAGTCATATCATAGTGGACAGTTCACACCCACATGTGTTTCCTGGCGTTAAACTCCAGTAACGGTCTTTCCAAGCAACTGGCTGCATTTCCACACAGACTGGTAGCCCATCGGTAGAAGACGAATGTCACATTGATTTTTGTCAAACCTCGGAAAGGTTGTTGGGCAGGCTTGGGTTCAAACTCATAACCCCTGGATTGACATTGCTACAGACTGAGCTACCAGGCTTGATGGAAGATGTACAGAGGCCCAGATAAGGTTGAGTAAACTATTATTGTTCCCTTAATGTCTTTCTTAACCCACAAATAGACGCTTTCTGACGCCTTTGCAGCAGACAACTTTTGAAACATTGTGACAAAAGTAGAAAATACTACAAAAAAAAGTAATTTCTCCTTTTGCCACAAAATTTTCAACTCTTTTCAGTAAATATACCCATATTTTTAGAGATTTTCCGTGATTTTTCCTATACATACTTTCAAAGTCGGCTGCTGCAGATTAATTATATGAGGAAAAGGATTAACCTAGTCCCAGTAGGATTAACCCAGTCCCACATACAGCATAATTATACTTTTAACGCATCTGCAGCAAATGAATTCCAGACAAACAATTTCTCCCTTTCCCACAATGTTTTCAACTTTGTTTGTTATATTGTACTACATGCACCACTTTCTAAAGAAAATAAAACTTTTATTTGACACATTTGCAGGAGATTGCTTTTGAAATCATATTGACGAAAGGAGTCAATATGAGCAATTTCTTCTTTTTTAACAATATTCAATAAATATACTTTCATTATAGATTTTTTCAAAGTAGTCTGCTGCAGATTTACTATATGTGGGAAAGAGCTAAAGTTTTAAATGTGGTAAAAAGTTATCCATAATAAAGAGGTTTAAATACAGAAAAAAAAGTTAACAATGTTAAATGTCACCTGTTCTAAGTCGCCAAATGAAGAGAGAAATTACATATAGGATCCTGACTTTTCTTCAATACTGATGCTTTTGCTTAAATAATTTTTTTCACACAGTGCATGTGATTTAGGCAAACAAATATTGTTTATAATAAGCCCCTCATATTTATTTACAACTGCCAGTTTTAAGATTTCTAAATTGACATTGTATTATTCATTTCTTTTTATAGTTCTCTTTAGGTTTAATTTTAGAATGGATAGAACAGATTGTGGGAAAAGGTAACATTGGTCATTATAAGCAGAGACATATAAACACATGTGTTTATATGTCTCTGTTATAAGCAATTTCACATTTTCTCAAAATGTTTTTGAAAAGCATCAAAATTTTGCTGTCCATGTTCCTGCATGTGGGAAAGGGTTAATGATAGAAGTGGATGAATTAAAATACGTTTTCTGTCAATAATATATAATTATGACCAACTAAGCCAAGGTATGAGAGACAGAAAGACGGACAACGGATAAGTGATCCTTTATTGTACTCCAACCCGAGATACTGGGAGGAATCTTAGGGAAAAGCTGAATTCTTTCCCTAACACACTCATTGGGTGCTGTAGGCAACATTTGAAAGTGTTTATAAGGGCAAAGGAGTAATATGGTATTTATTGGTTAACTCTTTCCCACATTCAACAAATCTGCAGCAGACAACTTTGAAAAGTATCTAAGCAAATACTGTTTGTTTTGTTTCATTGGGGTATTACGCTGTTTTATACATTATTTCAGTTATATCACAGTTGAAGTTCACATTATTTATGCTCCCTCGGTAAACAAACCAGTACTAGGCTTGGAAATGTGCCTTGCCCAAGGGCACTCTTCCATGACTGCCGCAACTGGGGATCGAACCTGGGATGCCAGGTTCCAAATCCCTGTCACTTACCACTCAGCCAAGACAGATTCTATAAAAAAAAATCTCTATATATGAAAATATAATAACTGAAAAGAGTTGGAAACATTGTGGCAATAGGAGAAATTGTTTGGGAAAGGATTTAACCTAATATAGGCCTGATATGTGCAATGGCCTTCATGTGTAGGTACAGAAAATTGAAGTATATAATGATGTATATGTATTGTGTTAAATAAATGGGCGGGATTCATTTATATAAATAATCAATTTCGTCAATGTAAACATTTTGAATTCTTATAAAAATGATTTCTTTGAGGGATAATAATGCTAGAATCTAATTTCTGGAAACCTGAAGGAAATAGTTAGCTGCTATAAGGACAGGGTTAGAACAAAGAAATTCCCAACCTTGACAAACTCATAGTCCTCAATAAAAAGATTCGTGATTCGGAACCTGATTGCATAAAGGCTGAAAATCTAAAAATGGAATTTAACATAAGGATAAGACCTGATTATTATATGAACATTCATAGAAATACAAACACACAATCAATGTTTCCTATGCTTACTTCTACTACGTATGGTTTACAACAAAATAAACCAGTTATATCATCATCATTTATGATTGATGACATCACTAATGATGTCATCATAAACATGTTGAGTTATTTGTAAACCCCAGTCAATTTCTGGTATTTTAAATCAATAATGGAATAAGGAAAGCAAATCATACAAACTAATTTCTAAATAAAAAATAGCTGCCTAGTGACCCAAATACGATCCCAAGATAGCTTTTGTCGGCCTGACACTTTCAGGAAGAAGTTTTCACTTTAGCCATATAAGGCAAAAAAGCCCCGCCCCCCTGGTGGCCATGTTTTTTCACTAATCAACATGGCTTGAAGGAATCTGATAGAGGGTCATCCAAGGAACATTTTTACAACATTATTTGAAAATCGGCCTGACACTTTCGGATTTTTTTAAGTTTTCACTTTAGCCATATAAGGAAAAAAAGCCCCGCCCCCTGGTGGCCATGTTTTTTCACCAATCAACATGGCTTGAAGGAATCTGATAGAGGGTCATCCAAGGAACATTTTTACAAAATTATTTGAAAACACTTTTATGAGGAGAAGATTTTTTAAGATTTCACTATAGCCATATAAGGCAGAATAGCCATGCCGACTGGTGACCATGTTTTTCAACCAATCAACATGGCTTGAAGGAATCTGATAGTGGATCACTCAAGGAACATTTCTACAAAATTATTTGAAAATTGGCCTGACACTTTCGGAGGAGAATTTTTTTTAAGTTTTCACTATAGTCATATAAGGCAAATAGCCCCGCCCCCCCCTGGCAGCCATGTTTTTCTAACCAATCAAAATGGCTTGAAGGAATCTGATAGAGGGTCATCCAAGGAACATTTCTATAAACAAAAATGAAAATCGGCCAACCTGTTTGGGAGAAGAAGAATTTTGAAGTTTTTTCATTTCGTTGCCATGGAAACCAGAATTCTGCAAGAATCCCAAAAATTTAAAGGAATTCTGGTTAGGTCATTGAGAGGATGCTTTCTGTGATGTTTCATCTCAATTGACCCACTGGTTACTGAGGAGAAGATGTTGACGCACAACGCACGCCGGACAAAAGGCGATCACAATAACTCCCCTTGAGCAAAGCTCAGGTGAGCTAAAAACAGTTTTAACAAGAGAGCTATAATGGTGATATTTCACTCTAAAATTTGGATATCAGGTAAAGAGCTAATGGGCTAAATGCTAAGTATTGGGTTATAACTCATAATTTAGACATAGATAGATATTTTATTATTGACATAAGTCATCTGCAGGACTAAAGCTATCTGCAGGCCTAGTTTGGAGTACGATACATCAGAGAATAAGTCAACAAATTGCCAAACAAGAACAATTATGAAAGGGATATACCTGAAATTGGAATCAGTGTTAAAAAATTTGAAGTGAATCAGCCTAACAGAAATTTTAAATTTTTTCATCAATTAATGCAAAATATGACATGCAGACAATGGAGAAATGATTCCTTACTGTCTCCATGAAACACACAAAGGTGTTTTTCATTTGTTGAGATTTTCATTCTTTTATTTTAGAAATTTTCAATTTAGGAATGTCTGAAGACACGAATTGTATAGTAAAAGTTACAGAAAGTCCATAAGTTTGACAAATGAAATACAATTTACCGTTTTCACAGATACAAAACACCTGCAGCAGATAACTTTGAAAAAACATCTTTGCAAAACTTTATATGACTTATAGTATTATTATTAATTGAGTTCATTATGAACAGCTTTTTCTTTTGCCACATTGTTTCACAATATATCTGCTGCAGATGCTTCCAAATGCGTCTGCATGCTGTTGTTTAACCCTTTCCCACATACAACTAATTTGCAGTAGACGACTTTGAACATATTTTGTCAAAAAATAGAAAATCTCTATAATTGAATGGATAACCAATGACTATAAGCGGAAAACATTGTGGCCAAAGGTGAAATTGCTCATCATGAGCAATTTCACCTTTGGCCACAATGTTTTCAAAAGTCGTCTGCCGCTATTGCGTTAAAATGCGTCTGCAGGTAGGAAAGTGATAATGTTAACCCACCTATTTTCTCTGGCAGCTTCCAGTGCAGCTCTTCTTTTGAAAGGACTGTGTATGGTGGTATTCTTGGGTATGAAACTGTAAGATATGAAGTTAATTAGTTTTGTTTCTATGGTGTTTAATTCCGCTTTCAACAGTTTTTCAGTCATAGAACAGCATTTCCAGAGTAAGTAACCAGGTCAATGTATCCTGACACCAGTGAGTGAGTCGTAATGCTAACCCCACAACCCTGAGCAATACAAGGAACACATGTAGATATGCCCCATAACTAAATATATTCAGATTTGAAAGTGATGCCCTGACTTTCTGTAGTCTTTGACAAAAAGTGTGCAAGATGATAGTAACTGCCATTCATTTAACCCTTACGTTCATATAGACACTTTCTGACGCCTCTGCAGCAGACAGCGTTTTGAAAACCTACTGACAAAAGAAGAAATTGCTCAAAACAAGCAATTTCTCCTTTTGCCACTATGTTTTCCACTTTTAGTCATAGGTTATCCATTCAATTTAGAGATCTTTCATTTTTTGACAAAATATGTTCAAAGTCGTCTGCTGCAGAATTGTTGTATGAAGGAAAGGGTTAACCCTGCAACTAATCTGCATCAGATGATTTTGAAAACATCTTTTCACAAATTATCTGCTGCAGAGACGTCAAAATGAGTTTGTATGAGAGAAAAGGTTAAAAACTTTTCTCCTGTGGCATGAATCAAATAATAAACAAGAAAATGTGTCCATGGAACACGGATGCCCCGGTTGTTAACTATATTTTAAAACGGACGGACGAACAGTTGGTCCAACCTCAAATTGATACAATTTTTTAAACAATGATATGTTGATTGTCATTTGTGTGAAGTTTCATAATGATAGGACATCAGGTTCACTAAAATCTAACTTGACCAAAAACTTTAACCTGAGAATGGAATGGACGAACAGACAGCCAAACAGACGAACGGACGGACGAACAGTTGGTCCAACCTCAAATTGATACAATTTTTTAAACAATGATATGTTGATTGTCATTTGTGTGAAGTTTCATAATGATAGGACATCAGGTTCACTAAAATCTAACTTGACCAAAAACTTTAACCTGAGCGGGACGGACGAACGGACGGACGGACTGACTGACGGACGGACTAACAGACCGGAAAACTATATGCCCCTCATACTTCGTATGCCGGGGCATAAAAAGAGCTCTGTGAAACAAACGCCAACGCACGTCTGTTTTTTCTAAGTAAAAAAAAAAGGGCATTACTGAATAATTAACAATGCCACAGTTATGTGACTTGGTATACACAAGTGTATTGTTCCTAGGAACATGTGTACTAAGTTTCATTTGAAAATTTTGAACGTTTTTGAAGTTATGGGCAAGGTTAAACTTTTTGGATGAATTTCTTAGGTCAAAAAGGGGCATAACTGATTAATTATTAAAGCCAAGCGTATCACAATAGCCGTACTTTTTTTCTTCGAAAAACAGACGAGATTAAAATACATTGAAACCGAACCTGTGAGAATGGGCCATGGTGGAACAGTAAAGTTCATCCATCGATGTTAGTTCAAATGGTTTATAGTACTCGTAAAACACATTTACATCTTCACTGGATTCATCTGTTACTTTTGTCTGACATTCATCCTTCTTACACTCTGAAAATAGTGATTGATTGATTGATTGATTGATTGGTTGGTTGGTTGATTGATTGACTTATTGATTGATTCATTCATTGAGAGTTTTTACCTTTTCCTAAATACAGCAGACCTGTAGCAGATGACTTTGAAAACATCCTAGCAAAATTAAGAAAATATTTTTTAATAAATGCGTTCTTATTAAATAGATTTGAAAACATTGTGGCAAAAAGGAGATAATGAGCAATTTTCTCCTTTTGCCACAATTTATTTCAAAAGTTGTCTGCTGCTGATGCGATAGAAAGCGTCTGTAAAATAGGTAAAGATTAACGCTTGTCTCAACAATATTATAGTTTTATCAATGTTTTCAGTTCATCTAGTTATGCGTTTTCTGAATTTCTAGTGCACCAGCCCTCTGAACAACGCTCTTCCCAGGCAATGGGCTACCTTCCATCATAGACTAATCACGATGCCTTTTTTTCAATCATTCTTATTTCTCAGACTTTTAAAGCACAACAAATCACCGAGGGTTAACATGAATTTGTTAGGGTAAAATGGCTATTTACCTTCATCAAAAGATAAGGGGAGACAATCAAACACAGACGCTTCACACCAGTTTGTGTAACTGAAAGTAAAGAACCAACAGCAATAACAACAAGTTTATTATAATTAAGCAGCTTCTAGGAATTTGATGTCTTAATGCATCTTGATAAAGTGAAGACTCATTAATTAAGGCCAAGATGCATCTTTTGACAAATCTCTAGAACTGTAGCCACATAAGATTTACGTCAATTTACCTTTATATGATCCAAGCTCAATTATAAATAGGGAATAATATGTTGAAGTAGCGATATCCGGTTTGGAATTGTTCTACGAGGGGCGTGGAAAATTAATGTATCGCGAGATCGAAGGTCGAGAGAGATGTCAAATTTTCCATGCCCGAGTAGAACAATACAAAGCCAAATATTGCTAGTGCAACATAATAGTTCCTTTTATTATATACCTTGTATAACTTTTAACCCATTACTTCACAAGACTTTTTATATGTCGTCTGCTTTACAATCATCAGACGAACAATTTCACCAATCTAGAAAACTGAAAGATTTATATTGATAAAGAGTTGAAAATATTGCAATAAAAGGTGAAATTGCTCGTTTTGAGCAATTTCACCTTTTATTGCAATGTTTTCAAAAGTCGTCTGCAACAGCAGGCGTCAAATGTCGTCTGTGTGAAGTAATGGGTTAAGACAGAATGAAGAAAAAATATACAAATTTCTGTATCTTAAATATCGAAATAACACAATTTACACATAAAATAAAACTTATGATTGGCATGTGAAACTGGCCCCACTACCTCATTTTGAATGACGTGAATTCATATTCCAATGACGTCACATTATATTTCAGTGATGTACCATTACCGTATTTGACAGTCAAATACTGAATTTTAATCCGTCGTCTTTGAACTGCCCTCCATGATCATTTGCATGTATTTGCCCTAGAAAATGTGCATGGATATAATGAAACAAGTCACAACAAAGAGAACCACAAGCCAGTGGCAACCCTCATCTGATTTTATTAAGGTATCGAACCTATCAGGTTGCAAAATGCCAAGGTGAACAATATAACCTTTCCTTCATACTGACCACTTCTAACAACCTAGGCTAAAACAACTTTTTAAAACATAGAGGGGAATATGAGAACTTGATCAAAACAAGCAATTTCTAATTTTAAAATCATTCATCTACTTTTTTCTGAAATATTTTCAAAGTAGACCACTCATGAGATATCCTATTCTTCAGCAAAAGTTTCAGTATAAGATCACAGTGGCAACCATGACTGTAATGCAAATTTCCCACTTATAGACAATTTCTGATGCTTCTGCAGCAGACGACTTTTGAAAGCATTGTGGCAAAAGTAGAAATTGCTCGTAATGAACAATTTATCCCTTTGCAACAATGTATTCAAATTTATTCAATAATTATTCTATCATTTATAGAGAGTTTCCATATTTTGTTTAATTTTTTTCAAAGTTGTCTGCTTGGGATTTGTTGAATGATTGATTGGGGTTTTACGCCGCTTTCAACATTATTTCAGTTATATCACGGCAACAGTTCACTTATTCATGATCCCTGGGTAAACAAACCAGTACTAGGCTAGAAAATGTGCCTTGCCCAAGGGCACTCCACCATGACTGGGGATCGAACCCGGGACACCCTGTTTCAAATCCCCTACGCTAACCACTCGCCCACAGCGGATTCCGATTTGTTGTATGAGGGAAAGGGTTAATCATTTAGATTTGAATACAATCTTGTACCTTCTTCTGGGTACAGGTTTCCCCATGGCCCCTTTGTTGTGCATGTAGAAATCGGTGGGTAGGTCCCATATATTGGGCTCATACTCATTTGGCATAAATAGCCCCAGGAACACATTGGTGGCTTGTTGCTTCTCAAGATCTGGAAAGGAAGTAAAAAAAGAATGTTTTATATTAACCCTTTCCCACATATAAAAACGCCTTTTGATGCATCTGCAGCAAACATCTTTTCAAAACATTGTGTGGCAAAAGGTGAAATTGCCACAATATTTTCAACTAAATTTGAAAACTATTTTTTCTTTTATATATAATTTACATATTGTTGAGTAGATAATATCAGAGTCATCTGCTGCAGATTTGTTGTAAGTGGTAAAGGATTAAACTATTCCAATTGGTACAAAAATGTTCATTAGGAGTAAGTCTTAACATATTCCACATTATGAGCAATTTCTCATTTAGCAACAATGTTTACAAAAGTTGTCTGCTACTGATGAATCAAAATACCTATGCATGTGGGAGAGGATTATATGACTTTTTGATGAGGGAAAAGGTTAATATAACTAAATATAGAAATATCATACCACGAAACTGCAGCAGACGACTTTGAAAACATACCTGAAAACATTTGGGAACTCCCTTTAAATGAAAGTACAATAATTGAAGAGTTGAAAACAAAGTCATGGTGACAAAAGGAGAAATTGCTTGTTTTGAGCAATTTCTTCTTTTGTCACATTGTTTTTTAAAAAGCCATCTGCTGCAGAGGCGTTAGAAAGTGTCTATATGAGGGAAAGGGTTAATATATGACAAGATATTTAACCCTTAACCTGATACAGACAACTTAAATGCACCGAAACAGACAAATTTGGAAAACATTGTTTGGAAAGGAGAAATTGATCAAAGTGATTCTGAATTCAAATTATGCTTCCCAATGGAAGTAGATTAAAAAAACTTTCCATCAGATTTGATAAAAGCTTACCTGAGAATGTATTGCTATAGTAACGTGACAAAGTCTGCAGAACATCTCTAGAATGAGATTTCCATGGGGCTATTTTCCTGTAACCTTCTATCCTATGAACCAACTGGGATCCACCATATTGTAAAGCTATTGTGTCGCCTTGATCTTCATAAAGCTCCTCTAACACCCTAAATTTAATAGAAATATTAACATTTAATTTCGTTGGTGGTGTAGTGGTTCCAGGGCCACCTCCATAGTGGGAGACCATGATTTGGTTGGGTAAAAAACCCACACCTTAACCCTTTCCCTCATATAGATGCTTTCTGATGCCTCTTCAGCAGACGGCTTTTTGAAAACATAGTGACAAAAGAAGAAATTGCACAAAACATGCAATTTCTCCTTTTGCCACAATGTTTTCCACTTTTAGTCATAGGCTATCCATTCAATTATAGAGATTTTCTATTTTTTGGCAAAGTACGTTCAAAGTCGTCTGCTGCAGAATTGTCGTATGAGGGAAAGGGTTAAAACGCTTTCATATTTGAGGGGATAGCATTTCAACTACTGATAATCTTACCAGCGGTACTAGTAATTTACCATGAACACGCTGGGATATAACTGAAATACTGTTCAATGCAGCATAAAACAAAATTCTAACAACAAACAAATGAACTATCTATTTTATATATAAATATGATATTTTAAGGGTGGTCTGTTGTGAAACTATCTTTGGAAAAACATGTTTACTATTAAAACATTTAAAACCATACTGGTACAATTGTTTCGAATATATTCTCCTTTTCAAAAATGTTTTTAAATAATTCTGCTACAAAGAAACCAAATATTAATCATTATAAACTTTTTCTTGATAATGAAATTGTTTTTTTGTTTAAGTTCTTTTGATTTCATTGAAAAAAAATCATAAAAGTCTTGAACTAATACAAAACTATAATAAGTCTCCTCTAATACAAAACGGCCATGTTACACAATAAGACATGGTCACATTCCCTGCCAAATTTTGGACTAAGAAAAAGTCTAAGCAACAGAACTGTAGGATGACTTAATTGCTAGACATAAAATGCATGTCATGCATTTGGTTACCAAGTCTAGTCCATAATTTATGTAAACTGTTTGAGAGCGTAATGGCCCTGGTATAAGAAAGCCATTGATAATTGTGCATACATTGTTCAAATTTTATAGGCACAAACGTGGACAGAAACACGAAACTTCACAAAAGTCTTAGTACAAAAGATGGCCATAACTCAAGCAAAACGCATTGTAAAGTCATGTAACTTTCTTTAAACATGAATCTCATTATAATGAATAATATTCAAAGTTTCAAAGACTAAGCTTACATAGTTAACCTTTTCACTTTTACTGACGCTTTCTGTCTCCTCTGAAGCAGACTATTTTTTAAAACATTGTTACAAATGAAGAAATTGCTTATGATGATCAATTTCTCCTTTGGCCGCAATGTTTTCCATTTTTAGTCATTGGTTATCCATTAAATTGTAGAGATTTTCCATTTTTTGCTACAGATTTCTTGTATGTGGGAAAGGGTTAAGTAGAATTGTTGACCGTAACTTACAAAACTTAACCATTATTTTAAGAAAACAAGTTGCCCTTTACCACTCACCTGAATGCCAAGGTAAGATTTAATTTCTTGCAAATCATCTGTAAATCAGTTGATTGATTGGGGCTTAATGCCGTTTTCAACAAGTTCACCTACTCATGTGTTTCCTAGCTTTCTCACACCAGTACTCCACACACATACTTTCAAACCCACTGGCTGCTTTTCCACATAGACTGTTAGCACATTGGTAATATGCCCATTGGTAATAGCTAGATGAATGAAGCTTGTCACAGGGACTTTTGTCAAACGTCGGTAACAATGTTGGCCGAGCTGGGATTCAAACTCACAACCCCTGGATTGACAGCTTGCATCACTACTGACTGAGCTACCGGGGCTTGGCCTATAAATCAGACAAGCAGTTGCAGATAAAAACATTTCTATCTTTCAACCTCCTTTCTGATGCCGACTGGCAGCCATGTTTTTCTGTCAATCAATTTTTGACCAAGATTTTGCGGTCTGAACGTATTCAAGAAGCTATAGTTTCGATGTTGAACAAGACTTTCTTTCCCCTGACATGGCATTATTTAACAATGAAGAAGAACTTTAAGGCTTACTTTAAACAATCTGTGTCAAAGTCCAATTCAGGTGAATCAAGAACACCAAGAGCACATAACTGAAATGGTGATACAATATAGTTATAAAACTTTTAACACATACAGCAAATCAGCAGCAGACATATAGGGTAAAAATATGGAAACTCTATAAATGAAAGCATGATAATTGAAAAGAGTTCAAAACATTATGGCAAAAGATGATATTGTCCATTATGAGCAACTTCTCCTTTAGTCACAATGTTTTTTAAATTGTGTCTTCAATACCTTGAGTTAATAGGTATTCTCTTTCTTAAATTGATCTTGTTATTGATTTGAGCTTAATCATCTCTAGAACTGGCAAATTGAGACATCTTTGCAGCAGACAACTTTTAACAGGAGTGTTCGAAGGAGCCCACATGTCACATTTCAATATATCAATAAGTGAAAGCAAAAAAGGACAGACAGATGACAGAGAAATGACCCCTATGTTTCTCCCTGTCAAGGCTGGCAACACAAACATTGCAAAAGAGAAATAATTCAAAACAAGTAATAATTTATCTCTTTATAAACAAGAGTGCCAAGATGGCCCTAAATCAATCAACTGAGTGATAGTACAGTAGCAAACGCTACTGCTTATAAAGGATTTTTTATCAAGAGCATGAATGAATTGCAAATGAAACAGCTTATCAGTAAAGGGCATTTGTAATAATGCATTAAATCTTTGAGCAACTTCAAAAAGGACCACCACAGGAATATTGGTTTGAAGTTTGGTTGATATTGGTCCATTAGTTTAAGAGGAGATATTGTTTGAAGCTAAAAGTTCCCTTTATCCCTTTCCTTATGCCACCTGGCAGTTATCTTTTTCAACCTGTTAATATGGATTGAACAAATTGTGTAGTGTCATTAAAGGAACATTTCTGCTAAACTATCTTGAAATCAGACTAAATCTTTAATAATAATGGAATTTAAAGTTTTGTTATTTTGCCCCTTTTCTGATGCAGTCTAGCAGCCATGTGTTCTAACCAATCAACATTGGATCAACAAGATTTTGTAGAGAGTAACTCTTTGAATTAGACAAGAGAATTCACAGAAGAAGAATTTTAAAGTAACATCATTTTTCTCCCTTTCTAATGCCGCAGCAACCAAAGTTCTGTATAGAATTAATATCTTTGAACAATTCTGAAGAAGGAATGCCAAAGTAACATTCCTATTAGGTCTGGCTGAAATTGGTCCTGTGCATAAGGAGTAGATGTCCTTTGAAACTAAAATTTAACTTTACCCCTTTTCCGATGCCACCTGTATGCTGTCTTTAATCATTATTGCTTGGAAAAAATTATGTAGAGGGTAACTAAAGGAACATTTCTACACATCTATCTTAAATTCAGACAAACACTTTCATAAGAATGGAATGTTTAAACATTTGTCATTTTGCCCCTTTTCTGAATCCGCCTGGCTGCCATGTAGACCTCTCACGTCATCATCCAACTATGATGTTCATAACATTTGACAATACAAACTCAGATTTCTTTTAAAATTTTTAACCTTCAGTTAAACAAGATATTTTGATGGAAAAAATATTTTTGCTCATAGAAAGGTAAGATACGCATGTACGAGACTTAAGAAACATTGTGGAAAAAGGAAATATTACCATTTTTGCCTAGGCATATCATATCATCTTAGTAAACCCTAATATAAACACTCATGAAATATCCTACATTACAGGCAGACAAACTAAGCATGAATTACCTGATACGCAAGAGCACACTTGCTAACAGCAAACTGTGCAGTATTGGTTCTGTCGAGACAATCAACACAATTAGTTCTCACCAATCCTGTCTGTTTACAACCTGTACTCGTCTTGTGACCAAGCAAACCCTCATATCTGAAACAACACCCTTAATTGATTTTTAATCCTTTCCCACGTACAACAAATCTGCAGCAGACGACTTCGAAAATATATTGACAAAAACATGAACAATCTTCATATATAAGGGTTTTATTATTAAAAAGAGTTGAAAACATTGTTGCTAAAGGTGAAATTGCTTATTCTTTCGTCATCTGCTTAGGAGGCGTCAGAAAGCGTCCACAAGTAGGAAAGGGTGTTACGTAACCCTTTCACGCATGAAGACATAATGAGATGCATCTGAAGTAGACAGTTTTTTATTTATATAATGAGGAATCACGTGTTGTTGGAAAGTGTTAAAGACCGATATCAATCCCAATTAGTGCTCATTAACCCTTTCCCTCATACAACAACTCTGCAGCGACTTTGAACATATTTAGTCAAAACATAGAAAATCTCCATAATTGAATGGATAACCTATGACTAAAAGTGGAAAACATTGTGGCTAAAGGAGAAATTGCACGTTTTGTGCAATTTCTTCTTTTGTCACTATGTTTTCAAAAAGCCGTCTTTATTCAAATCCATCTAAGTTTGGTGAAGATCAGATAGTAAATGGAAGCTCTATTGTGTTAACAAGCTGTATTATAGCAATTTTGACAATTTCAAGGGCCATAATCCAGCCAGGCATGGGTAAATCTGGCCGTTTTTTAGAAATGAACCAAACTATCATGGATATCTTACTACTGTATAAGTTTGATCTAACTACTGTATAAGTTTGGTTGAGATACAATCAAAAGTGAAGACTGTATCGTGTTAACAAGCTCTTTTATAGCAATTTTGACCATTTCAAGGGCCATAATCCAGTCATGCATGGGCTGATCTGGGGCTGGTTTTCGAAAGGAACCGAGCTCTCATGGATATCTTACTACTGTATAAGTTTGGTTGAGATACAATCAAAAGTGAAGACTGTATCGTGTTAACAAGCTCTTTTATAGCAATTTTGACCATTTCAAGGGCCATAATCCAGTCATGCATGTGCGGATCTGGCTTTCGAAAGGAACCGAGCTCTTATGGATATCTAACTACTGTATAAGTTTGGTTGAGATACAATGAAGACTGTATCGTGTTAACAAGAAATTGTTTACGGACGGACGCACGGAGGCACGCACGCATGCACAACGGACGAATCGCCACAACATAAGACCTTCTGGCCTTTGGCCAGTAGAGCTAAAAACATAGTGGGAAAAAAAAGATATTTTGCTTTATGATCAATATATCTTTTTTTTTTAAAAGTTGCTGCACAATTATCCTTTTCTCACATACAGATGTTTTCTGAAGCCTCTACAGCAGACGACTTTTGAAAACATAGTGGCTGATGGAAAAATTGCCCTTGATGAGCAATTTCTCCAATTGTGACAAAGTTTTCAACTCTAATCAATAACTAGAACTATCACTGAAGATGATAAATACCCCCTAAACAGCACCTTGACCTACACCATAACTTAATAAGTAAAAGGGCCATAACTCTGTAAGATAACATGCAATTGTAACCCCTTTAGGATATGCACATCTCCTCTTGGTATATAAGCTTCATGTAAAATGTTTTTGAATTCCACCAAGTGGTTTGTAAGAAATAGGCCGGACAAAATATGGCTTTCGACCGACTGACCGACAGACAGACAGACAGCCTTACACAGTGACTCCATTATACCCCCTCTTCTTCGAAGGGGGTATAATTGCGCCTACTTTATAGAGATTTTCCATATTTAGTGGTTTTTGTTCAGTCATCCGCTGCAGATTTGTTGTATGTGGGAAAGGGATAAGGCATCAAAAGTCCCTCTATATCAGCAAAAATATTAAACTTAATGGTGAATCTACATTGTATAGGACTTCAAAAGAACAACAACATTTGTACCTAGCACCTTTAGTTCAATATTCTAATTTAGCAATGCTAAGCTATTATCTCCCATGTTTAAAAGGTTAACAGAGTAGAGATTCAAAATACTCTCAACTTTACAATTATGTAACTATTCATGAGCAGTGTCAAATGTTAACCATTCATCAAGATTTTAAACCAGCCAAGCTCAAGATCAATATCGCTCCTTCGTCATCCAGTCATACAGGCATGGAGGCCTCAAGGAGAACAGTGAAAATAATAAAGACTATTTAAATATGTAATCTGATCTTGATTGACACTTTCCCACATACAGTAAACCTGCAGCAGATGACTTTAACCCTTTCCCTCATACGACAATTCTGCAGCAGACGACTTTGAAACGTATTTTGTCAAAAAATAGAAAAATTTCCATAATTGAATGGATAACCTATGACAAAAAGTGGAAAACATTGTGGCAAAAGGAGAAATTGCACGTTTTGTGCAATTTCTTCTTTTGTCACTATGTTTTCAAAAAGCTGTCTGCTGCAGAGGCGTCAGAAACGTCTATATGAGGGAAAGGGTTAAAAATTTTAGGAAAAACTATGGAAAATCTCTATAAATGAAAGTATATTTATATATTATTGAAAAGGACTGAAAACAGTGTGGCAGATTTTCTTTTTGAGCAATTTCTACTTCTTGTGGGAAAGAGTTTAATGAACAATGTTGTTTTTCATGTCAAGCCAGACACATAGAATAGAAGGTACATGTAAGAGGTATTCTGATTATGAAACTTACTCTTCTTGGTCCCAAAAACCAGATTTCAACTTTGTATAGTAGAAAAAGAATCCCGTCTGCTTCACACAATTTCTTGATATCTTTGCAAGTCTGTCCAAAACATTGTTGCTCTTACTGAAAGATTCACATTTACTTTAATAATAATAATAACAAGCAAATTCAGAGAATCATGGTCCCCCGCCAGGGTCAAGGTCACAAGGTCAAAAAAAATGGTATTGATGGAAAGGGGTTGTCACAAGGAATACACATGTGAAATATGAAAGCAGTACCTATTACGGTTCAGAAGTTATGACCAAGGTTAAAGTTTTTGTGACAGCGTGACTGACGGACGGACTGACTGACGAATGAGAAATAATAGTCCCCAGCTTTCGCTAAAAGCGGGGGACAATAATAATTATATCATAAATGACGTCGCCAGCGTGAAATAACGTCATTCTATATTTTTCGGTATATAACTAGTGTAATAACAATGCTACGTAACGTCATAATGAAAAGCATTGAAAATGACCGCGCTATATAGCGACGTTATATATATTTTGCGCTAATAATCGTCGAATTGGAATTTATGAATATAACATTCGTGTTCATTCAATACAAAATTTTATTAAACTCGTTTAATAAAATTTCGTATTGAATGACCACTCATGTAATATCCTCTATAAATACTTTATTTATAAATGATGACTCGTTTAACATTTACTATTGAACACAAAAGAAAACATCTGAAAAAGTTAATCCCTCCAACATACAACAAATCTGCAGCAGGCGACTTTGAAAACATATTGGCAAAAAAATACACTATAAAAGAACATGAATTGTTATTATTGAATATGATTTAAAAACATTGTGGCAAAATGAGAAATTTGTATTCAGAGTCTTCTGCATCAGTTATAAGAATCTTCATGGATGTTGTTTACATATTGCCCCAAGTATCTTATGAATTCATTTGATTTTTTATAAATAAAGAGGATTTTCAACATTACAACTATTACAGCCGTTTCAACAGAATTTTGAGGGTCTCATTGCCAATTTATGCATGAATCCTAGGTGCAAACCTGAAATTTTCTATTTTGAGATATCTAATTCTTAAGCAGAAACAAGAGGATCATGATGGTCATACATCCCTCACCTGATTTAATAGAATAGTTTTCAATGTTCTTACTCTAAACATATAAGGAAAACATCCATGCACCCTGGCGGGTGTGAGTGATCACAAAAGCTCACCCAAGCACAGGTGAGCTAAAATAAAAAGTACATTGTGTAATACAGACCTTTTTGTATAGTGAGCCATATCAAAGCCTATGTAGAGTATATTTTTGTCTGAAGGTAGAAACTGGTTAAGGAATGATTTACAATTTTTGAATTCTTGACACAAAAGACTCTCATGGGGTCGTTTTTCTCGTCTCTGAAGATAAAAAGGAAACATGTATTTCACCATATTAACCCTTTCCCACATACAGAGGCTTTCTGATGACTCTGTAGCAGACAACTTTTGAAAACATTGCGGCAAAAGGAGAAATTGCTCCTAATGAGCAATTTCTCGTTTTGCCACAATATTTCCAACTCTATTCTAAAACTAAACTTTTGAATAAAGATATTTCCCTTATTTTTCACTAGATGATTTCAATGTAATCTGCTGCAGATTTGTTGTATTTGGGGAAAGGGTTAATACTTACAATATACCTTACACAAACAATCTTTGTTTCCTTTGCAGCAGACGACTTTTGAAACCATTTTAGCAACAGGAGTAATTCTTCATTCACCCCCCAATTTTTCTCATTTCTTTAAAAATCTGTATCTTGTTTTCTTTGCTATGTTTTCAAAGCAGAGTTTTCTTTAGATGAGAAATCAGGAAAACAGTACACTTCTGACAACACACTATAAGTGCAAACCCACTGGTTTCCATTTCTTGCAAATATAAAATGTAATGCCACAGTGATTCGATTAATAGTTAATTGGTAATTTTTGTACTAAAATCTTGTTTATAATTTATAAAGAGTAAATGTGACTTGTCATATTTGCTTATAGTAAAGACTCAATAAATTCAATATTTGGAACCTCCCAGAACACTTCAAAGGTGCCAAACTATGGATTACTACTGTTCAAAAGCTGTCTTGAAATATAAGAATCATAATTCTGGGATAAAATTAGAGTAATAATTTCTTTTTCGACTACAATTAACATCTAAATATTGATCATTTATGCTTCATTTATACTGGGTAGACAAACCCAGTAAGCCAAATTTTGTTCATTTTCATGACTTTCAATTGACTGTTTTTCAACATTTTAAAATTTTCATCTCCATCTGGAGTTCAGCACCTTTAATCAGACATCAAGGGGCTTGCTTCATAATTAATCATAAATAAATAAGTTCCAAATCAAGCCAACTATTGCGTTACCTTGATTAAATTGAGCAGTAGTATAGGGGCCCCATACCGTCTTAAACACTGATTAAAATGTACACCCGCTGTGTAGAAGTAGGGATCTCTCTGGTCAACTGAAAAAGTCATCACAATCAAGCATACATGTACATTGGCCTGCTTTTACCTTTTCCCAGATACACATAGCTCTAGATAACTCTTTCCCTCATACGGTAATTCTGCAGCAGACGACTTTGAACGCATCTTGTCAAAACATAGAAAATCTCCATAATTGAATGGATAACCTAAGACAAATAGTGGAAAATATTGTGGCAAAAGGAGAAATTGCACGTTCTGTGCAATTTCTTCTTTTGTCACTATGTTTTAAAAAGCCGTCTGCCGCAGAGACGTCAGAAAGCGTCTATATGAGGGAAAGGGATAAAGGGAGTTGTGCATGTTCTTAAATCCTTATTTGACCATATAACCCTATGATGTGGGTACTCAAAAGTATTGTCTCACTGAGACGATTCTTTTGAGTACCCACATCATAGGGTTTGGTTGTATAACAAGAAAGATATTGTGGGGAAAAGAGCTGGATTCACCTTCGTATCTGGATCTGCATACAGCAATTTTGATAACATTTTTGCAAAAAATGTGGAAACTCTATATAAATCAAAGAAATATTATTGAAAATAAACATTGTGACAAAAGGAGAAATTCAATTCTTTTTTTGCCACATTGTTTACAATAGTAGTCTGCTACAGAGGCGTCAGAAAGCATGTATGTGGGAAAGGGTTAGGAGTCTTAAACGTAGAGGAACCAAACCTTGCAAAATGAAGATAAACAAGAGCACCGCGTATGGCACAGACGCTCGACTGATAGGGAGAAAACAGAAAAAAAGCTGAGCTGAACAAAAAACCTTAACCGGACCGGACGACCACGCCGCCGCCGCCGCCGCCAGGGTCATGACAATAGCTCTCTTTTTTTCAAAAGTCGAGCTAAAAATGTGCAAAGCATATGAACCATTCAACACTTGAGTCATTTGAAAAATATGAGCAGAAGAAACTAGAGTAAGGGAAATTATGCACATTACATTATTAGCTCATATTTCATCTCCAAATTCAAAGTTTGAAAATATTTGTCAGAGATTGGTTTCAACTATTTTTTTTAAATTCAGCTTTGGTCAGAATTCTCTGAAAACATGAAAGCTATTTTATAATAGAACAACATCCTTCTTATAACCAGAAAATACAAAGGCAAACTCTCTATAAAGGATTTTTTTTTTTTTTAAATAGAGTTTATAACATTATGACAAAATGTGAAATTGGTCATAATGTGCCATTTCTCCTTTTGCTACAATGTTTTCAAACTAATGATTACTGCAGATGCATCAGAATGCATCTGCAAGTGAAAAAGTGTTCATTTGTAAGAACCTAAAAAATCTGATTAGGTTCTGGTAAAACAACCAACAACAACAGTCTGAGCAATTTATCCTTTTGCCACAATGTTTTAAACCCTATTCCGTAATTCTTCTTTTATTTAAAGAGATATTCAATATTTTTGTCTGGATGTTTTCAAAGTTGTCTGCTGCAGATTTGCTGTTTGTGGGAAAGGGTTAATCACATTATATACCTCAATGAAAACCTATGAAACGAAATGTTTCTTACTTGTGATAGGTGGTTTTGGGACCATTTTAGAAATATCTTGTGACCAATAAACTGGTATAGATCCCCTCATCTGTACAAATGAGGAGACTTTAGTTTTCTCTAAACATGTCAATGAGGCATCATGCACTATCTGTTCTGTTTCTACTTCGTTAGCTACTGCCCCCTGTAACATGTAATTATTTTAGGATGCCGACGCAAGAAAATGACAACATAAAAGTAAAATCATCAAATACAACACATTTATTCAGAGAAAAGAAATAATAACGATACACATTATTAGTACTATAATTGTGGAGATATTTAGACGCAATCATGGTGGATGGCACTGTGATCATAAGACTTGTGCAGTTGCATGCACCAAATATGTATGTATGAAACCATGACATTTTCCGCTGCCCCATGTAAAATGTAATTATACAATTAGTCTTTCTTTGATACAGATTATTTTTTATGTCCCTGCAGATATTGAATAATTATTGAATAGAGTTGAAAAGTGTCTGTAAGTGGGACAGGATTTATAGAATTAAATAAATAATTAATTTCTTCATTAATTACTTCCATATCTGATGGTTCACCAAGGATTGATTGATTGATTGATTGATTGGGGTTTAACGCCGTTTTTAACAATTTATCAGTTATATCACGGCGGCCAGTTCACCTACTCATGCATTTACTGGTTTTCTCACACCAGTACTCCACACAACAATCTTCCCAAGCAACTGGCTGCTTTTCCACATAGAATTAGCCCATTGGTGGAAGAGGAATGACGCGTGTCGCATTGACTTTTGTCAATCCTCGGAAAGAAAGTTGGCCAAGCCGGGATTCGAACTCACAACCACTAGATTGACAGCCCGCGTCGCTACCGGGGCTCGGCTGGTTCACCAGGAAGAAAAGTAGTTCTTTCAATAAAATTACCCAATATTATTATTTCTATATTAGACTGCTTGGAACAGAAAGAGTTTATAAGACCTATTCCACTAATCTTCAATGATCAACCAAAAAACATGTTATAAATGAAATACAAATATCAATTGAAAAAATAAAATTTACACTTACTTCACTATTGGCCCCTCTTTTCAGAAATCTAGTTCCAGCATATTTGTTAGATCTTCTAGCAATCAGGGTAATATATATAGATTTACCATATACACATAGATCTGTTCTAAGTTAAAGGTAATAAAAGACATGTGAATATGTATGGTGATCCTAATCTTGAATCCACCATCACCGAGTGGTTAGTGATAGGATTTGAAATGGGGCATCCCAGGTTCGATCCTCACCGTCATGGCTGTCAAGGTGGAGTGCCCTTGGGCAATGTACATTTCCTAGCCTAGTACTGGTTGTGTTATCATGAATTAGTAAACAGTTGCCATGATATAACTGAATTAATGTTGAAAACAACATAAAACCCCAATAAACCAAAACCTAATACGTATTGTGAGATTAACTTGAATAACAAATGCAGCTAAATTTCTTTTTATTGTGCAACCATTTTACCATACACAACAAATGTGTAGCATACTACTTTGAAAACACCCAGGCAAAAGTATGGAACACCAAAGTTAATCATTGAATAACGTTAACCCTTTAACACATACAGACGCCCTTGCCAGAGACGGCTTTTAAAAAACATTGCGACAATAGTAGAAATTGCTCATAATAAGCAATTTCTCCTTTTGCCACAATCTTTTAAACTTATATCAATACTTCTTGCTCTTTAATCTTATCCGTTCCAACATACAGCAAATCTGCAGCAGACGACTTTGAAAACATCTACTCAAGATCTGGAAAATCTCTTCAAATAAAGGTATAAAAAAGTTGAAAACATTGTGGCAAAAGAAGGAATTGCTAGTATTGAGTTTATAATAATCCTTTCCCACATACAACAAATCTGCGTATTTACCAACATTTTGTTAAAATTATGGAAACTCTCTAAAATAAAAATAAAAAGATGACTGAATAAAGTTTAGGTAGTGATGTCATTTGATGCAAATGTTGACTGACCATGCTGACAACAACATCGACAATGATAGACCAAGGACATCCAGGGATCCTTAAATCCTTCTCACATACAACACATCTGCCTATGAGCGTTTTGAAAACATCTAGATAAAGAACATGGAAAATATCAAAAAGCGTCCATATGTGGGAAAGGGATGCATCTGTAAGTGGGAAATGTCGTAAGCTCACCATGAGATCTTTTGTGCTCAGGTGAGCTTAATAGCAAAACCTAAGGATACTTGATTGTTGAATGAATCCATATATGATGTACAATATCCAATCATCCAAAACTGTAGATTCAAAGTTCTTCAATAAGAAATCATTCCACACAAACTTCTTAGCTGGCTTTATCCTTACGCCATACGCAACTGGGGACCCTTTTGACCCGGGTTGATCTGACACTTTCACTGATTCTTTATCTGATTGCTCTTCACCTAATTAGAAAACAATAAGACTGTTAACCCTTTCCCACATACAACAAATCTGTAGCAGATGACTTTGAAAACAGCAATATCAAAACAGTTCTCCACACAACATACTTTACAAGCAACTGAGTGCCTTTCCACATAGACAGTTAGCCTATTGGTGGAAGACAAATGACGCTTGTCACAGTGACGTTAAATGTATACTAGAATGAGAGCCCTTGTTGTCAATGAGCTTGTGTGGCTGAACTGATGGTTTCTAATATGCATGTTGAATCTCACTGTTCTAGTTTGTAGTTGCAATGAGGGCATCAATCACTTGGTCTCAAGTGTGGGTTCTGGAGGAAAAGTGTCAGGAAACACATGGTTAGTGAATTGGCCACTGTGATAAACTAAACAAATAAAACCTGTTGAATATGGCGTTAATTAAACTCCAAACTATTCAATGATTCAAACACATTGCATTTCATATATTTTAATTAAAATTTGATTTTTACCAAATCAGTGCTGGAATATGTTTATGCTGTAATTAAATGCTTTGAATGTTTATGGTTATCAATAACTTAGTCCTGTTTATTAGAAATATAATCTAAATTATTAAGAAAATCATTTTTATGATTCACTTGTAAAATCAATAAAAGGATTCAGTATTACCATTGTCAGACAATCCACTATCTCCAATGTTCCTTGTTTCTGTCATGTTGTATTGAAGGGTGTGAGTTAAATCATAGCTGTAGCTGAAGAATAATATAATATCATAGTTAGTTTAACATTTTTTTACTTGCAGATGCAATTCGACGTATCTATAGCAGATGATTTTTGAAACATTGTGACAAAAGGAGAAATTGCTCATGAGCAATTTCTCCTTTTGTTGCAATTGTTTTAACAAAGATGTTGTACTCTCATTTATAGAGAATTTAAAGCTTTAATTTTTGCATGGACGTGACAGTTAAAATGTGACTAACATCATGAATGGAGCAAAGCTGAAATCAAGCATGAAATGAAAAAGTAAGAATAAAGGGATATCAAAATTACTATGCAATCCTAATCAGCGGATGGTATCATACCGCAGACAGGACTAGTTGATAAATTAGTTTCATGACTAACACATATCGTCATACCCACATGATTTTAGTCAGATTTGATCTTTGTGAAGCCAGAGTATCTTATCTCTGGATTTATATGTCTCTGTTCAAATGCATGACACCTGCATAGATAGCCCTAACCGACGTAGCTATCATAGCTCAACATGATCAGATGAAATCACAAACAAGAGCATGACAGACGACAAAAATACCTGTGCTGTGTCCTTTCATAAAGATGTATTATAGTCATAGTAACCTTGACCTTTGACCTAGGGCAGTGAAACACAAACCGGTCCAAGCTCTCTTAACACTGAACCTGTGTGCATGTATAAAATATTGAGGATTCTTTTCCATAAATGATAGTGCTAGAGCGATGACATCATTTCATACATTATATTCACTGTGACCATGACCTTTAAACTAGGTTGGTGAAATGATAACCTTTCCAAACTCTGAACCTGTCTATGAAGTATGACTGAATTCCATCAACAAATAAAAGGGTTAGAGCAATGGCGTCATATCATACAGACTTATTTTAGTCATTGGGACCTTTGACCTAGACTGCTAAAACCCATCTGTACAATCTCTCTTGAGACTGAACCTGTGTGTTCATCTACAAATGAAAGAGCGATGACGTCGTTTCTTACAGAAGTATTTAAAACACTGTGACCGTGACCTATGACCTAGACGGGTAAAACCCAAATCTGTACAAGCTCTCTTAACACTGAAACTGTCTAGGTCAAATGTCAAGGTGGCAATGACTATAATATGTCTGTATAAAAAAACATCATCCCTCTAGCACTTTCATTTGTGAACAGAATTCATTCATAATTCATACACAGGTTCAGTGTTAAGAGAGCTTGTACAGATTTTGGTTTTACCCGTCTAACTCAGTTTATCTCGGCGTTTCCAGAACTACTGGTCCATTTATTATGACACCAGCCAGTCAGTCTTAATGCAGCCATTATTACCATTTTTAAAGATTTGGTACGACCCAACTGGGGATCGAACCCACGACCCTACACACAAGGGGGATGCTCTACCACTACACTACCGAGACGGTCTTTGATATAAGATAAATGTTTTCAAAAGACGTCTGCTGCAGCTTTATCAAAATGCATCTATAAGTGAGAAAGGGTTAAAGTACAAACTTACTAACCTGAAATAGAAGTTACTTGACAGGTCCACACTCTGAAACATTTTCAAGTACCTACAAAGAATAAAAGTTAACACATTTAGTCCAACCTGTTTTTAGAGACCACCCAATGGAAATGCTGAAATTGGTCTCTAAAGACAGGTGGTATTTTATTGCGGTTAATGCACATATGTTAGAATGTTTTGTGTCTGCTTACTACATTGTCTTTATATTGAATATTTATAATTTAAAATCTTATTATTATAATTGTTTGTTTTCTGCAATTTATATCAAAAGCAATGTTATACATAATAGATGCTTGTTCAATAGTTTGTTCGTATACATGTACATCCTTAACATACAAAAATTTCAACTGAATTTTTCATTGTCATTTTTTTTAATAACAGACAACATTAACAGGACTTCAACTGAAATGCTTTCAATACAATATAGGTAATTCCTAACAGGTGGTGCTATTGCATTTAAAGCATTTTCAGCTTTTTGCACAATAATTTCAACTGTGCATCAATTTTCAACTTCCCCCTTTTGTGATATTATACTTTTTTTCCATTTTTTAATCTGGCGCATCTGTAGCAGACGATTTTTGAAAATATTGTACCAAAAGGATAAATTGCATACAATGAGTAATTTCTCCTTTTTGTCATATTGTTTTTTTATTCTATTAAAATAATATATTTTTATTTCATATTAAAGTCATCTTATCTACTCTTTATTTGCTGTATCTGGGACAAGATTACCCTTTCCTACATACAACAAATCTGCAGCAGACGACTTCGAAAATATCTAGGCAAAACTATAAAAAATCTCTATAACTGAAAGAATAATTATTGAAAGGAGCTGAAAATATTGTGTCAAAAGTAGAAATTGCTCATCATGAGCAATTTTCTTGTTTTGCCACAATGTTTTCAAAAGTCGTCTGCAGCAGATGTGTCTTCCAGTCGGAAGAGGATAAAACCATGCCCTACCTGTGTTCATCTGTCTGGGATGTTGGTGCGTTGGGAATATAGATCATGTTTGTATCCTCTATCTTATACAGTGTATGTCCACCTATTAGCGCAATCTTCCTTCTCTTCGTTATCAATATCATGTAATAGCCCTCTAAAAACTTAACGAATCCTGAAATCATAAACAAAATAATTGGCTGTAGATGAGGGGCATTTTTCATGTTCTAAAATCCTTTTTTGGACATTTAACCCTTTATCTCATACGACAATTCTGCAGCAGATGACTTTGAACATATTTTGTAAACAAGAAACCGCTGAAGACGGTAAGGCCAGATTGTCGGCAATTTGACCTTGAAAATCGACAAACCAAGGTCAAGGTCAAAGTAACCGTAGAAATCAATAGAACTTGTTACTGGTTACCTTCAGGCAAAGTTTCAAGTTTGTAACCCTTTCCAGTGCTGAGATTTTGCCTCAACCTGAAACTTTAACCAAAATGAGGACAAACAGACAGACAGACAGACGGACATCGCCAATCTATAGACCGGAATTGCTAGAGCAATCCGGCCAAAAAGTAGAAAATCTCTATAATTGAATTGATAACCTATGACTAAAAGTGGAAAACATTGTGGCAAAAGGAGAAATTGCTTGTTTTGAGCAATTTCTTTTTTTTCCAACAATATTTTCAAAAAGCTGTCTGCTGCAGAGGCGTCAGAAAGCGTCTATATGAGGCAAAGGGTTAAACCCTATGTTGTAGGTAGTATTGATTGATTGGGATTTAACGCCGTTTCAAAAAAAATTCAATCATATCATGACGGCCAGTTCACCTTCTCATGTGTTTCCTGGTTTTCTCCCACCAGTAATCAACACAACAATCTTGCTAAGCAACCGGCTGCTTTTTCACATAAACTGTAAGTCCATAGGTGGAAGACAATTGACACTTGTCACAATGACTTTTGTCAAACGACGAAAAGAATCTGAGCTGGGGTTCAAACTCACAACCCGCATATTGATAGCTTGTGTCGCTACCGACTGAGCTACCGGGACTGGGCTTGTGGGTACTAAGTGAAATATTATGAGGGAAATATGAATTCACTCCCCCTTATGTAACCCTTTCCCACATATAGACGCTTTACGACGCCTCTGTAGCAGATGACTTTTTGAAAACATTATGACAAAAGAAGAAATTGCTCAAAACAAGCAATTTCTCCTTTTGCCACAATATTTTCAAATCTATTCAATAATTAAACTTACATTTATAAAGAGTTTTCAAATTTTTGCCCAAATGATTTCAAAGTCGTCTGATGCAGATTTGTTGAATGTGGGATAGGGTTAATCCTCCGTAATAGTATGAGTTGTGTTGTAAATTTAAATGAGACTTGAAAGAAAGTAAGAATTAATATTTCAAATTACCCTGGTGCAGCCGATTTTTGTTGCATCTGCATAAGACAAATTTTGAAAACATTGTGAAACAAGAGGGTCATGTGGCCCTGTATCACTCAGACAAGTACATTGTTTTATGTCAAGAAAGCAGTTTCAGAGGAGAAAAATGGTATAGTTTTGTCATATCGACCTCTTTCTAGTGCGGAATGGCAGCCATGTTTTTCAATCAATTTCAATAATGGCCACCTTTCTGATGCTTTAGCAATCAGAGTTCTAAATTTAATTTTAAAAGGGGATCCCCATAATGAGATATATTTCCTATTGCCATAGTGTTTTCAACTGTATTCAATAATTGTTGTTTCATTTATAGAGAGTCTTCATATTTCTGACTGGATGCTTTCAAAGTCGTCTGCTGCAGATGTGTTGTGTTTGTATGACAGCTAACACCTATATCACCTCTTTGAAAAAAGAAACTCCTTCTTTTAATCCTTTAAGCCTTTCCCACATACAACAATTCTGCAGCAGGCGACTTATTGACATAAATAGAAAATATCTCTATAATTAATAGTTTAATTATTGAATAGAGTTGAAATCATTGTGGTAAGAGGAGAAATTGCTCATAATGAGCAATGTCTCCAATTGCAACAATGATTTCAAAAGTCGTCTGCTGCAGAGGCATCAGAAGGCATCTGTATGTGGGAAAGGGTTAAAGATCTGACAATAAATATTTGGCAAAATCCTACCTGCAATACCATAAGCTGACACCGTTTTTGTAAGGCCAGTCTGTGATTTCTGTTTGGTTGGTACCCTGTTGCCAGACTCCAGCATGGTCAATAAATTTCTAATCTCAACAGTGTTGTACACTCGCTGAAATAATAATATAAACTCTTTCCCACATACAGCAAATCTGCAGCAGACAACTTTGAAAACATTGAGACAAAAATATAAAAATCTCTATAGATGAAATTATATACCGTTACATTAAATACAGCTGTCACAAGGAGAAACTTTTTCTTTTCTATTTTCAAAAATCATCCTCTGCAGATGCATCTTCATGTCAAAGGGTTAACCCTTTCCCTCATATGACAATTCTGCAGCAGACAACTTTGAACATATTTAGTCAAAAAAAAAGAAAAACTCTAAAAGTGAATGGATAACCTTTGACTAAAAGTGGAAAACATTGTGGCAAAAGGAGAAAGAGCTCGTTTAGATCAATTTCTTCTTTGTCACTATGTTTTCAAAAAGCTGTCTGCTGCAGAGGCGTCAGAAAGCGTTTATATGAGGGAAAGGGTTAAATGCAATAGCACAACCTGTTAGGAATTACCTATATTGTATTGAAAGCATTTCAGTTGAAGTCCTGTTAATGTTGTCTGTTATAAAAAAAAATGTGTTTGACAATGAAAAATGGAGAAGCGGTTAAAAGAGCTGTTCTTCAGGATGATACCATCTACGTTTGTCCCTTTCTCACATATAACAAATCTGCAGCAGATGACTTTAAAAAATTGAAAACAAAAATAGGAAAATTTTCTCTATTAATGAAAGTATAATAATTTACTACAGTTGAACAAATTGTCGCAAAACATTGCTCGTTTATGAGCAATTTCAACTTTTTGTCACATTTTTTTTAAAAGTTGTATGCTGCAGAGGCATCAGAAAGTGTGGGAAAGCGTTATAAAGGGTTAAAACATATTCAGCGCAGAACACAATCAGACTGCCCAGTTCTACTACTTATGAACATTTTCAATAGTTTTGCCATGGTGTTTTCAAAGATTTCTGCTGCAGATATTTTGGAAAAGTGTTACCCTATGAAAGTAAGGGTGCTGGGTCAGTACTTTTCACAAAAAGGTTTCACTTATACAACAAGAGGGCCAAGATGGCCCTACATCGATCACCTGATCATTTGTCTGTGAATGTAAACTGCAGGGAATGGACAGTCAACAAAACAGCTTATCAATTTAAGACATTAAATTATTTTGTCATTTTGCCCCTTTTCTGATGCCTCCTGAATGCCATGAGGCTCACCCAAGGAACATTTCTACCAAACTATATTGGAATCTGACATGCAGATTCAGAGTAGGAGATTTTTAAAGTTTGGACATTTTGCCCCCTTTCTGATGCCGCAGCAACCCTGGCAGCCATGTTTTTCAACGGATCGGACATATTTGAACAATCTTGGTAGAGGGTGCCCCAAGGAACATTTGTGCAAAATAATTTTCAAATCAGGCTAATACTTTTGGACAAGAAGATTTTTAAAGTTTTAACAATGCACATATAAGGAAAACAAGCTTCGCCCCCTGGCGGCCATGTATTTTCAACGGATCGGGAATATTTGAACAATCTTGGTAAAGGGTGCCCCAAGGAACATTTGTGCAAAATAATTTTAAAATCGGGCCAGTACTTTTGGACAAGAAGATTTTTAAAGTTTTAACAATGCACATATATAAGGAAAACAAGCTCCGTCCCCTGGCGGCCATGTTTTTCAACTGATCGGACATATTTGAACAATCTTGGTAAAGGGTGCCCCAAGGAACACTTGTGCAAAATAATTTTCAATTAGGGCCAGTACTTTTGGACAAGAAGATTTTTAAAGTTTTAACAATGCACAAAATAATATGGAAAACAAGCTCCGCCCCCTGGCGTCCATGTTTTTCAACGGATTGGAAATATTTGAACAATCTTGGTACAGGGTGCCCCAAGGAACATTTGTGCAAAATAATTTTCAAATCGAGCCAGTACTTTCGGACAAGAAGATTTTTAAAGTTTTAACAATGCACATATAAAGAAAACAAGCTCCGTCCCCTGGCGGCCATGTTTTTCAACAGACCGGAAATATTTGAACAGTCTTGGTAAAGGGTGCCCCAAGGAACATTTGTGCAAAATAATTTTCAAATTGGGCCAGCACTTTTGGACAAGAAGATTTTTAAAATTTTAACAATGCACTGTGCACATAAAAGGAAAATAAGCTCTGCCCCCATGTTTTTCAACGGATTGGAAATATTTGAACAATCTTGGTAGAGGGTACCCCAAGGAACATTTGTGCAAAATAATTTTCAAATCGGGCCAGTACTTTTGGACAAGAAGATTGTTTAAGATTTGGCAATTTTCCCATTTTCTGTTGCCGCAGCAACCAAAGTTCTCGATGGAATTTAAATTGTTGAACAATTTTGAAAGAGGTCCACCAAAGGAACATTCCTGTGAAGTTTGGTTGAAATTGGTCAAGTGGTTAAGGAGGAGATGATCTAAATGTCTAAATGTTAACGACGGAAGACGGACAAAAAGTGATCAGAATAGCTCACCTTGAGCCTTTGGCTCTAGGTGATCTAAAAATGTAAAGGAAAATACTAAGTAGTTTTCTGAACAATGAATTTTTGGAAAAACCAGTTCTAAATTGTTTTTGTAATTCGATTTGTAATGAATACTCTTTTCAGTTCTTCTTTTAACCTTTTCACACATACAATAAATCTGCAGCAGACAACCTTGAAATCTTCTAAGCAAAAATATGGATATTCTCTGAAAATTGAAATACAGATAATCTTTGATAATTAAAGTGTAATTTATTGCTAATTTTTTCTTTTGCCACAATGTTTCAAAAGCTTTTTGCTGCCATGCATTAAAGGGTGTATTAATAATCATTACTTAGTTTGCATTCTCCTGGACTGTTGCTGAAACCTACCTTTTCATCTTGGATATGTAGATCTTTATGTTCTGTCCTGTCAATTTTTAGAACACGAAACTCAGTTTCCATTTCATTCGAGCCCACAATATAAAATCTCTGAAATCATACAAGTAATAAAAATGTTTAACCATTTCCCACATATAGACACTTTCTGACTCCCCTACAGCAGAGAGCTTTTGAAAACATTGTGACAAAAGAAGAAATTGCTCAAAACAAGCAATTTCTTCTTTTGCCACAATGTTTTCCTCTCTAATCAATGATTAAACTTTCATTTATAGAGAGATATTGTAAGATGTTATCTACATGTTTACAAAGTCGTCTGCTGCAGATTTGTTGTATGTGGTAAAGTGTTAACTCAAATAATTTTCATGTGATGACATAAGACCCCCATTTGCCCAAATTGGTTTATTTCATAAATTGACAGCATTTTTCAATTTTATTAGAAGTGATTTGTTTACAAATAGATGTTTTTTCAATCATTCATTTTTTACTTTTTCAACAAATACAAAATCAATGAATATAAATAAATATTTCATAATCTATATTATAGCAGAGTAGAATTTTTTTTTTTTTTAAAAGTGGAAAACATTGTGGCAAAAGGAGAAATTGCTCGTTTTGAGCAATTTGTTCTTTTGTCACTATGTTTTCAAAAAGCTGTCTACTGCAGAGGCGTCAGAAAGCGTCTATAATTATCATATGAGGGAAAGGGTTAATAGACTAGTTAAACCAGAGACCTAAAATATATGTCTTTGTTAAAACTGTGGAGCACGGGTAGCGATGCAGGCTGTCATCCAGAGCTTTTGAGAAAACCAGGAAACACATGAGTAGGTGAACTGGCCACCGTGATATGACTGGAACATTATTGAAAACGGCATTAAACCCCAATCAATCATCTCTGCTAAAACTTTTTTAAAGCGTACAGCTTAAAGCTTGCAGAGTTTTCACATGGTTTAAAAGTTAGCCGTACAGAAATTAAAACAAATACAAAAACCTCAAACAACAGCAGCAGCTATTTCGATACCCGATTTAAATAAAAATAAAAACATTGAGATGTAGATAACTTGTCAAGCACAACTTTTCAACGTGATTGCAGTTTGATAAGTTTTCACTTTAAGATTATGTTTATTGACAAAGACTTTGTAGGGTACAATAGGATTTTTTGTGATAGACGCACATCCTATTAAAAGTAAAAGTAGCATTCATGAGTGAAATTGGTCGGTATTTATAATTTCAGGAAGTGAATATTTCATCTAAATAAGAAGGCTATCTAGAAAGAAAAAAAGTTAAATTCGCTTTGTAGTCTCAATCTTTGTACATTACATACGTTTATTATGACCCGTCCAGTCAAACAATAAAATCACAATATGGATGACAGAAATTTCTACTAATTTGGAGCCAGGAGGTATACTAATTTGTGACTTGCATCGAAATATTTCATGTTTAAAATGAGTGAGAAACCTGAAGCATGGGAGAACATGTGAATTGTGAGACTTCGATATTAAGAACTTTATATATAAGGAAACTAATAGATAATAGTGACATTTCAAAGGACGAAAATGTTTGGTGCGAATCGACAGTTTCATAATAATGTTAAGTAAGTAAATTGAGCAGGATAAGAGGGGGTGGAAACATAATGAATTATTATACCATTTTCGTTTCATACAAAACAAGTTTTTGTATGCGTGAAATAAGTGGATACTCCATTTTCGTTCACTGAAATTGTGTTTTGACAGTTCGCAGGAGGATAAATTACACTGGTTCTAACTACCAAAACGGGAACCAAATTTGTGTAATTATTAGCCGGTCATTCGGTTTGCTCCGGTCTCCTCCGGTCTCGGATGCTATCATGAAAGTAAGGGTCCTTGATTCATCCCGGTCCTTCTAGCGCTCCACATTTGTTTTTAGCACTCGAATTGCTCAATGTGAGCTATCGTGATAACAGTTTGTCCGTCGTCCGTCGTCAATAATTGCCTTGTAAACACTCTACAGGCCAGATCTTACATCTAGTCAGGGACATAGATATCTATGTCTCTGATCTAGTCCAGGTTTCTGTACTAGGAAGGCGATTTTATAGTCTAAATATATCGCCGTTACATATTGCATTGTACACATATAATTAACGTCCAGGATGCGAACAGTCAAAATGTAAAATCGCATTCCAAGTAAAGAAACCTGACAATGCAATATATTGAGACATATATGCGATATATTGAGACAGAGTCTTTCAAATAGTAAGACCCTGATTGAGAGTAATCTTACATCCAATCTTCATGAATGTTTATCAGACATTCATCTCCATCAACTTTTGGATATTAAAGTTCGAAACTGTGTCATGTGAGTTCAAAAACTAGGTCATAAGGTCAAATTGATGGACATTCTTGTTAACACCCTGTGGCTGGTTGTTCAAAACCTAAATAACTTGTAAACAACCCCGTGTGTCCTTATTTTTAACTTAAATTTAGCATGTAAATGTTGTCAGAATAATTGTCTAGATGATATCAGAGACAAATAAATTTATACGGTCAATCTCAAAGCCGGATAATACCGAATTATAATATCGAATAATACGGTTAATATGCAAGAAATTCTCATCGTCGTTTTCCATTAGGTGATATATATATAATATACAAGAGAAAGTTGAGGCAACGCATCAATGTCGCCGGACCTTTTTAACACTGACAGCATGTCTTGCTACAGCAGCTTGAAGCTATGTCAGAATGTTTGTCTTGATGATTTATAGGCTAAGTTGGAATCTAGATCATGTCCGTTCATAAACCAGGTCACTGGGCCAAATTGAACACATAATTAGTTATTGTGATTGACTATGTGGTTGGTGAACGATTCAATGCCATCATGGCGCTCTTTTTCAGTTATTCTTGCGATAATTTGCAGATGATTGTGACTATATATGGGAATGCATTTTGCAGACGGTTTAGTAAGACGGTGTAGGGTGGTGGGGCTGAGAGATCAGTCAAACAGCAGATCACCGAACATAAGAGAAACGATCGTTTACAAACCGATCAATCGGAATTTTGCATACAGAGGAAGATGTAGGTGTTGCAGTACTGCACAGATTACACGGTGAAGGCAAGCAGTACAGATTGTTGGTGGAGGAATCGTGGATACAATTTTTTTTTTTTATTAAATATATATGTTGGGATTTCATGCCGTTTTCAACATACTTTTAGTTATCATCACGACGACAGTTCACTAATTCATGATCCCTGGGTAAACAAACTAGAATTGCCCACGAGACCGCCGTGGATACATAAACTTGACACCAGATGTGTTTATATGTCTCTGTTGACACCAAGTTGCCACAAGGTTTCAATATTAAATCAAATTTACAATGATCTATATTGAATATAAGCGATAGAATACGAAATGTGTCTATAACTTATATAGTTATATAACTTTATTTCTGGTTTATTGTACAGTACGTAGAGCAGATTCAAAACGGGAACCTCGCTGAAAGTAGTTCGCGCACTGTCTGACGTCACACTTCCGTATGTTTTACTAGGTGGGATACGGAATTTTGATCTGTCGTGTCTGAACTGCGCATGATAATCTGCATGTATTTGCGCCGGAAAATGTACAGGTATATAATAAAATAATAGAATATTACGTTGCAGGAGCTATAAATGGGTTCGTATTGCACGACTCGTAGCGTGGGTAAATCCATATCTTACTCGACCTTCGGTCTCGTAAAATATCGATTTTTTTCCACGCTACTTGTCGTGCAATACCAACCCATTTATCGCTCCTGCAACGTAATATTTCTTTTATTATGTACCCACAATCTATGAATAGCGAAAACAGTAAATTGTTGTTGTAATCGTGAAATGAAAAGTGAATGGTGCATGAATATTTGCTACAATACGTAGAAAGTATTATAATACCAATAACATCATCAAATTAACTTTCCATTGTTTTGTGGGAGAAAATGATGAACACAATCTTTATTTGCAGGTTTTTATTTAATTTGACGTGAGGTTTCGTTTCTAAAAATAGAAACGAGTTTCCCAAATATTACTGGTTGTCTGCATATGTTAAGTACACTACGTAGCGCAGATTCAAAACGGGTACCTCGCTGAAAGTAGTTCGCGCCCTGTCTGACGTCACAATTCTGTATTTTCACCAGGTGGGATAAGGAATTATAATCTGTCATATCTGAACTGCGCATGACAATCTGAATGTATGTGCCCCGGAAAATGTACAGGTATAAAATAAAAGTGAATATAATACTACTAATACTACTACTACTAATAATAATAATAATACTAATACGGGTAAACAAATCGACGGCGAAGCCGGCTATTTTGTTCCGTCAATAGGTAATGTGTATGAACTTTGCTTTACCGCTTGCTATACCGTCTATCCCAAAAAGATGTCCAGAGTGGGGTTTTCGATGCAGTCACGATACTCGTTCGTTTTGATTGGATGAAAAGAAAATATCGAAACAAAAAAAGCTGCAAATAATTGAATATGATAATACGCACTCGATAAAGGAACGAGCACAAGTAATTTTATGTGAGATCATTTGCGTTTAATAACACTCGTCGTCTGTTTCTAAAACGAGTTCAAAAAAAAGTTCATAAGGGTTTTCTGACTTTCCAGAAGTTACAAATCAAAATTCCGGGAATATGACGTCATTCTATTAGTGTAACGCAAACGATAAATAACTAACCAAAAGGAAAACAACAGAAATGATAGGAAAGGATAGGTTTACTCCTCACAAATGTAGTTCCGTAAAATTTGGAATCGTTTCATTTGAAGTACTTTGTGAAGGGCAAGTTGATTTATTTTTTTGTACCTGCCATCATAATTTTATGGATTCAAAATCTTGGCCATATTTTAAAGTTAAATGTATGCTGAACCTGATGATGATTTTTCTTTTCTTTGCTTAGATCGGTAGGACTCGTAAATAACTGATCGTGCTGCAAGCAAGGGGCTAACTGCAGTTTACGGGGAATTATTTACCAATCAAGAAAAGTTAATCAATGTTTACCCGAAATAGGTAGCACCTATACTCATATTAATAATAATGTTAATAAGGGAAATGATAGTAAAGATAACAATAATAATGATAGTGGTGAAATTATAATTACATCGACTGCGAAACAAGCTTTAAGATTATATTAATCACGCTCGAGATGTCTGCCTACTGGATACTTAACCAGTACTCGCGCCGTTGTTGGAAAAATCCCGTAGGCAGAACCCGCTCATCACGGGATTCGAACCCAGGACCTTTACTTTTATTACTTCTACTACTACTAATACTAATACTAATACTACTACTACTACTACGACTACTACTACGACTATTACTACTACTACTACTACTACTACTACTACTACTACTACTACTACTACTACTACTACTTCTACTACTACTACTACTACTACTTCTACTACTACTACTACTACTACTACTACTACTACTACTACTACTACGACGACGACTTCTACTACTACTACTATTACTACTACTACTCCTACTACTACTACTACTATTACTACTACTACTACTACTACTTCTACTACTACATCCACTACTTCGACTACAACTACTGCTACTATTTATACTACTGCTGCTAATTTTACTACTAAAACTACTTGTAACACGACGACTACTGCTACTACTGTCGCTGCTACTATTACTACTAAAGTACTACCACCAACACTTATACTAGGGCCTACTGCTAATACTTCTACTACTACTACTACTATTACAACAACAACAACAACAACAACAACTACTACTGTTCCTTCATTTTCTTCTACTACTACTTCCTATTATAATAATAATAATTTATGAAATAGGCAAAGTCAACTGTATTCGGTTAAGGTTATCTTCGAATGTGAATGATTTTCTGGCGCAATTACATGCCGATGGTCATACGCAATTTAAACAACACGGTACCAAATATGGTAATGGTACGTCACTGAAATATTATTATATGACGTCATTGAAATATGAATTCTCGCCATTCAAATGGCTTGACCCATATTCGAACTTGGCCTAGATATCATATAGATAAACATTTTGACAAAATTTCAAGCTGCGTTAGCAAAACATGCTGCTTCTACAGTGTTAACAAGATTTTCCTTCAATTTTGCCTAGTGACCTAGATTCTGACCCAATATTTGAACTTGACCTAGAAATAATTAATACAAACATTCTGACACAATTTCAAACTGCTGAAGCAAAAGTTGCGGCCTCTAGAGTGTTAACAAGCTTTTCTTTCAATTTGACCTAGTGACCTACTTTTTGACCCAACATGACTCATGTTCGAACTTGATTTACATCATCAAGACAAACATTCTGATACAGTTTCAACATGCTCACGTTGAAAATGTGGCCTCTAGAGTGTTAACAATATTTTCCTTCAGTTTGACCTAGTGACCTAGTTTTTGACCTCAAATGGCCCAGTTTTCGAACTTGTCCAAGATTTGATGGAGATGAATGTTCCGATAAACTTTCATGAAGATCCGATGCAAACTGTAGCCTGTAGAGTGTTAACAAGGGAAAATGTTGACGATGCACGACAGCCGTATTTCCGTATTTTTCATTGCAGGGATTTTCTCAAAAGGTTTTTGAGCTTAACGCTTTCAAGCTACTGGTTTTTCATATATTTAAAAGAAACATTTAGGATCCTTATGCCTAACTTAAATTTCTAAATTATGTATGTATACATCTTCATGCATTAAAACTTTACATTGTGTACGTTTACTTTGTATATATAGCTTGTTGTGAAACGTATTTAACTGATCCCTGGACAATCAAGAAAAAAAATGTCCATTTTGAAAAAACAGAGGGCAGCACAAACAATTTACAAATTCACACTTCCTGAAAGCTGGGGCATGACAATATACGGAGGTATTCAGCCGCGATAGCTGAATCCCCCGTATAAAAAATGGAATGAGCATGAGGAAAAGGATGATTTATTTATGTCCTGAATGTTTAAGCGTATTTCATACTATCAGCCGATGTGATAACCATATTATGTTCACTTAACTTCATATCACATCTATATAGGAGCCGTTCCACGAGAAAACTTACCTGGGTAGACACTGTTCGCCTCCTGTTGATTTTCTGTTTAAGGAATAACTACTCTATACATCTATCCCGCTAAGACGGAATGTGTCGGCCGGATCAGTCTGCGCGGGCAGCGCAGGCTGATCTGGTCGATACATTACGCAGATGTGCATATATGAGCCGTTACAAGAGAAAACCAACATTATGGACTCTGCGTAAAGTATCGACCCGGATCAACCTCAGCATGCCACGCGCACTAATCCGGGCAGACACATTCCGTCTCAGGGAAATAGAGTTAATCATTCCTGAAACAGAAAAGCCACAGGAGGCGAAACATGTCTGTCCGGGTAAACCTGCGCGGCATGCTTAGGCTGATCCGGGTCGATACATTAGTCCACCATGTTGGTTTTCTCGTGAGAAGGCTCATATTATCTACTCGGTAAACATTGTCATTGTAACCGTATCTGATTGCCATGCGACGCTAATCAGATGGGTTACACTGATAGCATTTGATATATTTAAATAAAAAAGGCGCAGCAATGTATGAGAGTATGTAATTGCAGTAATTAAAACCGATCGCATGAATGCACATTATCGCATGAGTCCTACAATTATATGTGCACGGCATGTAAGGCATTTTTATTTGACATTACGAGCCTGTCCACGCAAACAGGTTCAGTCTAGCCTTTGTTAGCCGGGTAGCTCAATTGGTAGCGTATCTGACTCGTGATCTGGAGGTCACGGGTTCGATACCCGGTTGCGGCGACATTCTTTCGGGCGATGTTTTCCATTGCCTCTCACCTCTGATCTATGTGAGAAAGTAGTCAGTGGCTTCGAAAGAATGTTGTGTAAGTACTGGTGTGGGAAAGCCAGGAAAACATGGGTAGGTGCACTGACCGCCGTGATATGACCAAAGCTGTTGAAAGCGGCGTTAAACTCCAAACAAACAAACAAACAAAGCAAACAGGTTCAGTCTAGCCTTTGTTATCAGTATAGATACAGACCAGCCTGTGCATATGCGCACTCTGAGCTTAATCTAGCTTTTTTGAAAATTCTGGTTAGTATGAAGATTTTGATAAAATTAACAGATGCACGTGATGATCTGAACCTACACTACTCACAAATGACAACTTGTACCTTTACACATGGAAAGTCTCATATCACTTATGGGCCATGTCCTAGAAAAAACAACTTTCTGAAGTTTGCGAGCTGTAAGGGAGAGAGCAGCAAATCGGTTGATTGATTGGGGTTTAACGCCGTTTTCAACAATTTTTCAATCATATCACGGCGGCCAGTTCACCTACTGGTGCGTTTCCTGGCTTTCTCATACCAATACTCAACACAACATAACTTCCAAAGCAACTGGCTGCATTAACACATAGACTGTTAGCCCATTAGTGAATGACGCATGTCACAGTGACTTTTGTCAAACGTCGGAAATAATTTTTGCCTAGCTGGGATTCGAAGTCACAACCCCTGGATTGACAGCCCACGTCGCTACCGACTGAGTGCGATATCTAGTCATAAACTTACCCTGGAAGTCTCTGTAACGATGTATGACCTCAAGAGTGACATTATTAAAGTTTGTAATAACAATGAAATTCAAATCCTTTCAAGAATTATTCACATACAGACGATTTCTGACGCATATGCAGCAGACGACTTTTCAAAATTATTGTGGCAAAAGGAGCAATTGGTCTTGATGAGAATTGTTTCCTTTTGACACTAATGTTTTCAATAAATGTTCTTTCATTTATAGAACAGTTTCAATAGTTTTGACTAAAGGGTTTCAAAGTCGTCTGCTGCAGATTTGTTGTATGTGGGAAAGGGTTTAAACTAGTGTTTGCGTCATGTGGCGCGATTAAGAATTCAATGTCGATAATAAATAGGACAGACAACGCGAGCGACACTCGGACATCAGTTCTCAATAATGTCGGCTAAGATAGTGACTCTCTGTTTGCTGGTGTGTTTATCCCGGGGGTCGGGCACGCCTCTCGATGATTATGTGAAGAAACCCGACCCAACCTACAAGTATGAAGTGTTCGACTCGGTCAGGGGTGACGCCTATACACTTTACATGGTCAATATGACATCACAGACGTGGAAACCCGGTATGTTTTTTATGTTACGTACATGTAACTAGTATCTGCTTCATACGTTTAAGTTCGATCCCCACTCGCGACACTACGGTCATGGTGGAGTGCCCTTGGGCAAGGTACATTCTCTAGCCTAGTACTGGTTTGTTTACCCAGGGATCATGAATAATTAAATTTAATTGCGCGCTAAATGACCTTAGCTGTCGATGCGCCATAAAACAATATACATTCATTCATACGTTTAAATACATCATCTGTATTCCCGCTCTATTTCTGTTGAAATATAACTATGTTAGATCCGCTCTTTTTCGTGCATGGTGACTTATTTCATGTTAAGTATATATGTGCTTATTTTCACCATTTTCTTCATCGGAACCCCTTTTACCTTTTTCCCGCATACAACAGATCTGCAGCAGGACTTCGAAAACACATGTGGGTCTATTTCAGACATTTCCCTGGCTTATCGAGGGAAGTTTTCCCCCTTCACGGTTATCGACGGTTTTTATTGCTTAGTTGGCTAAACCGTGATATCTGGGTTACATAGAACATATACGAGAAATTTTGTTTAACTTTTATTAATAAATTATAAAAAATCTCTATGAAGGGCAGTTTAATTATTGGATTGAGTTGGAAACATTGTTGCAAATGGATAAATGGCTCATCATAAGCAATTTCTCCATTTGCCACAATGTTTTCAAAAGTCGTCTGCTGCAGAGGCATCAGAAAGTGTATGCATGTGGGAAAGTGTTAACGTCACTGCCCTGGAATATTAGAAAAACCTGTAATCAGTTTAGACACTAGACTCTATACAGGCATTTATATTTAAATCTTCCCACAAAATAGCAAATATGCAACAGACAACATTGAAAATATACAGACACAACTATTGACATTCTCTATTCACGAAATGATTCTTGTTGAATGGTATTGAAAAAAAATGTAGCAGAAGGAGAACATGCTTATCATGAACGATTTATCCTTTTCCCACGACGTTTTCAATGTTCGGCTGCTACAGATACGTCAACATTTATCTGCATGTGGAAAGAGGTTAACCTAGACAGGGCTTGTCCTCTGGACATAGGTAGCCAGTTGCCTGGGAAAGAATGTTGTGTAGAGTTCTGGTTCAAGAAAACCAGGAAACACCGTGATATAACTGAAATATCGTACAAAAACGGCGTTAACCATTTCCAACATAAAAGCCGCTTTCTGACGCCTCTGTAGCAGACGACTTTTGCAAACAATGTGGCAGATGGAGAAATTGCTCATTATGAGCAATTTCTCCATCTGCCACAATGTTTTCAAGCTATTCAATACTTAAAGTTCCCTTGATAGAGATATTCCATAATATTTAGGTGAATCCAGTGTCGTGGATGAGTTACATTTCTTATTGTGCTGTCCATTATATGCCGATATCCGGGAAAAAGTATATAGATGAGAGAAATGTTAAAAATAAAATGAAATTTATTTCTATGATATGATGTATTCCAAAAATGAGCTTGTTAATTTGGAAATGTTTCTTTTCTATGCCTTCAAAAAGAGATCAGAATATCTCAATGGACAGGAATTATGATTTTCTTATGTGGGTTCAGCTCGTTCTTTTTATATGAGATGATATTTGTATTGCATGATTATCGTATGTTAGTGAGATGACATTTGTATCGCATGATTATCATATGTTAGTGATATGATATATATGTTCTACTATATACTATAGTTTGACAAATTTTTGCCTTATATAACTATTGCGACATGTTTGATTATTGCAGTATTAATGTAAAGCGAATTTGTATATATTAATGATGTTTTTGTAGATAGGGCACATTATTGTTTATTTGTATTATTATTAATTCGAGTATGTGATATCCCTTACAAAATCACAATTTTGAAAAATGTATCAATGTATATAACTTGTTTAACTCGGTGGCCCGGTTATGCAATACAATTTGAATGGATGTGAAGTCGTCTGCTGCGTGTTTGGTGTATGTGGGAAAGTGTTAAACTCAAATCAATCAATCTTGCAGATCTACAGAGCCAACCCGTGTGGTGGCACTACCTCTACATCACTGTCCCGGATAAAATAGTCATCAATAATACTGGATTCCTATTTATAGACGGAGGGTCAAACACTGATGCGTAAGTATGACCCGACATTAATGACCTGATCCTGACCTTTACATGCACTGATGTTTTTATCATTGGCATGCTTGTTATTTCATCAGATGTATTAAGTTCCTTATTTCATGATCACATTCATGCACAGTTTATATTTCAGTCCCGGTTCATGGGAAAAGGGTACAAGTTGGCTTATGTAAATAGTGTTTACATAGATAGTCCTACATGCATACGCAAAGTCTTATTAAGATCTACACTGTTCATATTTATGTTATAATATTAGGAATGTTAGTGGTTACGAAAAGTCATATGCACAAATATATTTTTTTTATAAATGAATCAAAAATCATTGGCGAGCTTAAATCTCCCTGTCGTGTACCTTTTGATATAGGGAAGTAACTAGTACGGGAATCTTCCATTTTAACGCAAGAGTTGTTGTTCTTGTAAATGCTCAATAGTACTTGCAGAAAATTTACGTGCTAATATTTCAAACAAGGCTTTAAGTGAAACATTATCAATTGATTGATTGGGGTTTAACGCCGTTTTTAACACTTTCTCAGTCATATCACGGCGGACAGTTCACCTACTCATGTGTTTCCTGGTTTTCTCACACCAGTACTCCACACCAACACTCTTCCCAAGCAAGACACATTATCAAATGCTTTGTCATAATCAATCAATATGATAAACAAACGTCCGGCTTTTTTCGATAAATATGTTTGGATTAGCATGCAAAGTAAACATATTATTAATTTGTGAATAACCTTTACGAAATCCGGCTTGAGATTCACCAATGTGATTATATATAGATACCCATTTACATAATCGATTATTCAACTTTGTAAATAACATTAACGGGAGATATTCCTCCGTAATTATTTGAATCATTCATCTGACCAGATTCGTGTGCTGAGAAGCTAATACTCTCTGACCTGACCATAAGTGTGGCATTTGTCCCGTCATCAATATATAATTAAATAGTTTGGTTAAAGTTGGAGTTACCAAACTTTTAGTATTAGTTATACAATTACCTAATATACCGTCACAACCTGAAGCTTTGTTCGGGTTAATTCTGCAAATATACCGGTCGTCATTATTATTGTTGTATATTAACCGTATAGAGATACTATTTGTCCTCTGTGGATTTTTTTCCAAATTTGAAAATTCATACGCCCAATCGCTTTATCCGAATATCTGCATACTTATATACAAGTTCCGCTCATTTCAAATATTATTTCCGCCTTCTTGGGAAGTGCATTATTCTTTCAAAATAGTATTTTGTTAAACTGTATGTCTATTTTTTTTTATATGCACATGTATATTGTTAATGTTTTGACGATGAAGTTTTCTCGATTCTGATTCCGACGATTTGCATATCCTGATCAATTAATTCAGAAATAAATATGTCTCTGATTAATTATGTGACTTATGATTGTTCGATTGTTAAATGTGGTCGAGTGGTTAGCGTCGGGGATTTCGAAACCGGGTGTCCCGGGTTCGATCCCCAGTCGCGGCAATTCGGTCATGGTGGAGTGCTCTTGGGCAAGGCAGTTCTCGGAAATGCCCGAATGAATTAAGCTAACTCAAATTAAAAGAACTAGGAGTATCTACCACATTGCGCAAAATATAAAAGTTCATTGAACTGATCCAGTGCATGAAAAACATGTGCTATGACTAAGGTTCGATACTCCTGGTCAACTTGAAGGAATTTATAAACGGATTTATATACATAATATGAGCCGTCTCGCGATAAAACCAACATTATGGACTCTGCGTAATATATCGACCCAGATCAGCCTGCGCAGTCCGCGCAGGCTAATCCGGGCCGACATATTCCGTCTCAGGGGGAATATAGGTATAGATTAATGACTCTTGCAACAGAAAATCCACACGAGACGAAAAGTGTCTGTCCGGGTTAGCCTGCGCGGCATGCTTAGGCTGATCCGGGTCGATACTTTACGCAGAGTTTACAATGTTAGTTTTCTCGCGGGACGGCTGATATTCACACATGACATAATGCGTATTCCCCCTGCGCCGATGATCATATCGTGTTACTTTAGTTATCAAAGGTATAAGACGAGGTTTGGAGAATAATGATGCGCAATAACTCGTTCTTTGTATTTTTAATATTACAAAAAAGCTGCTTTGTTTTGGACATTTTATCATTGCTTTCTTTGTATCCGAATCGTATTATACAGCACCAACACAATAGGACGACCGACGTGCAGAACTTTACAACCAGTGTTGAACCAGTGATGGACCATTTGTGAACCAGACCAACCTCAGCCTCTCTTCCGACTTAATTAACAGGGTCGCTATCTTGATTTCGGCTTAAGTTTCATGGTGGTCGATGTATGTTTTTGTTTACCCTCGCAATGCAGAAGTAACTATTTGGCGAGCGTTAGGAGCCATGGCCAAAACATCGACTCATTGTATGAGATTGTTTATACCTTTCCCAAATACAGGCGCTTACAGGCTTCTCTGAAGCAAACGATTTTTAAAAATATGGTGGCAAAAGGTGAAATGGCTCATGTTTTTGCCAAGTCATTTTCAAATTCGTCTGCTGCATTTTGTTGTATGAGATAAAGGGATAAGCTACTGTAAAAAACAATAATGCCATCAAAAACTATTTTAAAACCTATTTCATTTTATATTACATTTCAAAGACCACCGGCACCTACAGACACTTTCGTTGCCTTGACGACCATACTTGCTGCTACCACAAACACAATTGGGGCATGTCTCAAACAAATTCCAAATCAGCCCATCGTTTTCAAGGTAGGCATGTTGCACAATACCAGTTTATTCATTTTTAATTATTTTCGCACTTCCGATGTTGATAACACTTTTAATGTTTATTGTCGCTTGGTTTTGACATCAATCTTTTTCCCACATACAATACATATGCAGCATAGGATGTTGAAAGCATGCATGCAAAGCTATGGTAATACCCTAGGTGTTTTAACCCTTTCCCTTATATAAACGCTTTCTGACGCCTCTGCTGCAGACGGCTTTTTGAAAACATAGTGACAAAAGAAGAAATTGCTCAAAACGAGCAATTTCTCCTTTTGACACAATGTTTTCCACTTTATGTCATAGGTTATCCATTCAATTAAAGAGATTTTCTATTTTTTGATAGAATATGTTCAAAGTCGTCTGCTGCAGAATTGTCATATGAGGGAAAGGGTTAAAAGAAGCATACGGCGAGATGAATGAATGATTGATTGATTGGTGATTTACGTCGCTTTCAATAACTTATCAGTTATATCACGGTGTCACCTGGAAAGGTTAACACTACTACTGGTTCATTTATCCCGACGCGAGGCAGTCGTAATTAAACGACATGTACCTGTATATGTTTTGAATAATAAATTTGAGCCGTCCCGTAAAGTATCGACCCGGATCAGCCTTTGCGCATGCCACGCAGGCTTATCCGGATAGACATTTTTCGCCTCCTGTGGATTTTGTGCTTTAGGAATCATTTCTCTATACCTCTATCCCCCTGAGACGGAATATGTCTGCCCGGATCAGTCTGCGCGGACTGCGCAGGCTGATCTGGGTGGATACATTACGCAGATGGCATACTATTGGTTTTCTCGCGGGATGGCTCATTTTTGATAATGTTTCACTTGATTACAGGCCGATCCTAAACAACAAAAGCGGAAAGAGGATGCTGTTATTGCATGGACATGGAAGACCTTTGTTGATCAGGCAGGAGCGGACCCCGAAATTTTATTGAGGCTACCGATGACAAAGGTACATTAGCACCGTTTTTATGGGAATAACAGCCGTATAATGAGCCGTTCCGTTGTGGGCTCTGCGTAATGTTTCGACCCAGATCATCCTGCGCTGACCGCGCAGGCTAATTCGGGTTGACATATTCCGTCTCAGGGGGATAGAGGTATAGAGTTATGATTCCTGAAACAGAAACTCCACAGGAGGCGAAATTTGTCTGTCCGGGTAAGCCTGCGCAGCATGCTTAGGCTGATCCGGGTCGTTACTTTACGCAGAGTCCACAATGTTGGTTTTCTCGCTGGACGGCTCAACTGCAGGCATGTTAAGTGATTATCCAAAAGGGTTTTAAACTTAGATTGTTTTCCTGTAGTTTTCTCCACTTTTGTATCTGTGATGTCGACTGATATATTCCCCGATGAAAATGGTAGTCACATGTTTGCCGTTTTCATATAAAGTAAAACAAACGTGTAAGGGTCATCTAGTTCTGTTCCTGTGCTTAACTACCAGTATGTTTGTACCATGCATTACTTTCAAAGTGTACTATTAAGCAAACAGGAACCAAGTAGTTTGTAAAAATTGTGAAACATTTTATCGTTCGCAGGCGGGCGTAAGAGCTCTTGATACAATAAGCGATTTGACACAGAAAATGGCCGGGTATACTGTAGACAAATTTCTTGTAGCCGGGGCATCAAAGGTATGTTTATCTATCATTTTTGGTCGGGTTCAATTGCGATGTTGCGGTGGAAACTTTTCTTACGGATGCTGACCGTATATCCGCCCAAAGAAGTCTGTGCACTGAGTAAACTATTTCACAAATTCTGATTGAATACTCAAAATAGGCACACGTTATGTGTGCATAACTTCGTAATTACTCAGTTGCTGTTGAAAACATGACCCTGGAATCATAAATATTTATGATATTGTTTCAGTAGTTAATTGTGCAGTCTAAACTGAATTCGGTTACTTTTCCATGAGATGGCCGAAAACACCCGAGTCACATACATGTAATGATGTTCAGTACTGGCGGAAGAATTCGATTTCAAGCCTTGCTTGCGTTAATAAATCTCCCGCCGAAAAACATCCAATATGATGTTTTATCGAAAAAGGAATATAAGTTACATTTATGGAGAAATTCATAGGCGTTTATAATTCATTCAGCCGAGTAAAGAGATATCGACTTTCTTCTATGCAATTGTTTACGTCGCATGTAAACACAGATACATCATCGTTTTGGAGTTGATACTTTCACGCATTTTCTATTTCCTGATTGAAAGGATTTTATTCTTTACCCCCCCTCAAAAAAAAAAAAAAAAAATCAATAAACATCTCTATTTATTAAAACAGCTGCTTTTTTTATGTTGTATGTAGTAAGGGTGTGAATGAAACAAAATTAACATAATATTGACCCTTGCTATTTTTTTTATAACCCTTTAGACACCACTATCCATTTTTCTTTGTACTTTCACCATCTTTGAATATATTTCATCTTTGGGGTTTTAATTTGAACCCGACTTTCAGTACTCTGAGTACTTTGATTCTACCACTACCCAAACCATTGTAGTTGTGCGTTTCTCTCTCATTCTTACTGACATAATGGTTGGCTGTATTCCTGTCTCGTCTTGTAGGAACCTTCGATGCCTACACATATAGTTATTAATACAATAACAAGTGCTAACCCTTTCCCACTTACATACATATTCTTTTTTAAAAAGAAGGTGACTATCACTGTATATGCATGGATCGCGTTTCGCAGTTATGTTCACGAGGATTCGTGCGAGAAAGATATCGTCTTTTTCTGGTTTAGATCTTTTGGGTTTCCTCGTCATTCAAATTGGTTCATTGACTGAATCGAGCGTTGACAATGGCTTTATCAGTGATATTACGGAAACCAATTCACTTAATGTGTTTTTGTGTCTGCCGTTATGACATAGGTCATCCACACTTTCTCCGAAGATTACATTATTCTTTCTTACGAATGACGCTATGGGAGAATGTAGCTGGTGTTGCCCATGAAGAATATAGTGTGGCTGACTGGTGCAAGCCTGACCAGGTGTTCTTGCCGCAATTGGTATCACTAAAACTGTTGAAACTGTTGTTCAGCTCAAATCAATTAATCAATATATCAATCAATGTATTTTAAAGCGTGGCTGGACCACCTGGACCCTTGGAGCTGTGGACAGTCGAGTGGTTGCTTTGGCACCGATTGTTATGGACCTGATGCATATGCAAACGGTTTGTATTGACTATATTTGATCTGTTCTACGAGAAAACCAACATTGTAAAGTATCGACCCGGATCAGCCTCAGCCTGCCATGCAGGCTAACCCGGACAGACACATTTCGCCTCCTGCGGATTTTCTGCTTCAGGAATAATTACTCCATACCTCTATTCCCCTGAGATGGAATGTGTCGTTCCGGATTAGCCTGCGCGGATTGATCTGGTCGATACATTACGTTGGTTTTCTCGTGGAACGGCTCAAATATATTCTTTTTGCAAAGAGTTATTGTTATTGTTGATAATCGTTTGCTATATTATGTCAGTTGGTTATTTGTCTAACATATCTCGAACATATATCAACTGAAGAGTGGTTTTGACCAATAGTAACCTTTCTTTTGCACATGCATACATTTATTCCTGCACCATAACAACTTAATGGTCCAGTATCAAGGTGGTTAATTTATAACAGCAGCGACTTGTATGAAGAAGACACTTAAACCTTGAATGTTCGCTAAATGATGTGTTTTTAATTACCAAGTACATGTAAGTAACACTTGATGCACATCTCGTCTTGGTATTTGTTTCATTCTTTATTATGGAGACCAATTGCTCTAATTGGGCACTGTCTTATTTGCTTGTATTCCTGGGAAATATACCATTACTTGACATCTAGTCGAGTGGCAGACACTTACAAGCACTTCAGAAACAATATCCAGAAACCGGATCGGGATTTGAACCCCGGACCTCTGGATTGACAGTCTAGCGTGTTACCACTAGACCAACGGGCCAGTCAATCTTCCAATGAAGTTATCTTGAATTCCAGTCAGAAATTTCCGACAAATATCTCGGGCACGAACACGCGGCTGACGCTTCGTAGAACCAAATCTAAAAGTTCCATGCGCATACGCAACGGTTTCTTTGTTCTGACCAAGTTCTTACAGGCGAACAATGCACTACATTCCATACATCATGCATTGCTTGCAGCGCAATCAATAACCGTGAATGGCAGACGATTCTTGGTAATAGCATCTTATTGTTCGTTAACCTTTTCGCACCTGCAGACGCGAAAGCAGCAGACGACTCTTAAAAACCTTGTGGCCAAAGGTGAAATTGCTCATCATGAAAATTTGACCACACTGTTTTCAAATTTATTTTACAATTAAGCTATATTTTATGGAGATTTTTCAAGTTTTTGTCTCTTATGTTTTCAAAGTCGTCTGCTGCAGATTTGTTGTATGTGGGAAAGGGTTAAACATTACCTATCATCTCTTTTATCTTCCAGAATCTGCATCATTACTATCGATCACTCGGTGGATGGACATTCGCCTTCGATGATTACTACGCCCTCAATTTTACGGCAGAAGTTGATAATCCATATATACAAGCTATGGCAGATATCATTGACCCAATTTGTGAGTATTTCAAACAATTAATATTAGATGTATATTGATGACGCGTATTCTCGTTTCGGCATAAGATAAAAGTTAATAGACTTTGTTGGGATACATTTCCTTCCTGTGAGTACATTCTTATCTCCATTGGCAGAGTTTAAAGGCCATATACCCCTATAATCGGTGAGATTTTCTTGTTTTCGATACTTTTTCCATCGCAAATTCTACCCTGTCAGTAACGGGGTAAGTATCTGGTGTGTCCGTGCGTACGTATGCACGGACACACCAGATACTTACTTCTATGTGCGCACAGGTAAAGAAACCTTAGGTAGTTTCTATTAAAGCGACTGAAATCCAGATGGCACGAACAAAAAACAAAACAAAAAAAACCAAACAACTCGAATTCGCCCTAAATGTTATTCTTTATGTTATCCAAGTAAAACCAGAGTAGAAAATGTATCGTTTTTTATCAATAAAGTGAACTTGAGTCGTTTTCAATTGTCCCGATGAAGGGGTTTCCTATTTAAAAATACTTACCCCGTTACTGACAGGGTAGGATTTGCGATGGAAAAAGTATCGAAAACAAGAAAATCTCACCGATTATAGGGGTATGTAATATGTCAGTTATCATATTTTAATGCCCCAAATACAAAAATAACACTTATTTTCTTAAAATTGGATTTTTTTTTCGACACTTGGGTATCTGGAGTTCAGTCGCTTTAAAACGGCAGATTGAAGAATAGTCCGTCTTAATTGTCAATTTTCAATAAATTCAGCTAGGTAACACATGCTTAGAGTTTAGATGTCATAACATTTGTCTGATATATTTCACTTTCTATTAATCAGCTCATTTAATTCCAGCGTATAATGATCGTTTTGCCATGAAACCCAAGTATATAATTAGCACTGGAGGGGACGAATTCTTTATGATAGATGATGCTAAATATTACTTTAATGAAATCCAGGGACCAACATATCTCAGGTACTTTCATAAACAATTTCATGAAAAAAAAAGTTTTATGATAAGAAAACGGTTCGTTTCTCTTTTTCTGATACAACTTGTTTTCCATTCAATTTTAATTTGATCTTTGGTTCAAGACATCTTGGTTGATTGTAAATCATGGCGCGTATTGGTGGATGCCGTTTGATTTATCTTATGTTTCAATAGAGAAATCTTTTAAAACGTTCACAGAAATGTTCCTTGGATGACACTTTACACAACTTGTTTCAGCCATTTTTAATTGTTGGAAAGCGTGTTGGGTCGCGGAACGGTTAATTATCTATCTTTACATGTCTAAAGTGCAAACGTTCAGGAAGTAATCTTTTTTTAACAGAAAGGGACATATTTCACAATAATTGTTCAAACCATCTTGATTGGTCAAAGGACATGGCGGATATTGGGCCGGTCTAGTTTACCTTGCATTTTGTTAGTGAAAACTTGAAATGCAAGCGTTCTCCTCAGGAGGTTTTGGCCCGATTTCAAAATTATTTATGAGAATGTCCGTGGTGACCCTCTTTAAACGATTGATCAAGCCATCTTGATTAGGACAATAAGGTTTATCATTTATCACTGGTTTGACCACTTGCCTAACTGTGTACCTGTATGTATTTCTAGAACTGGTTTGAACACTTGTCTAAATGTATACATGCATGTATGCCCAGCAATTGTTTGAACACTTACCTAACTGTGTACTGTATATGCATTTCTAGAACTGGTTTGAACACTTGCCTAACTGTATACCTGTATGTATTTCCAGGACTTGTTTGAACACTTGTATAATTTAATGTATTTCATATTATGGGTTGAACACTTGCCTAAATATATACCTTTAAGTATTTCTAGAACTAGATTGAACACTTGTCTAATATAACTGTAAACCTTCATGGATGTTTATCACTAGGTTAAACACTTGCCTTTTTCTATACCTGTATGTATTTATATCATATACTTTGAAATCGAGACTTAAATCCACAAGAGATTTTTCTGCTTTTATAAAAGTACATTGTGAATAAGTCTAATTTACCGTGCGTATGTGATTTTGCGATGATGTTTACTTTTGACCAATCACAGTAAGTGCTTTTTTGCTAACACCTCCACATCAATGTCTTATAGTATCTCTGTAAGCCCGTTTGTAAATTTCTTTTCTTTATAGACGCAACATGGAAAGTTATAGTTCCATTCTGTTCAATCTTTTTAATGACTATTTACAGAATGGTACCGAATGCAGAGCATAGTTTGGCTGGTCACGAGACAAGTTTGATGTTTGGTATCCGATCATTTTACCTGTCCGTAATGAACGTAAGAATATGAGTTGTTAACCGGGAAAACATATAATATGATATTTACGATCAGTGTTAACCCATATCACCGTGCGTATCCGTACAGTCTGATCTGATTCTGCACCATTTGCTTTTTGGTCACATAAACGATCAATTGATTGATTGGGGGTTTAACGCCATTTTCAACAATTTTTCAGTCATTCACGGCGGCCAGTTCACTTACTCATATGTTTCCTGGTTTTCTCAACATACTTTCCAAGCAACTGGAACGATCAAAAATTATTGTGTCATATTCACAGTACATTTTTTATTAAGTTACACTTATCAGAAGTATCATGGACAGGTTTTTTTCTGGAGCGCTGCTATATTTACTCATATATGAGCCGTTCCACAAGAAAACCAACATTGTGGACTCAACGTAAAGTATCGATCCGGATCAGCCTAATCATGCCGCGCAGGCTAACCCGGACAGACACTATTCGCCTCCTGTGGATTTTCTGTTTCAGGAATTATTACTCTACATCTCTATCCCCCTGTGACGGAATGTGTCGGCCCGGATTAGCCTGCGCGGACTGGGCATGCTGATCTGGGTTGATACATTACGCAGAGTCCATAATGTTGGTTTCCTCGTGGAATGGCTCATATATTGTATTCTGAAATAATGTTTATGCCTCCAGTGTTAGCTCAACTTTACAAATTTAACCATTAAATAAGTAAGTATTAAGTTTCACAATCCATCGTGTTTCTATTAGAGTAATGTCCCAATCATTTATATTTTGTTTAAAACAGGAAGAAACAAATGTGGATACAAGATGGGTGGTCCAAAAGTAATAGGAATTTCGTTATAACATTTTAATTTGTTGAAATTCGTTTAATTAGTAAATCGATTTTTTCATTTATCATTAAGGAAATGTTTCAACCGTTGTCATAGGAAATGTTTCAACCGTTGTCATAGTAACGACAGAACACGTTGTAATATAACAAGAAAGAACGCATTTAAAATGTGAAAATCTAAAAAAACATATCCAACGATCATTAAAATATTAAGACATTCTTTACATCACTTTGCGGCATTTTAGTTAAATCATTTCACACATATACACGCTTTCTGATGCCTGTGAGGCAGGCGACTTTTGAAAACATTGTGGCAAAAGGGGGAAATTACTCATAATGAGCATTTTCTCCTTTCTCGACAATTTTATTTGATAATAGGTCTTTCATTCATTGAATTCTTTCACTTTTTACCATGATGTTTTTAAAGTCGTCTGCTGCACGATTAGTGTTATGTGGGGAAGAGTTAAAATGCTAATTATGATTGTGTAGACCATTGCAATAATTAGGAATATATGGCAGTCGTGATTAGCAATTAACTCTTTCAGCGCCAAATTGTTTAAAGTAGACTTTTCCATGTTCAAAATCGGACGTCTCCATTTCTCATGTAAGAACAGTCTTGCAATATTCTGATAACTTAAAGGCAAACAATGCTGATTTCAGGTGAGGTAGCTCGTTACGAACTGACTCACCTAAATTTATATTGTTTGCAAAAACCTCAATATTGCCATTGGCTCTGAAAGAGCTAATTGGCTTATCTCATATACGTACAGTGCAGACTCGTGAGAGCAAGTTTATACTCGCACCCTAACCAGAGTATTCACTATTAGTACAAAGGTAATACAGACATAAATGCACACATTCTAGAAGTGTTGTCCCGATTGCTGTACACCAATCATGATAACTTTACAAGATTAGCCGTCCCGCGAGGAAACCAACATTGTGGACTCTGCGTGAAGTATCGACCCGGATCAGTCTAAGCATGCCGCGCTGGCTAGCCCGAATAGACACCTTTCGCCTCATGTGGATTTTCTGTTTCAGGAATCTTTAGTCTATACCTCTATCCCCCTGATACGGAATGTGTCGGCCCGGATTAGCCTGCGCGGACTGCGCAGGCTGATCTGGATCGATACATTACGCAGAGACCATTATGTTGATGTTCTCGCAGGACGGCTCAGATGCACAATCGGAGATGCAGTAAGACCTCAGATACCCTAACGCGGATAGAACGTTCTTGAAGATGTTTGTACAAGAACGTCATTTACAGATTGACGTTTTATAAATAAACTACCACCTCAGTTGTGTTGTGGTAGAGCGTCCGCCCTAGGTGAGGGAGGTCGCGGCTTCGATCCCTGACCGGGTCGTACCAAATACTACAAACATGGGAGTAATGGCTGCCCTCATAGAAACTCAGGGTTGCGAGGTTAGCATTACGATAAACTGACTGGTGTCAGGATAAATGGACCAATAGTACTGGTAACTTACCCAGGAAACGTCGGGATAAGGCTGAAACATGGTGAAAGCGGTGTTGAACACCAAAACAGCTACTCAAGCAATTATAATTATTACTAGAAAAATACTAGAAAATCATGTAATGCCATATTCACATGATTATTCTTTCAGAATAAACCGTTACCCAAGATGGACTGGAAATTAAACACTGTAAGTAGTAATGACATTTCCCACATAATTATAGACGCGTGTTCAAAGATCTACAGCAAACAAGTTTTGAAATCATTGTGATGAAAAGAGAAACGGCTCAGAGTGAGCCAATTTGCATGTTACCACAATGATTTAAATTATATTAATTAATTAAACTTTCTCTTGTAGACATCTTCTTTTATTGCCTAGATGTTATGAAATTTAATGTTTGTATTACCTATGTTAATATATACATTGTTTAATACTGTATACTCCTTGAAATATTGTCCACTGTATTTCTCAATACACTTGTATTTCTATAACTGAAATAATGTTGAAAACGGCGTTAACACCTATAAATTAAATTTGTTATTTAATGCCATTGTTAGAGGCGTCTCCTCTGATGGGTATAACCACCTATGTGGTGTAGCGGTTGAGCGTCCGCCTCGGATGCGGGAGGTCGTGGGTTCGATCCCAGGCCGGGTCATACCAAAGACTTTAAAAATGGTAGTTATGGCTGCCCTCCTTGGCGCTCAGGGTTGCAGTGTAACTGGTAACTTACTCCGTGATATAACTGATAAAAGTGTTGAAAGCGGCGTAAAACATCAAACAGTTCTGATGTTTTTGTATTAGCAAACTGCAAAAGTTGGACAACTGATTGTAAATAGAGATAATAAGTTTGTGCATTGTATGAAAATAAGACTCTACTGTATTAGAGTGATATCTTCCTTTGTCGTAGTCTCGCCTGCTGCAATGGCGTCAAACATCTGCTATATTAGAGAAATGATTAACCGATTTTAATATGAAATGTAATTTTCTATTTATACTTCATAACATACTTACTCGTGTTAAAGTGCTATCAAAACCTTATAAATATTGTGCCTTTTAAACAATTAAACTTCGCAAAAACGTTAGTGGAGAAACAATTTACCAGATGGTGTTCTTCTATATCTGTCATTTGTGCAAATTGTGAATCACGTTATACAATAAAATAACAAAACCAATCCTCGTCTGTACCTATTTCAAATGCCATGATTGTTTCGGAGCGAGTCAAAACTGTGAGGAGACTGCGGCGACCGAAGAGATCATTGGGAAATCATTGAGAGACCATGGCGATTGCTGGGCGCTCATTGAAAGCTCGTTGAGAGATCTGGCCATTTTTTCATCGTTCAACCTTCTCTTAACGGTCGCCACATCTGTGTAAAGGGTGTATACTTACCGGAACTTGGATAAACTATTACATATTTCAAAGGTCTGACTGTTTCTGATTGGATTTCTTTCAGACATCGACGGGTGGCATAATTACGTTGACGACTGATATTACGCCTGCAACTGTGCACTGTTATTATGCAACGACACTGGATGGTAAAAGGTTTGTCATATTTGTTTTATAAGGATGGTTGATTAAGACCATAATGTAGCCATTGCGCGCTGGCTTAACTAACTAAAGAAAAGACAATGAGACCATATGATCCCGTCCATTGAAACAGAAACAAGTTAGCTTTTGTGAACAGAGTAGATCCAGATCAGCATGTACAAGATCACAGTCTGTTAAAAATATACACTGTTAGACGCTTCTGTAAAGTTAAGTATATTCTATTAAGATAATTGTTCAGAAATGCCAACGTGGTTATTACCCAATAAATGGTGCCCCTGCGGCTAGATGACGCTCGTTAAGACTGGCGGCCACAGTCTTACCCTAGCTTGAACAGTAATAGCCAGATAAATGGGTCTGAGCGATTGGAGTCAATACAGCTCTTGAGCTCAGGAGATGTGATGGTATTGCTTTCATATCTTATATTTCATTTTTTATCTCGATGTAAATATTAGGTGTGGGATCAATAGCAAATAGCTGTCCGCCGCGATATGACATTGAATGTTGAAAGCGGTGTAAATCCCAAAACAAACAAACCCACTCACGAAAGGGCTCAGGTAGAGTCATTTCGGCACTTGGGTGTTGGGTATTGATCGTGGTCAAGGCCGCAAAAAAGCGGGCATATATAAGACTGTCAATGGAAAAAGGTACAAGATGGCTTTTGGGAACAGTGTAAATCACGACCAGCCTGTGCACGATCTCAACTGTTTACACATTATTTACATAAGCTTGTTATATGCTTCCGTCTTTGTAGATTATGATAAAACGTTGGAGATGCACAAGCTGATCTGAACCTACAATGTTCAGATATGCCCCTTTGTAGGACAAAATATGGTGTATTTAGCTGGAACAACATTTGAATCGATTGTAGAAAAGATCTCAACTGTTTACATATTATTTACATAAACTAGTTAGAAGCTTCTGTCAACGTTTTGTAGATTATCATAAGACGGAGGAGATGTACCGGCTGATCCGAACCCAACTTGTACATTTTCCTTCGCACGGAATGTAGTACGTAATACGGGAACTGTTACTCCAACATTACAACATTTATAAGTTTATAAGCTTCTTTGAACTAGAAAGAGGAACACATATTATGGTGTGTTTAGCTTGAACAAAATATGAATCAATTGTAGAAAAGACTTCCGCTTACTCAGAGGAACACCTGGAAACCCCGCCAAGCCACAGATACACCCAGTTTTATGGCGCAAAAAAGATGTCACCCATCTGGTAAGTTTTTTTTGTATGTTACAGTGTATAATGTGTATAATAATAATAAAATGGTTGCACTTTGTGATTGTCAACCTTTATTTGTGAAACATCACGAACAAGTTCGTATTTTCTAATAATATTTATTCGTTTTGTCAAAACGTTCATTCACACACGGGAAGATCGACTTTTTATCTGGCTATTAGACGAAGGGGAACATCTTGCGAGGGATACACTCTTTAAGATATTGAAGATGTTCAGAAACTTTGAATGATTCATTATTATTATTATTATTTTCATAATCATTTTATATCTTTTATTGTTATTATTATTGCTTAATAACAATAATAATGATACAAATAAAATTAAATCATCATCATCATCGTCGTCATCGTCGTCATCATTAAATATATTTTTTGAGTGAAAGGTGAACTAAACATGTATTTTATTGTCTGAAGCAGAGAGTATAAATTTAGACACATCTGCCTGATTCTATCCGTCGAGCCCCGGTAGCTCAGTCGGTAGCGACACGGGCTGTTGTGAGTTCAAATCCCAGCTCGGCCAACATTATTTCCGACGTTTGACAAAAGTCACTGTGACCTGCGTCATTCATCTTTCACCAATGGGTTGTTTAACAGTCTATGTGGAAAAGTAGCCAGTTGATTGGAAAGTATATTGTGTGGTGTACTGGTGTGGGAAGACCAGGAAACGCATGAGTAGGTGAACTGGTCGCCGTGATATGACTGAAAAATTGTTGAAAACGGCGTTAACACCTAATCAATCAATCAATCAATCAATCAATCAATCAATCAATCAATCAACCAACTGATTCTATCCTAGTTAAGGATGATTGGTTCACATTTTGAAATGGTCTAGATATTGTTTTGAAAGATGTCAAATGTATAGAAACCAAAGTTTAAATCGGGTTATATTGCATATATGTTGAATATTAAAAGAAATATGCGCCGAAGAGAAATATTATCCTAGAAGAAACAAGAAGAATTTTGATGCAAAGCATCAAAGACGCCGCGCATGATTTTGAAGCATGACTTAAAGAAAGCAGATGCAGTTCAGTACAATTAACTAACCTATGCAAGCAGACAGGATGTAAATATTTCGAACAAGAAGGCCAAATGTCCTTTTATTTTAAACAAGAAGGCCAAATGTCCTTTTATTTTAAACAAGAAGGCCAAAATGTGCATATATTGTTCACCTGGCTACCGTAGCCTATATAAAAAGGTTACCAAGAGCAGAAAGGGTCAATATTGACGTAGGGATTAAACGTTTTATATGCTACGATCTATGTCATATTCAGCATGTGAACATTCACTGCAACTATAATATGTCAAACACGCTGAAGTTTTAAATCCTCTAACTAGATCCATCAGATAAAAAGAAAAACCATAGGTGCTTAAATATTAACATATATTAAGGTGTATTGCCTCTAGTTATAAGTTAAGTGTGACACAAGCTTTAGAAGGAGAGGGGGGACTCTATTCTCCTTCCAGTGTATCAGAAGTATGATAGCAAAAACGGGAGTATATAAACAAAAAATACGAAGTAATTAAAAAAAAAAAAAAAGAAGATATTTATTATCAAGATTGAGCATTATGAAAGTTCACATGTATAGTCAACATATAGCAAGAATTATTAAGTCTGTTTGTTTGTAATGTCACTTTACTCGTTTAACATGCCAGTAGAAAACTGAAAAATAAACAAAAGAAAATGGTCAAGTCAGTTTCCCAAGAGCAAAGAGCGAAAACTAGTTGGAACGAATAGTTCATCTCGAACGAAACATGTAAAACCGGGTACGAATCCAATGAATTTTAGAATCGGATGAAATCGTGAAAACAGCGAAGTATTCATAACGGAAGGAAGCAGAGACAACTTAATTACTCTATGGGAACCGATGACACCTTGTCGTCTATTAAATAAGAATGAACAAAATCGCCAAGCGATGACATGCTGCATTTACAAATAATAGGACGGGGTCACGTTACGGCCATGCCTATTGTATAGTTGGGTTAACGTTGTTTTTACAGTTTCTAGAATTATACTGTAATATGTAGTAATTAAAATGAATCATCATTGATGTTTTAAAGATTACCCATTTATTTAAAAATCTCAATATTATAAATAGGCAAAAACATCGCCAGAAACTTTTTTCTGAGCTTTGATAAATCTGGTCGTAAACCAAACTATAAAAAAGCGTAGCCTAGGAAGTTAGGGGAAAGTTATTAAATACCCATTACATGTGTCTTAAGTTTTGTAATAACGGTAGAAGACAGATATGTGTTTTGTATCCTGCTGTTTCTTAAATCATTTTATACAATTTATTTATTCATAACGTTTGTTTATTTCAAACATATAGCAGAGTTGCTCCCTTTTCGATTACGTCACCCCATGGTACAAACTTAAAACCTATCCCATACTGACGCCGCGCTTCCACGCGTTCCCACGCGGCGTCAATAATTCCTATGGGAGATTATGTGTTCAACATTTGTCCGGATGAAAATCTATTTCCAGAGTGAGACGTCCTTTGAGGCGGAAATGACAAACCCAGAAGTAGGATGGACCGCTTTCTTTATTCAGGTAATTCGAATCCGTGGCATTGTAGCACAATCTTCCATTGCCAACAAAGTAGACCAAGATCAACATGCACGTTATTGCAGACTAATTTTGATCTTCACTGTTGGAAACGCATGAATTTATTTATTATTCAAGACGAATCCATGAACATGACAGATCTTTCCAAAAACCAGGGAGGGGGATATTTGGTCGAGCGTTTAAGCGAGATAAGGGTTGGTCATGCAGGTTGAATGCATTCTTGATTTTGAAGATGTTTTTATCAAGCCTTCTTTATTTGTTCAGCGTCACGTATGTTCAAGTTTAATTGGTTTACAGGGGTCGCAAATCTTTGTCATCGCATTTCGAGTTTAACCCTTTCCCATCTATAGATGCATTTTGACGCATTTGCAGCAGACGACTTTTGAAAACATTGTGACAAAAGAAGAAATTGCTCAAAACGAGCAATTTCTTCTTTTGCCACAATGTTTGCAACTTTTGTTCAGTAATTATACCTACAATTATAGAGAATTTCCATAGTTTTTTACCTTAATGTTTTCAAACTCGTCTGATGCAGATTTGTTGTATGTGGGAAAGGGTTAAACTGATATGGACCCGTGACTAAAAGGAAATGGCTGAACAGACTGATCAAAGTATTGACATACCACACATGTGATGGTGTATGGTTTGTCGAAACCTGACTCGTATTCGGTTTAATCCTTTCCCTCATACGACACTTCTGCAGCAGACGACTTTGAACATATTTTGTCAAAAAATAGAAAATCTCTATAATTGAATGGATAACCTATGACAAAAAGTGGAAAACATTGTGGTAAAAGGAGAAATTGCACGTTTTGTGCAATTTCTTCTTTTGTCACTATGTTTTCAAAAAGCCGTCTGCTGCAGAGGCGTCAGAAAGCGTCTATATGAGGGAAAGGGTTAAACAAATCTGCAGCAGACGACTTTGAAAATATCTGAGTACCATACGAAATATCTCCATAAATTAAACTTTTAAATTAGAGTTAACGCTTTCCCTCATATAGACGCTTTCTGACGCCTCTGCAGTAGACGGATTTTTGAAAACATAGGGATAAAAGAAGAAATTACTCAAAACGAGCAATTTCTACTTTTGCCACTATGTTTTTCATATTTAGTCATAGGTTATCCATTCAATTATAGAGATTTTCTATTTTTTGACAAAGGATGTTCAAAGTCGTCTGCTGCAGAATTGTTGTATGAGGGAAAGAGTTAATTAATGAACAGTGTGGTGAGAGTACAAATTGCTAATACCGCGAAATTTCTCCATTAGTCACACTGTTTTCAAAATCCCTCTAAAAGTAGAAAAGGGTAAGGTGTAGTTTATTAAGTTCGATTTGTACATTTATATGATGTGTTAATAGCAACAAAACTATGGATTTGAAATCAAGCATTTAATTACTTTTATTAATTCTTCTCAATGATGGAAAATTTGCTTTTTCAATTCCAAAGTGAAATGTAAGGGAAGGTTTATATAAATTAAATATAGTATCGTTTAAAACAAAACCTCAACAAATCAAGCATTTAATTACTTATAATAATTCTTCTCAATGATGGAAAATTTGCTTTTTCAATTCCAAATGGAAAAAAGTAAGGGTAGGTTTATATAAATTAAATAATATTTCATGTTAATAGCATCGTTTAAAAAAAAAATCAACAAAAACAACACATTAAATCCTAAAGTTTTGCTAAAATGGGTCTTACTAACAAACTGTGTTTATTGTACAATTGACAAATACTATAATCTTGCTATGTAAGGGAGCCATGCCATTTCAAACTGAAGAAACTATCTTTGTGATTGTGTGTATTTATGACACTTCAATCTCGTTCTAATGAAGGCGAACGACCTTTCGTACTATAACCGACTTCATTTTCTTGAGGGTGTCTGACATTCGTCTTCGAAGCTCCAGTTTAGATAGATTGTTCTTCCGTTGCCCGGTAACAATTACTTATTTAGAGTGACATTCAGCCTTTGTCAGACATTTAGTTTTTGTGAGACATTTAGCCTTTTACGTATAATTATCAAACCTCAGACACCGTCATTTAATATAGGTGTTGAATAAAACAAGATTGATGCACAATTTACTTTCGCTAAAAGGATATATATCAAATATCCTTAACCCACCGGGAAGAAAGACTGGTTACCTTTACATATCACAATGCCGGTTTCAAGTCGAGGTTTTGTGGAAGTTGAAGATAGTGATGCAGAGGTAAACCAAAGGTTCCGGGTTCGAATCCCGAGATGAGCGGGTTTTACCTTTGGGACTTTTTTTCATGCGAACGGCGCGAGCACTGTTTAAGTCTCCAGGAAGCAGACATCGAGCGTGATTAATATAAGCTGAAAGCTTGTTTCGCAATCGATGTAAAATAAATAAGTCTAAACTAAACCGAGGTTCTAGAAATCTACCAACGCATTTGGGGATACAATTTATAACATGTTGTGGCTTTGCTGAAATCACGAACTATAAATCTACCGGTCATTGACTTTAACCCTTTGTCGCATAAGACATATCTGCTTCAGACCACTTTCTAACACATAGGCAAAAACCTAAATAATGTCGACAAACAAGAGTTAAATTATCAAATATAGTTGAAAACATTCTGACAAAAGCAGAAATTACTCATCATGAGCATGCTTTCCTTTTGTCACAATGCTTTCAATAAAACCAAAACATCTTTTGATCAATCTTATACTGATATATAAATAAATATGTGCCGTTCCATGAGAAAACCAACATAATGGACTCTGCGTAATGTATCGACCCAGATCATCCTGCTCAGTCCGCGCAGGCTAATCCGGGCCGACACATTCCGTCTCAGGGAGATAGAGGTATAGAGTAATGATTCCTAAAACAAAAATTCCACAGGAAGCGAAAACTGTCTGTCCGGGTTAGCCTTTGCATCATGCTTAGGCTGATCCGGGTCGATACTTTACGCAGAGTCTACATGGTTGGTTTCCTTGTAGAACCGCTCATATGCGTAAGTTTTATCGGAATTTCGAATCTTTAACCCATTTCCACACACATTCAATCTGCAGCAAACGATTTTAAAAAAGAAAATAGGCCAACCTAGTTGTCTCATTACTGTTTATTTATTGGAGTTTTACGCCGCTTTCAACATTCTTTCAGTTATATCACGGCGACAGTTCACTTATTCATGATCCCTGTGTAATCAAACCAATATAAGGCTAGAAAATGTGCCTTGCCCAAGGGCACTCACTCAACCATGACCGTCGTGCCGCGACTGGGGATCGAACTCGGGACGCACGGCTTTTTTAATTCCTGACGCTAACCACTCGACCACGGCGGATTCAACTGTCTCATTATTGAATACCGATGATAATTTGTAGCAAAAGGAGAAATTGTCCGTTATGGCTTGTCTGCTGCAGATGCGTCAAATTGCGACTGCATGTTGGAAAGGGAATCACTTTTGATCTTTCTCTTTAACCCCTTTCCCTCATATAGACGCTTTCTGACGCCTGTGCAGCAGACGGCTTTTTGAAAACATAGTGGCAAAAGAAGAAATTGCACAAAACGTGCAATTTCTCCTTTTGCCACAATGTTTTCCACTTTTTGTCATAGGTTATCCATTCAATTATGGAGATTTTCTATTTTTTGACAAAATACGTTCAAAGTCGTCTGCTGCAGAATTGTTGTATGAGGGAAAAGGGTTAAAGGTAACTTTTGATCTTTCTCTTTAAGGTAACGTTTCCAGGACTTGAGGACTCCGTGCTCGAATTTACAACACAGACACTGATTACTCCGGATACCTATCCGTTTCCGGATTGCCATGGGGCTCAGTGTAAAGGTACACTAGTATAATGTGCGTGAACTGTTCAATTGTCATTTCTATCCCGAAAAACGAACACCAAAAAACTTTTTTTTTTTGCCATTGATTTACTTCGGATATGACAAAGATGGACTTCAGATATGGCTAGGAACTACTATGATCTTTTTCGGATATGACAAGGATATACTTCGGATATGACTAGGATCTACTTTGGATATGACCACGATCTACTTCGGATATGACTACGATGTACTTCGGAAACGAACGATTTACTTCGAATATGACTATGATCTACTTCGGATATGACTACGATGTACTTCGGAAACGAACGATTTACTTCGAATATGACTATGATCTACTTCGGATATGACTAGGATCAATATTCTAGAACATTTGAGAAAAAAAAAATCATCATTCTTCGAGAGGTGATCAAAAGTAACGCTTTTTTTTTTTTTTAATTATCTCTTAACAAAATAATAACTGTGTGAAATAAAATTAAATATATCTCTTAAATATTAGGTCGACACATATAAATACTTTGTAATTATGAATATGGTACAATAAAGACACGAAGACCCGTTCTAGATTCTATCGATTTCGTAACCGAAATACCCATTTCGAAAACCTAACTTATTACATTTTTACAAAATATTGCACCTGATTGGATACATTATTCTAGAGCTACAGATATCTTAGGATCGTACATCCTTATTTGATATACGAGCCCTATGTTATGGGTACTCAAAATAGTCGTCTCATTGATACAATTGATTTGGGTACTACAACGCATGGTTTGCCTTTAGTTATTTAGACAGATGTTATTTCACGAAGGCTTCTTCACTTCTCCTTGTTAAGTTCTTTGCAATACATATAACCGGTACTCGAGGAAGACCAAACTTAACGCTACGGGAGGTTTAACTCAGTGACTGCACGTGTTGAAAAAGAGTTGCATGCGTGTTCATGCAAATGATCTCACTAGATACTGGCTTACTGAAGTGTGTAGAAACAGTCTATGGTTAATGGTGCGCTATCTGATCTAGATCTAAAAGATCGGAAAAGCATTACGGTTAGTTTTCGTAGACCATCGCTTTTCTTGTCGTACCAACACTTACTTTAGAAACTAAAATCGGTTTTAAACAATTTGATGGTAAAAGGGTATACCTTGATCAGAATGGCCAGTTTTTGATTTTCCCTGGTTGTAAAGTCCCTAGTAGGCCTTTTCATCGTTTGTCAGTGTGACACAAAGGATACCATCGTCCTTATAGTATAGCGGTAAAAGCATTCATTTCGTCAGTGTGACACACACAATACCATCGTCCTTATAATCTAGCGGTAAAAACATTCATTTCGTCAGTGTAACACATACGATACCATCGTCCTTATAGTCTAGTGGTAAAAGTATTCATTTCGTAAGTGTGACACATACGTTACCATCGTCCGTATAGTCTAGCGGTAAAAACATTCATTTCGTCAGTGTAACACATACGATACCATCGTCCTTATAGTCTAGCGGTAATAGTATTCATTTCGTCAGTGTGACACATACGATACCATCGTCCGTATAGTCTAGCGGTAAAAACATTCATTTCGTCAGTGTGACACATACGATACCATCGTCCTTATAGTCTAGCGGTAAAAGTATTCATTTCGTCAGTGTGACACATACGATACCATCGTCCTTATAGTCTAGCAGTAAAAACATTCATTTCGTCAGTGTAACACATACGATACCATCGTCCTTATAGTCTAGTGGTAAAAGTATTCATTTCGTCAGTGTGACATATACGTTACCATCGTCCTTATAGTCTAGCGGTTAAAGTATTCATTTCGTCAGTTTGAAACATAAGTTACCATCGTCCTTACAGTCTAGCGGTGAAAGCATTCATTTCGTCAGTGTGACACATACGATACCATCGTCCTTATAGTCTAGCGGTAAAGCGAGCATTTCGTCAATGTGACTGACACATACGATACCATCGTCCTAATAGTCTAGCGGTGAAAGCATTCATTTCGTCAGTGTAACACGTACGATGCCATCGTCTTTATAGTCTAGCGGTGAAAACATTCATTTCATCAGTGTGACACATACGATACCATCGTCATTATAGTATAGCGGTAAAAGTATTCATTTCATCAGTGTGACAGATACGATACCATCGTCCTTGTAGTCTAGCGGTAAAAGTATAAATAAAACACGTTTCTCATAACTATTGCCAGGAGAGTTCTCGAATGATGATAAGAGGGCATAAATTGCAAGTTGTCACATCATAATGGCATTATAATGTAGAGCGTAATGCTCTGATAATATCCCATAACAGCTGTGTCCATTTCAAAATGCAAAATACGACTCAATAAGTCATTCCCAAGTCTAAAAGAAGTATTAATACATTCCCGTATGGAAAGATGACATTATACTAATGCTAAATCTATAACGCAACACACGAGAACGTTCCAATGGGAAATCAGACCGAAGATAAGCGATTCTATCCGACAGTTAAAACCTACCAGTTTATTGACCCGTCTTGCATCTTGGTCGAGAACCGGTAGCTCAGTCGGTAGCGACACGGGCTGTCAATCCAGGGGTTATGAGCTCGGCCAACATTTTTTCTGACGTTTGACACAAGTCAATCCGACAAGCGTCACTCGTCTTCCAGTCTATGTGGAAAAGCAGCCAGTGGATTGGGAAGATTGTTGTGCGGGGCAATGGTGTGAGAAAGAAAGGAAACTACAGGGGTATGTGAACTGGCCGCTGTGATATAAACGGACAAAAAATGTTGAAACGGCGTTAAACTTCAATCATTCAAAGACTTGCATCTGTTTGAAGTTTAACCCTTTCCCTCATATAGACGCTTTTTCACGCCTCTGCAGCAGACGGCTTTTTGAAGACATAGTGACAAAAGAAGAAATTGCTCAAAACGAGCAATTTCTCCTTTTGCCACAATGTTTTCCACTTTTAGTAATAGGTTATCCATTCAATTATAGAGATTTTCTATTTTTTGACAAGATATGTTCAAAGTCGTCTGCTGCAGAATTGTTGTATGAGGGAAAGGGTTAAATCTCCTAGTGTTCCTCTTCGTTCAAATTCGTTTTAAACCAGCGAGCTGAAATACTCGTTGTCTTGTGGGAAAGGAGTAGACAGTTGTCTTGTGGAATTAATGTGCGGAGTACTGGTGCGACAAAGTCTGGACACACATTGTTGGTGAAATGGTCGTCAAGATGCTACTGAAAAACTGTTGAAAATGGCGTTTATCAGCAATTATCTTTGTTATCGCAGAGGTAATTATAACAGCGTGTCAGAATCAATAGTTGACTGATGTTCTGACGCTTCCTTCCGAGTGACGTGACATCTATACTCTCATACATTTCCCATCCCATTTGTCCTCAAAATAGACAATACTATATCTTGATGTACTTTAGACATATAACAACATTAAGAAAAGTACACCTCCTTTTTGTTTTTCTTTATAGATAGAAAGGAAAAGGAGCCTTGTATCTTTTCTCAAAAGACATTAACGCTTTCCAACGTACAACAAATATGAAGCAGATGCGTTTGAAAACATCAAGACGAAAAGACTGAACTCTATAAAGGTTGGTAAAATTACTGGGGAAAGAGGCAAACATCGTGGCAAAAGGAGAAAAATGCCTCTTTTTGTCACGAAGTTTTCAATCATGTCTGCTGCAGAGAGTTCAGAAAGCATCTATATGTGGGAAAGGATTACAGATCCGAAAAGAGACTTGATGAAAAAGTGCAAGGTACATTCCGTGTGTGCAATTCAACATATACGATTTATATACTTTCTTCAGCCAATGTAAATACTAATAGACAAGCTTTCGGTGTTTGATATGCTAGATCTATTAGTTGTCAGCTCAATAACCGATCTAATAATTTAAGTCACCAATATCGCCATCGGGATTCGAACCCTTGACACTACACGGACGATGGCATCGTATGTGCCACACTGACGAAATGAATGCTTTCACCGCTAGACTATAATGACGATGGTATCGTATGTGTCACACTGACGAAATGCTCGCTTAACCACTAGACTGTAAGGACGATGGTATCGTATGTGTCACACTGACAAAATGAATGCTTTCACCGCTAGACTATAATGACGATGGTATCGTATGTGTCACACTGACGAAATGCTCGCTTTACCACTAGACTATAAGGACGATGGTATCGTATGTGTCACACTGACGAAATGAATGTTTTTACCGCTAGATTATAAGGACGTGGTATCGTATGTGTCATACTGACGAAATGAATACTATTACCGCTATACTATAATGACGATGGTATCGTATGTGTCACACTGACGAAATGAATGTTTTCACCGCTAGACTATAAGGACGATGGTATCGTATGTGTCACACTGACGAAATGAATGTTTTCACCGCTATACTATAAGGACGATGGTATCGTATGTGTCACACTGACGAAATGAATGTTTTTACCGCTAGATTATAAGGACGATGGTATCGTATGTTTCACACTGACGAAATGAATACTTTTACCGCTATAATATAAGGACGATGGTATCGTATGTGTCACACTGACGAAATGAATGCTTTTACCGATAGACTATAAGGACGATGGTATCGTATGTGTCACACTGACGAAATGCTCGCTTTACCGCTAGACTATAAGGATGATGGTAACGTATGTGTCACACTGACGAAATGAATGCTTTTACCGCTAGACTATAAGGACGATGGTATCGTATGTGTCACACTGACGAAATGAATGCTTTCATAGCTAGACTATAAGGACGATGGTATAGTATGTGTCACACTGACGAAATGAACGCTTTCACCGCTAGACTATAAGGTCGATGGTATCGTAGGTGTTGCACTGACGAAATAAAAGTTTTTTCCGCTAGATTTTAAGGATGATGGTATCGTATGTGTCACACTGACGAAATGAATGCTTTTACTGCTAGACTATAATGAATATGGTATCGTATGTGTCGCACTGACGAAATGAATGCTTTTACCGCAAGACTATAAGGACGCTATCATTGTATGTGTCACGCTGACGAAATGAATACATTTACCGCTAGACTATAGGGACGATGGTATCGTATATATCACACTGACAAAACGAATGCGTTCACCGCTAGACTTAAAGGACAATGGAATCGTACGTGTCACACTGACGAAATGCATGCTTTCACCGCTAGACTATAAGGACGATGGTATCGTATCTGACACACTGACGAAATGCATGCTTTACCGCTAGAATATACGGACGATCGTTTCGAATGTGTCACACTGACGAAATGAATGCTTTCATCGCTAGACTATAAGGATTATGGTATCGTATGTGTCACACTGACGAAATGAATACTTTCACCGCTAGACTATAAGGACGATGGTATCGTATGTGTAACACGGACTAAATGAATGTTTTTACTGCTAGACTATAAGGACGATGGTATCGTATGTGTCACACTGACGAAATGAATACTATTACCCCTAGACTATAAGGACGATGGTATCGTATGTGCCACACTGACGAAATGAATACTTTCATCGCTAGACTATAAGGACGATGTTATCGTATGTGTCACACTGACGAATTGAATACTTTTACCGCTAGACTATAAGGACAATGGTATCGTATGTGTCACACTGGCGAAATGAATGCTTTCACCGCTAGACTATAAGGACGATGGTATCGTATGTGTCACACTGACGAAATGAATACTATTACCCCTAGACTATAAGGACGATGGTATCGTATGTGCCACACTGACGAAATGAATACTTTCATCGCTAGACTATAAGGACGATGTTATCGTATGTGTCACACTGACGAATTGAATACTTTTACCGCTAGACTATAAGGACAATGGTATCGTATGTGTCACACTGACGAAATGAATGCTTTCACCGCTAGACTATAAGGACGATGGTGTCGTATGTGTCACACTGACGAAATGAATGCTTTCACCGCTAGATTATAAGGAGGATGGTATCGTATGTGTCACACTGACGAAATGAATGCTTTAACCTCTAGACTATAAGGAGGATGGTATCGTATGTGTCACAATGACGAAATGAACGCTTTTACCACTAGACTATAAGGACGATGGTATCGTATGTGTCACACTGACGAAATTAATACTTTTACCGCTAGACGATACGGACGATTGTATCGTATGTGTCACACTGACGTAATGAATTATTTTACCGCTAGACTATAAGGACGATGGTATCGTATGTGTCACAATGACGAAATGAATACTATTACCGCTAGACTATAAGGACGATGGTATCGTATGTGTCACACTGACGAAATGAATGCCAACATTTTCCACGTGAAAACCAAAATGTTGAACTCTGCGTAAAGTATCGACCCGGATCAGCATAAGCATGCCGTGATTGCTAACCCGGACAGACAATTTTTGCCTCCTGTGGATTTTCTATTTCAGGAATCATTAATGTATACCTCTATCCCTCTGAGACGGAATGTGTCAACCTGGATAATTGCGCAGGCTGATCTGGATCGATACATTACTCAGAGACATAATGCTGGTTTTTATCTCGGAATGGCTTTTATGGTGTTTACATAAAGGGATATCATAGTAACACTCGTGAGACTTAAATTCTACGTTTTTTGTCGTAAGTTACTTAAATCTACTGTCACAGTGTTATATAAGGTTAATGGACTTCCGACGGATGGAAATTTTGCGAAATAACATTATTCAATGATGTAAGTCGACACCGTTGCTGCTCGAGGCTCTCACGAAAGGACGAACACTTGATACGGTGCGGATAAAACGCACACATACCGGACAAATACATAGCAATTACCGAATTCGTAATCGCATCGACATCGACATCGACTTACGAGTAACGGAACATAACCGGTGTAAATGAAAGTGGAACGTATAATAATCTGACTAAACGTTGTCCGAACGTTTGTGTACAATAAACGTGACAGACACTACAGACATAAATAGCCGAGACATCATTTAGTTATCTCCCTTTAAAACTCTCTACATCTAGCTAGGTCCTATCATTTGGTTTCCTCTGTTTTTATCATTGGTTTCTTTGCACTGGATGGTGCACTTATAATTGCATTTTCTTGGCCAACTGTTAATAGATTGATTAGTAATTCCACATTTGTTTTCTTTAAACACTGCTTTGTAAATTTTCTATTTTGAATCATCACTTTAATTAACACATTTATGATTAATGTGTACAGAGTAATTGCAATATCTCATTGAGAAATAGCGATAAAGACAAAGGATTCCAACTTAAAGGACCTACCAACTATTTGGTCCTCCTTGGTCTTTATCTGACAAGGGAGATAATATAATTATCACTAATGTCCCTCATTGACTCATAATCCACAAATCATCCCTGTCCAAGATGCCGGAAGCAAGACCAACACACGGAGGAAGACTGCACGTGACAACAGTAGGGAAGAATTGGCCGCCGCCCCCCGAGAAGGCAGTTTTGGTCACAGAAGAAGAAGAAGCATCTCTAGGACCCAAAGTCCACAATTCATGTCAATCAAAGTCAAATAAAATGACCAAGAATACCTGCCGCCTCCGAGATGAGAGGGTAGTGCTGGAATGGGTTGTAGGGATAACTTTATAAAGAACATCATTAACCCTTTCCCTCGTATAGACGCCTTCTGATGCCTCTGCAGCAGACGGATTTTTGGAAAACATAGCGACAAAAGAAGAAATTGCTCAAAACGAGCAATTTCTCATTTTGCCACAATGTTTTCCAGTTTTAGTCATAGGTTATCCATTCAGTTATAGAGATTTTCTATTTTTTGACAAAATATCATCAAAGTCGTCTGCTGCAGAATTGTTGTATGAGGGAAAAGATTTTAAAGGCATGTGTCAGCATATTTTTATAATTATATATGCATGCACCCATGAACAATACGGACAACGAGACCGATGTTTTGTCGTAATCCGCATTGTTTATACACACAATGTTCCTATTTACTCTAAAAGTTCTACATTCAAATGATGGTGTTGTAACGCATTATCGTCGGAAACGTCTATCACTCAAGAACAGTTTGATTCATCATCTAAAGCATTCTATGGCAATAGTTTTCCAGAAAGGCGTACGTTTTCATCAATACAGGCTGTAGTAAGGTCCTTTTAAATTCACTTTATAACGTGTTTTGATATTCAAGTCACGGCTCTTAAATTGGCATTTAAATGCAAATAATTGCAAATTGTCACAGACATTTCAATAGACGCAAATTATTTCAATTAACTTGTTACTGCACCGGATGAAATCAATTTTGTGCATTTTAAAATCAAAATGATGTTAATGATAGTCTATCAGAGTTGAAATTGTAAATTTCCAGATCTGCCTAATAATAATGTCATTTGACACCCAGGCTTCAGGGCTTTAGACAGACACACAGGGATGTAACGTCAGTTCAAAAACGAGCAGACATACGCGTGTATACATGTATGCGCGGCTGTCCAGAAGTTTGTCTAGGCATTTATGGCTGTGACCGCCTCGATGGTGTAGTGGTAGAGCGTCCGCCTCGATGGTGTAGTGGTAGAGCGTCCGCCTCGATGGTGTAGTGGTAGAGCGTCCGCCTCGGGTGCCGGATGTCGTGGGTTCATTGGGAATGAAGATGTAACTTGGAAAGAGGATGTGTTCAGAACTAAATTGAAGTTGTTCTGACCTTGACCTTGACCTTTGACATAATTTAAAGAAAAAGCTTGTCATTGCCATAACGTCTGTGCATGATTACTTACTTGTATATGAAGTTGCATCTTAGAAACAGAATGTTTTGCATACCAGATTCAAATTGCTTTTACCTTGACCTATAACACAATTAAAAGTTAATCCTTGTCTGGGCAAAACATCCAACACGATTGCACTCAATGTCACCAAAGTTGCTTCGCACATGCATATTTGCAATATGATGAACCGCAAACCACAATTAAATCGACGTAACCTTGACATTTACCTGTGACCCTCACATACAATACAATCCTGTGAGTCATATCTTATTCACTGTAACACCCGTTAAAGTGAATCCAGACAGCCTCGGTGGTGTTGTGGTACAAAATCCGCCTCGAGTGCGGGAATTCGCGGGTTCGATTCCCGGCCGGGTCATACCAAAGACTTTAAAAATATTAGTATTTTATGGTTTTCCCGCCTTGGCGCTCAGGGATACACGGTTAGCATTACGACTGACTGGCTGCACCAGTAGTACCGGTAACTTTCCAAGGAAACGCCGTGACAAAACTGATTTTTTTTAAAGCGGCGTAAAACACCAACAATCTATCAAAGCAATAATAAAAATTGATGTGTACATATATATTTGGAACAGGATGTGTCGCATACAACAATGAGGTCACCTTTACTGTTAGCCTCACTTTAGAATAATGTTGTACATTATATTTCGCCTGCGCTGAATCACTTATAGACACACAATTAAGTGTATGCATACACAATTAGGTCACATTGGCCCCGGAACTTTATATTGTAGAACATATCCAAAAGAATATATCGAATATACTTATTTAACAAAACACGTACCTGTCGCGGTGACCTCATCCAAGTTATCAATCAACAATAACAAGTTACTTTGCGGCTTCTTTTCATATAATGTACATGTATATAATGAGACCAACGCACCGATTGTTATACCATCAGTACATCACTGCGTGTAAATAGAGATAGTCAGTCTCTACCTTTGTTTCTAGCCAAAACTCTCGGCGCTTAAACCACCATACACTATGCTAATGATCTCACTTACCAACGAGAAAGTTTGACACGATGACACTGTTTTGTTATCCTTTGTTTAGATATTCGGTTAGCATAATTCGAATCAATCATGGAATAATTAAATCCAGTAAATGTGTTTTGTCTCCAATAGAATTGCCCTGGCTATATGGTAATTGGCATGCATGTTTTATAATGGCTTTTCTGATACATTGATTGATAGCTTACAATTCAACGCCGTATTTAATAGAGTTCATCTATACCAAGGTGGCAAGTTCACCTATGTGTGTCTTGGCTTTTATCCTGTCACGTGTAGCAATTTCGACCCGATAACAGGGTGCCGTATATTTATTTTGATATACGTCAGTTGGTCACGTGATAAGCTGGCGGGTACCTGCTAGCCGGGACTACTTTAGCAAGCGTCGCTGTAAATTCCAACTTCAATCGATAAAAACAGCAAATATCGTCGATAAATTTCTCATTTGTGAATACAATATTCATGAAGATAGCTTTTTTTGTGTTGTATTATGTTAGAATTTTGAGAACTATTTCTTTCCACGCATCAATCACGATTGGCTGCTGTTTATTTATAAAACATGTCGTCACAATGAAAGGGATGCAATTCAGTAAGTTACATATTGTTAAAGCTGCCATAAAAATAAAAAATAAATGCAACAGGATAAATATAATAATAGGTTGGTGCCGTGGATTGAGAAAGTTTATCTGGCAAGGCGGAGTAATTTATCGGGTGAGTCTATTATCATTCCAGAACAACGTGCTGCATTCTTTCGATGCTACCAGCTACTTTCTCGCATATAATCTTTAGCTAATTGATGGAAAACGAATGACGCGGATGACAATGTAACTTGTGAATGGTCAGAAAGAATAAATGACTAATATGGGTTTGAACTTACGTTCAATGAATTAAGCATTTATTGCCTTTCAGTTATCAAAATATTGAAAAAGTCTTATTACATAAAAACGTAAGTCCCCCGATTTTGAACATGGAAAAAAAATCGAAGCTGAAAGATATAATCACTGTATGTATCTATTTCCTTGATACTCAACTAGTTTTGCGCTGAATGGTTGGGTGTGCCCTACTCATTTCGCTATGAATGGTTGAGAATGCCCAACTAGTTTAACTATTAATGGTTGGGAGTGCCCTACAAGTTAGCGCTGATTGGTTTGGAGTGACCTACTAGCTTCGCGCTGTTGGTTGGAAATGCCCTACTAGTTATGCTCTAAATGGCTGGGAATGACCTACTAGTTACGCTCTGAATGGTTGGGAGTGCCCTACTAGTTACGCTCTGAATGGTGGAAATGCCCTTCTAGTTACGCTCTGAATGGTTGGGAATGACCTACTAGTTACGCTCTGAATGGTTGAGAATGCCCTACTAGTTTTGCGCTGAATGGTTGGAAATGCCCTACTAGTTACGCTCTGAATGGTTGGAAATGCCCTACTAGTTTAGCGCTGAATGGTTAGGAGTGCCCTACTAGTTTTGCGCTGAATGGTTTGGAATGCCCTACTAGTTACGCTATGAATGGTTGGGAATGCCCTACTAGTTTCGCTCTGAATGGTTGGAAATGCCCTACTAGTTACGCTCTGAATGGCTGGAAATGCCCTACTAGTTTAGCGCTGAATGGTTGGAAATTCCCTACTTGTTACGCTCTGAATGGTTGGGAATGCCCTACTAGTTTCGCGATGAATGGTTGGAAATGCCCTACTAGTTACGTTCTGAATGGTTGGGAATGCCCTACTAGATAAGCGCTGAATGGTTGGGAGTGCCCTACTTGTTTCGCGCTGAATGGTTGGAAATCCCTAATAGTTACGTTCTGAATGGTTGGGAATGCCCTACTGGATTAGCGCTGAATGGTTGGGAGTGCCCTACTAGATTCGCGCTGAATGCTTTGGAATGCCCTACTAGTTACGCTCTCAATGATTGGGAATGCCCTACTAGTTACGCTCTCAATGGTTGGGAATGCCCTGCTAGTTTCGCTGAATGGTTGGACATGCCCTACTAGTTACGTTCTGAATGGTTGGGAATGCCCTACTAGATTAGCGCTAAATGGTTTGGAGTGCCCTACTAGTTTCGCGCTGAATGCTTTGGAATGCCCTACTAGTTACGCTCTCAATGATTGGGAATGCACTACTAGTTACGCTCTCAATGGTTGGGAATGCCCTACTAGTTACGCTCTCAATGGTTGGGAGTGCCCTACTAGTTACGCTCTCAATGGTTGGGAGTGCCCTACTAGTTAGGCTCTCAATGGTTGGGAATGCTCTACTAGTTTCGCGCAGAATGGTTGGGAATGCCTACTAGTTACGCTCTCAATGGTTGGGAATGCCATACTAGTTACGCTCTCAATGGTTGGGAATGCCCTACTAGTTTCTCGCTGAATGGTTGGGAATGCCCTACTAGTTACGCTCTGAATGGTTGGGAATGCCCTACCATTATTTGATATAACTCGCTCTCATGGGCATCGGACCGGTCATATTTCGAGCACGAGCATACCGTTCTTTTCACCTTTCCCCAAAAACAACATATCTGTAGCACACAACTTTGTAAACCTCTTGGCAAGGATATTGAACATCTCTAGAATTTAACAATTCTGTATTGAAAACATCCGTAAAACATTGCAACACAATAAGAAGTTGCTTATTATGAGTAATTCATTGTTTTCTACAGTCGTCTGCTAGGCGCACTAAATGTTTAGGAAAAAATGCCCAAAACATGACTTAAACATTATTTTTAGATTATAATTCATACTTGACACGACAGGGTCGTGTTTTAAACTGATTACTGCTTTTATTGAGCTTTTTTTGGAACGACAGGCTGTATAGAGCTGATTGATTGATTGTTTGATGTTTAACACCATTTTCAACAATTTCTCAGTTATATCACGGCGTTTTCTAGGTATGTTACCAGTACTGCTCGTCCATTTGTCCTGACACCAGCCAGTCAGTCGTAATGCTAACCTAACCCCACAACCATGATTGTGCAAGGAGTGCAACCATTACCAGCATTTTTAAAGTATTTGGTCAGACCAGGTCGGGGATCGAACCCGCGAATTCCCGCACCCGAGGACTTTATACGGATTACTGCTTAAAATCACCGTCACACTTATTCAGAATCAGCAGGAATATAGGTAGAACCAACCGGGAATATTTTTTTTTTAAATTCGCGCCACATTCAGGAGGGAAAGTCAAATTGGCCTAAATTCTTACAGCTTTGTAAAAATGCCGTACGAATACTTAGAATGAATTTCGAATGCGATAAAAATGTTTCGAATGCTGTCAGAATGCCGTTAGACTATTTAGAATGTAGTCAGAATGCCGTTAGACTATTTAGAATGTAGTCAGAATTCAGTTAGACTATTAAGAATGTAGTCAAATGCAGTTAGAATATATTTTAAAATGCTGTTCGATATTTCTCCACTACGAATACACCTCGAACGTTTTGAGCATGAGCATAATTACCAGACCAGATTATTTGGAATGCACTCAGAATGTATGCAGAATTTTTAGAATATACTTCGAATATCCAGGAATATACCACGAATTTTCATTCCGACGACATTCCGGCTCATTCTGTCTCTAGTGTGACTATGCCTTAATGAGTTTTTGGAACGTCTGATTTTAACGTAGAATTTCGGTTATAATCAATTTTTATAATTCGTGTATTAGAATATAATAATAATAACTTTGATACGGATCACTGCTTATTGTGTTTTTGGAATGTCTGGTTTTAAAGCGACTGAAATCCAGATGGCACGAACAAAAAATAAAAAATAAATAAATCGAATTCGCCCTAAATGTTATTTTTTATGTTATCCAAGTAAAGACCAGGGTAGAAAATGTATCGTTTTTTATCAATAAAGTGAACTTGAGTCGTTTTCAATTGTCCCGATGAAGGGGTTTCCTATTTAAAAATACTTACACCGTTACTGACAGGGTAGAATTTGCGATGGAAAAAGTATCGAAAACAAGAAAATCTCACCGATTATAGGGGCATGTAATATGTCAGTTATCATATTTTAATGCCCCAAATACAAAAATAACACTTATTTTCTTAAAATTGGATTATTTTTTTCGACAGTTGGGTATCTGGAGTTCAGTCGCTTTAACGTAGAATTTCGGTTATAATCAATGTTTATTATTCGTGTATGGTGAGGGAATTAGAAAATGATAACGAGCCGTTATTGCGATTGCCTCCGTTAAACCTGTCGTGCCCAGAGACCAATAGGAGGAAAAGAAATCCCCGCTGTCAAATAAATTTGAATAGAAAAAAAGAAAATGATTCTTTAAAAGGAAAGGTAGAATATTTAATTAGATTTTGTCTCGTGTTGTTTGACATGCTTCAACATAGATTTCTTTTAACATGACAACATTTTAAGGTTAACCAGGGATCTACGTCCCTGGGTTAACACATCAAATGTCACATGTTTGTTAACTTGAGCATAAAAACGACGTCATCGTCTTAGCATCGTTACTTTCCCATATGGAGTACGGTTGTGCGAAAACCAGGACATACATGTATAAGTGAACTGGCCGCCGTGGTACGACAGATAAATTGTTGAAAATGGCGTTAGAGCCCAACCAATTAATCTATCAATCAAATGCATGGTACACATAAATAGTCTTAATCATTATTCAAATGATAGGAACTGTGGACTCGCGATAACTTGAACATGTTAACATTCGAATATATCGTTTAACTCGAACCTACTTCTGGAACGGACCTGTCGTTTGAATGCAGCGTATCAGCAATTCTGATTGCCGATACGAACATTCAGAACTGCTGCTATACAGGTGTTTTTTTTAAATATAATACTATCACTGGCTTGCTTAACATAATACACATTTAAAGGGACTGAACTTTATATGAACTTTATACAAGACAGCGAGAAAAAAAGAAAATTGTTAAATATTAATATTACCTTGATGTTTTTTCCAAAAAATAAAAATAAACGAAAACACTTTCTTCCTCGATGCTCAACGAATATGACGACGCCATTATCTTTTGTAAGTTCAATCACATGACCTGTCAAGTGCTCGCAAGATGAAATTCCACGAGTCCACTGTATAATTGAGCCGTTCCGCGAGAAAACCAACATTGTGGAGTCTGCGTAAGGTATCGACCCGGATCAGCCTAAGCATGCCACGCAGGCTTACCTGGGTAGACACTGTTCGCCTCCTGTTGATTTTCTGTTTAAGGAATAACTACTCTATACATCTATCCCGCTAAGACGGAATGTGTCGGCCGGATCAGTCTGCGCGGGCAGCGCAGGCTGATCTGGTCGATACATTACGCAGATGTCTATCGCCGCAGCTAAATATGTCCCGCGAGAAAACCAACATTGTGGAGTCTGCGTAAGGTATCGACCCGGATCAGCCTAAGTATGCCGCGCAGGCTTACCCGGATAGACATTTTTTTCACCTCCTTTGGATGTTCTGTTTCAAGAATCATTACTCTATACCTCTACCCCCTGAGACGAAATGTGTCAGCCCGGATTAGCCTGCGCGGACTGAGCAGGCTGATCTGGATCGATACATTACGCAGAGGTCATACTGTTGGTTTTCTCGCGAGATGGTTCATATCTTTTTAAAACAATTCACAGCCATTTTCCAACCTTTTTAATAAACGATTTATAAGATTAATCAAAAACACAGTTCCTAGCTAATTACCTATTATTGACGCCGTGTGGAAGCTCGGCGTCAGTATGGGATAGGTTTTAATTATGTACCATTGGGTGACATAATCGAAAAGGGAGCAACCAACATTATTATTATTAAGAAAAACTCTGTTATATTTTTGAAAAAAAAAAACAACAACCTTTATGAAGAAGTATAAAATTATTTAAGAAACAGCAAGATACAAAATACGTATGTCTTCTACCGTTATTTCAAAACTTTAGACACATTTAATTGGTATTTAATAACGTTCCCCCAACTCCCTAGGCTACGCTTATTTTTATATTTTGGTTTACGACCCGATTCATCAAAGCTCAGAAAAGAGTTTCTGTCGATGTCTTTGCCTATTTACAATATTGAGATTTTTAAATAAATGGGTAATCTTTAAAAACTCCATGATGATTCATTTTAATTACTACATATTATAGTATAATTCTAGAAACTGTAAAAACAACGTTAACCCAACTATACTATGCAATAGGCAGGGCCGTATCGTGACCCGTTCTATTATTTGTAAATGCAGCATGTCATCGCTTGGCGACTTTGGTCGTTCTTATTTAATAGACGAGAAAGGTGTCATCGGTTCCCATAAAGTAACTAAGTTGTTTCCGCTCCCTTACGTTATGAATACTTCGCTATGTTCACGATTTCTAAAATTCATTGGATTCGTACTCGGTTTCTCATGTTTCGTTCGAGATGAACGATTCGTACCAACTGGCTTTCGTTCTTTGTTATTGGGGAACTGATTTGACCATTTTCTTTTGTTTAATTTTCAGTTTTCTACTGGCATGTTCAAAACGATTAAATTGACATTACAAACAAACAAAACAGACTTAATAATTCTTGCTTTATGTTGATTATACATGTGAACTTACATAATGCTCAATCTTGATCATAAATATCTTCTTTCTTTTTTTTTTAATTAATTCGTATTTTATTTATATACTCCCGTATTTGCTATCATACTTATGCTAAACTGGAAGGAGAATATATTCCCCCTCTCCTTCCAAAGCTTATGTCACATTTGACTTATAACTAGAGGCAATAAACTTTAATATATGTTAATATTTAAGCACCTATGTTTTTTTCTATCTAATTGATCTAGTAAGAAGATGTAAAACAGTTTATTAGTAAAAACAACCTTAAGAAACTTCAGCTTGTATGACACATTATAGTTGCAGTGAATGTTAAGCAAACTGTAAACCAGGCAATAAACTTTAATATATGTTAATATTTAAGCACCTATGTTTATTTCTATCTAATTGATCTAGTAAGAAGATGTAAAACAGTTTATTAGTAAAAACAACCTTAAGAAACTTCAGCTTGTATGACACATTATAGTTGCAGTGAATGTTAAGCAAACTGTAAACCAAATGGTTTCAGGACTAAACTTGTCATTTCACGACTAAACTTCACATGCTGAATATCACATAGATCGTAGCATATAAAACGTTTAATCCCTACGTCAATATTGCTGCTCATGGTAACCTTTTGATATAGGCTATGGTAGCCGGTGAGCAATATAGGCACATCTTGGCCTTCTTGTTTAAAATAAAGGGATATTTTGGCCGTCTTGTTCGAAATATTTACATCCTCTCTGTTTGCACAGGTTATTTAAATGCACTGAACTGTATCTGCTTCCTTTAAGTCATGCTTCAAAATCATGCGCGGCGTCTTTGATGCTTTCCTCTTGTCATAGTTTATGATAATAATGGAATCAAATCATACCGATCGTATTGATATGTGATTTTCTTTCTCTCTTTAAAAAGTGATACAATAATACTCCAGAGATCTAGTCTAGGGCAAGTTAAATTGTCAATATAAATTATGTTTTATCACCACACCCAACACCTATGATATAAGTACTCTAAGGAGTCATATCTGTAAGACGATTCTATTTGGTATCACAACATATGATTATTAAAAAACCCTCGTCAATTAAGGATTTTAGAATAAAATAAGCTTCTTACAAAGAACTCGGAATATAAAGAAGATTCCTTACACTTACACATACATCAATTCTGCCGTAAACGACTTTTCAAACCAGTTAACAAAACAAGGAATCGGTGGAACCGAATGATGCTACCCATAAGGGCTTTGTCAAGTGATAATATGCATTGTCTGATAGAACTACCTTTAATTAGTGATCATACCTATTTACATAATACAGACTTCATTAAAAGAAAATAATAAAAAACAAGGGAGTTAATTTTTGTTATTTATTATAGAGTTATGGTTCTTGTGTAATGCACTTCCTCTCTTTCTGAAATTGAACTATAAAGTCTATCAAGGGAGATAACTTAACAATTATTCCCTATAAGTTATAGTTCTTGTGTAATGCACTTCCTTTCTTTAATATCTGTATACATTTCAAGTTTCATCGAAACATCTTTACTACTTTTTGAGTTATGGTCCTGACATGAAAATATAAAGTCTAACAAGGGAGATAATTTGAAAATTATTCACTATGAAGATATTGTTCTTGTATAATGCACTCTCTCTTATTGATAAGTATGTATATTTCAAGTTTCATTGAAATATATTCAGTACTTTTAGATTTATGCTCAATGCAAATAAAGTGTGACGGACAAAAAAATAAATAATAAAAACAAGAGAGTTAATTTTTATTATTTATTATAGAGTTATTGTTCTTGTGTAATGCACTTCCTCTCTTTAATAAATATCTACATTTCAAGTTTCATCGAAATATCTTACGTACTTTTGGAGTTATGGTCCTGAAATTGAAATATAAAGTCTAACACGGGAAATAACTTGAACATTATTCACTATTAGTTATGGTTCTTGTGTAATTCACTTCCTATCTTTAATATCTGTATACATTTCAAGTTTCATCAATATATCTTAAGTACTTTTCGAGTTATGGTCCTGACATGGAAATATAAAGTCTAATAAGGGAGATCATTTGAAAATTATTCACTATAAAGTTATGGTTCTTGTATTATGCACTCTCTATTATTGATATGTATGTATATTTCAAGTTTCATTGAAATATATTCAGTACTTTTAGATTTATGCTCTATGCAAATAAAGTGTGACGGACAAAGTGTGACGGACAAAAAAGAAAATAATAAAAAAGGGAGTTAATTTTTATTATAGAGTTATAGTTCTTGTGTAATGCACTTCCTTTCTTTAATATCTGTATACATTTCAAGTTCATCGAAATATCTCTAGTACTTTTCGAGTTATGGTCCTGACATGGAAATATAAAGTATAACAAGGAATTCTACCACGCCCATTATAATGCAACACAAACAAACCTACAATTTGTGTTCGATTGAATAAAGTACTGCATCTAATATGCATATTGGATCTATGGATAACGAGCGATTATAAGCGAATGTCTACCTAAAAATGGTATTACTGCAAACGCAATACATATTTTAAGCCAATCTCATCGTCATGCATCGCAAACAAGTTGAACCAACCTAACAATTATACGTTATAAACTACCCGGTTCTCATGCATCATATACGTTCGGCACATACGAATGTGCACAAAACATATCGATTCAATGATTGGCTAAAACTCTGCATTTAATTTACATGACGGATCCATGAAGTTGCATAGAACCGCATTAAGCTCATCCCTGAAGTAAAAGATACTCTGTATAAAAGTCAAATCGTATCCGTTACTCTTACACTTATCTCCTTTATCATTTTAGCAATGTTTTTAAAAACACGTCTTCCCCAGAGGCGTTTACACTTCCCCGCATGCAGACGCATCTTCAGCAGACACATTTTGAACAGAATAAGACTATATCTTTATTTCTCTCAGCCGAGCCGCGGGTTAATCATTCGGTAGCGACTCGGGCTGTCAATTCAGGCGTTGTGAGTTTTAAAGCCCCGTTGGGATAACATTCTTTCCGACGTTTGCTAACAGTTAGCGTGACAAGAGTAATTCGTCTTCTTCCAATGTGCTAACAGTCTATGTGGAAAAGCATTCAGTTATTTCAAAAGTGCGTTGTTTGGAGCACTGATCTGAGAAAGCCAGGAAACACATGAATAGGTTAACTTGCCGCCGTGATATAACGGAAACATTGTTGAAAATGGCAGTAACCCCAATGCAAAAATCATAATTTCTCTCAGGAAGAAAAATATATTGTGCTGCATGAGGAATAATAATAAATACATAGATGAACCGTCCCATGAGAAAAACCAACATTGTGGATTCTGCGTAATGTATCGATCCAGATCAGCTTGCGCAGTCCGTGCAGGCTAATCCGGGCCGACACATTCCGTCTCAGTTGATAGAGGTATAGAGTAATGATTCCTGAAACAGAAAATCCACAGGAGGCGAAAAGAGTCTGTCCGGGTTAGCATGAGCGGACTGCGCAGGCTGATCTGGGTAGATACTTTACGCAGAGTCTACCATGTTGGTTTTCTCGCGGGACGGCTTAGATAAAGAATTCGGGCACGTGAATAAGTGTTTATATGAACCAACATAAGGACAAAAAAGAAACTCTAATACGTTTATTTATTAAGAAGAAAAGAAAGGAATGTGAAAACCTTTCTACTTATTGTTACATCATGAGCCGGTGGCCTAAATATTTGAATAGAATTTTTGAATAAAATGCTATGAATAAAATGTTTGAATATTTTATCTTGATGAATGCCAATCAAAAGTATTTACGCAGTAGAGATATCAGGTATGCATTCATTATATGGATTACTTTCTTTTTTATGAATTATGAACTTAAAACACGCAGGTGTGTAAACAAAGGAAATAAAATTATTTTTGTCTTTGAAAGTGTTTTTCCGTTTGTCACAATAGTTTCCACTAAGTTAAATAATCTTTCTTTTATTTATAGCGATTTTCCATATTCTTGAACGATATTCCCGACGTAGCCTGCTGCAGTTTTTGCTAATTGTGGGAAGGAATTAAATGCTGTTTGTATTAGGGAAATATAGGCTCAAATTGAAGTCGCCACGTCGGATTTTTGTTTCCTTTTCATCCTCTTGCAAGAAAAACAGTTTCTCAGTCCTAGTATATGCTGTAAGAGGCTCTTCCTGAACTCAGGAATTAACGTGAAATACAATATCCCTTTATAAGCAAAATTAATTTTAAACAATTCTTCGAATAGTTTAAGAAATGATCTGTCATACATGGTCAACACAGCTGGTCCCGAAGCATAAGTTATTCTTGTTTTGATGATATTGTGTGGGATAAACAACACGACGTAAACAAACGCTACAATCAACGACACGATAGTTAACCTCCGACAGCGTATAAACTTCATCAGATTGTCCTTGTCTGGCTTTTTTGACGGTCTAATTCCTACTGTCTGGGTTTGTTTAGAGGAGTATGATTTTACGCGGACTTCAAACGTCAGACGCTTTGTCTCGAATGTCAATAATCGGCTGTTACAATGACATAATTGTGAGCAGAAGCTGGAGGTTACCGCCGTAATGAGAACGAGGCACGCCAATACGGGCAGTATGAACGAGAAGACGGTATCCACCTTCCGTAACGTCATGATATCCTTGGCGTTCTCTTGTATCACGGTACACAGCGGGCGCCCGAACATGACGTACACTCCACTAGTCCAGGTCAAGTATAGGTGACCCACAATGGCGAAAATAGACACGAGAGTCACGTAACATTTCGTACGAAACGCATTGCAGTACTTCCTAGCCTTCGTTGGCATGTAACACACTAGAAACCGTTCAACGAGCAGCATGACCATGAACCAACTTGATAGGAACGTGGTCAGGAGATTGAGATATACAACCAGTTGACAGAATCCCACTCTGTTATAGATATCGATCCACTGCACGGATATCCAGGGTACAAACATGGCGAGGAGATAGATGGAATCGACTATACTCATCGACAAATAATAACAACATGGCGGTACTTTCTTTAGAGGCGAGTTCCTTATTGTAGCCCCGAGTACAATGTTGGAAACCACCCCTATGATAACAATTGTCGGTACTCCGAATTTGTCAAGGACGAATATTATGTCCTGTAATACGGCGATTGACCCTGATTGAGAACCAAACTGATCGAATGTCATATTATTGTACAATGACCTTGAGAAATTCTGTTCAGCGCTCACATTATACTCCACAAAATCCTCCATGTTTACGACAGAATTATCCCAGATTTCAGTATCCACCGGTATTTCCATAATTAACTCCTTTCACATATGTACCACTGGGAGAGATTTATTCACTAATCTTCCTGCAGACTGTATGTTCTGATTTATATTCTTTGTTAACGAGAAAAAAACTATCACTGTGTCATCCCGAAAACATGATTATTTCGCTGGAGAAACGTATTCAGATTTGACATTTTATGGTTTGATATTTCAAAGACTGAATTGTTTTTGTTCTTTTCCTATATTAAGTCCTTTCAAACATAGAAATCTCGAGGACGAACGTATTGGTCGTGACTTAGTCTGTAGAATAACGGCAAATCTGAAAATAGAAACATATGTCTCGTTATAATTATTTCTTACAGTACTAATGCTGTTTAACACTTCCCCTCATACGACAATTCTGCAGCAGACGACTTTGAACGTATTTTGTCAAAACATAGAAAATCTCCATAATTGAATGGATAACCTATGACTAAAAGTGGAAAACATTGTGGCAAAAGGAGAAATTGCACGTTTTGTGCAATTCCTTCTTTTGGCACTATGTTTTTAAAAAGTCGTCTGCTGCAGCGGCGTCAGAAAGCGTCTATATGAGGGAAAAGGGATAAACAAGTTATCGTCAGCAGTTAGTGACAATTAATTGTTTCCCAAGCCTTATCAAGTAAAAACAGGAGTGTGTTTGAAGATTCGCCTAACAGAACAGTATTCAAGAGGTTGGAAGATGAATCAACCAATAGTAAATTTAAACAAGCACTCGCCCTAGTGCTCGGTTTTGTTAGTTAAATCCGAAAACAAGTTATCGTCAGCAGTTAGTGACAATTAATTATTCCACAAGCCTTATCAAGTAAAAACAGGAGTGTGTTTGAAGATTCGCCTAACAGAACAGTATTCAAGAGGTTGGAAGATGAATCAACCAATAGTAAATTTAAACAAGCACTCGCCCTAGTGCTCGGTTTTGTTAGTTAAATCCGAAAACAAGTTATCGTCAGCAGTTAGAGACAATTAATTATTCCACAAGCCTTATCAAGTAAAAACAGGAGTGTGTTTGAAGATTCGCCTAACAGAACAGTATTCAAGAGGTTGGAAGATGAATCAACCAATAGTAAATTTAAACAAGCACTCGCCCTAGTGCTCGGTTTTGTTAGTTAAATCCGAAAACGCACCAAGCCCTATCTCTTATGTAAAGCGTGGTGTGCGTCAGTGCTTACTTACATTATCGTAGATAGAGCCGTCACTGTTCACATACATATGAGTCGTTCCGCGAGAAAACCAACATTATGGACTCTGCGTAAAGCATCGATCCGGATCTGCCTAAGCATACAGCGCAGGCTAACCCGGACAGACATTTTTCGCCTCTTGTGGATTTTCTGTTTCAGGAATCATTACTCTATACCTCCATCCCCCTGAGACGGAATGTGTCGGCCCAAATTAGCCTACGCGGACGGCACAGGCTGTTCTGGGTCGATACATTATGCAGAGTCCATAATGTTGGTTTTCTTGTGGAACGACTCATATCCTAACATTGAACTGATCTTAATTGAACCTTTAACTACCTTTCCTATATACAACACACATGAAGCAGATTTTGTAAACATCTAGGCAAAATTAAGCAACATCGCAATGAATGAAAATATAATCATTCAATACAGTTGAAAGCTCCGTATTCAAAGGAGACATTGCTTACCATTACCAATGTCTCCTTTCCTACAATGGTTTTAAAAATTGTCTGCTATACATGCGTCTTCATGCAGGTAAAGGATCAAACACATCCTTTCGTACTTTGATTCATTTAATCCGTATTGCAAGTGGACACTACTAGTATTCCTTAATCATCAGGTGACTCGCGATAATTGGAAATTGAAAGATACCCATCAATTAAATTGAGGTATCGTTGCGCTCAAGTGATCCCTCGTTGTTTGTTTAATTAATTTTATTTAAGTTCGTTATGTATTTATACTTATATATGTATTATGAAAAAAGCACGAGTGTTAAAACCGTATTAATGATAGAGCACAACAGCAATTTTGATTAATTGATTGCTACGGTTTTTTTAAAAAAAAGATAGAGCCTTTTAATGATATATTGTTCGAATTAAGCGATATTCGAAATATCAGGCATTCGAGTAATCGCGAGACCAGCGTGAAAGGAACCAGCATCATTTGATTAATATTTTGCCGCTACCACGAGGTTTATTTTTATTTGCTACAAATAGTTTACAAACACATTTGACTCACGATAATTGGAAATTGAAAGATACCCATAGATTAAATCGAGGTATCGTTGCGCGAGTGATCCCTCGTGTGTTTAATTCATTTACGAATTTTAGAATTTAAAATATTGGTCATTTTACACCCTTTATGATACGGCAACAACCAAAGTTCTATACAGAATGTAAGTATTTGATAACGTTTCAAAGAGGACCAACAATGGAACATTCCTAGATTTCTACATAGAATATATATCTTTGAACATAATTAAGAAAAGGACCGCCAAAAGAACATTCCTGTGATGTTTTTCATTTGAAGCTTAAAGTTCAATTTCTCCTTTACAGATACCACCTGGTTGCTATGACCAATTGAAAATACTTAAAAACATGTAGAGGGTCACTGAATGAACAGTTCTGCTAAATTATCTTGAAATCAGACAAGCATAAGAATAAGCATAAGAATGTAGTTTTATTTATTATTCATTTTGCCTCTTTGAATTGCCGTGTTTAAAAACCAATCAATGTAGAGAGTCATACATTGAACATTTCTACCACATTATATTTGTATCAGACAAGCGAAAATTCATAGGAAAGTATTTTCAAAAATTCGGCGTATTTCACACTTTCTGAGCAGCGAGCTCTCCGTAGAAAGTAAATATACTGAGCAATTTCTTCTTTCCCCACAACGATTTCAAAAGTCGTCTGCTGTAGAGGTGTCACAAAGGGTCTGTATGTGGGCAATGGTTGATATCTCAGGTGTTTCTGAATAAAAAAGAAAACATTGTGGCAAAAGGATATATTGATCTCTATGAGCAATGTCTCCTTTTGGCACAATGTTTTCAAAAGTTGGCTACTGCAAATGCATCTGCAAGTGGTAAGAAATGCTATTAAAATACCACAAACAAATCAACTTTGACAGAAACAATAGATGTTCCTAAACTATTTCGTTTACTAGAGGGAACAGAGGGTTACAATTTACAAAGAGTAATTTGTTGCAGTGTTTACAAATGTGTGAATACTCGCGTCGTGATA